>JAPPVO010000014.1:138252273-138594670 GCA_030407325.1 Camellia japonica
TCCTAAAAACAAAGAAGGAAAATGCTACTATACATATAGATGTGGTCTTTTGGCAATATGGTAAAACGCTGCATTTGCAGCTTGATTTCAAAAAAGTTACATTGACTTTTTTAGCAAAAAGTCATTTGGCAAGGTGAAAAAAATTTACATAAAAAATTACAATTATACCCTTTATATTATTTAAGGTCATACATGGGTGAAAATGTAAATTTTTTAAATTGGGTAGAGCAGTTTGATCATTTTATTGTGATGTAACATAATAAATAAATATTAACTAAAAAAGCCAAAAGCAGCTTTTTACCAATTTCTCAATTCACTTTCTAAAAAAGTCAAAAAACTTGGTAAAAAGTCAAAAGTTAGCTTTTTACTATCTTTCCAAAACAACCATATATACCTATGTTTTGTTTGGTTGGAGAATTTAGAAAAGAAAATGGAAAAGGAATATGAAATGTAAATAAAATCTATATAATAAGGAAGCTCGGGTTTTGATTTTTGGATGGGACTTTTGTGTATTTGTCAAAATCTGCACCCTTAGATGGATTCAATCCAATGGTTGAGTTTGAAAACAAGTCAGAGTTTGAAAATGTGTTATTCACTTTGGATTGTGCAGAACGGCTGAGATCAATTCCCCCCCAAATGCTCTTTCTATCTACTCTTTCATCTCTGCCCAAATCCTCCCTCTTTCTCATTTCAGAGAAATCCTCCCTCTTTTATACGTTCTTCTCTCTCTCTCCATCTCCCCTCACGACGACACTGCCACTCACCGACTACCGACCACCTCTCCTCACCTCTTGCTGTCCTCTCTTCTCTCGACGACCCACCATTGACTCTCTTCTCTGGCTCTCCTGTTTCGCCCCTCTCCTCTTGCGACGACATTGCAGCCATTCAGAGGTAAAGACCACCGACCATTGACTCTCTTCTCTAGCTCTCCTGTTTCGTCTCTCTCTTCTTGCCACGACATCGCAGCCATTCAGAGGTAAACTACAACTTACAAATTTGCAATCCATGATATTTTTGTGGGTTTCTCTCCTCTTGGATTTGGGTTACAGTATTGTTCATGGGTTTTAGAGATTTTGGACTTCAGAGATTTTTTGAGGATTTTTATTGGGTTCTAGATATTTTAGACTCTATACGTATTTTTTGGTTCTTGCTTGAGTTTGGTGATGGGTTCTAATTGTTTAGTTTAAATTGTTCAAAATTTGAATTATTTTTCCATATCTGAGCATTTAATCAAATTTTTCCATGACTTAATAGGCCTCTGTGGATGAGTTTTGTAAATTGGTGCTATCATTTTCCCAAAAACAGGGCATGTATCTTTCCTTTATATCTTTCACTAGGATTATGTTTTGTAAATGAGTTTTGTTGAATGGAGTGTTATGCATGGATGTGTTGAATGGTTAAGCCTAAACACATTCTTTGGCCAATATTTAGTGTTTTGATGTGTCCTTATTATTGTTTTCATGCTTATTATCTCAGTAACACACAACTCATCCATAGTAGTTAAAAACAGAGCTTCCTTGGCCAAGTAAAAAGATGTGTCCTTATTAGTGGTTAATTATACCCATTAAGACATGGATGAGTTTTGTAAATTGGTGCTGACATTTACTCACAAACAGGGTAATGTTGTTTATTTATTTTCTTTGTTGTTTTCTCTCATATTAATCTACAAATCGGATAATTTTTTGCCAATAAAGGGTTGTGTTTGTGTTTGTGTTTGTGTTTGTGTTTTCATAGGAAACAAAACCAATTTTCCCTTAGTTTGTTGTCAGATTTTTTGATATTATCTTAGTTTCTTTGTTCATCTTAGTGCCTTAAAACATTATTTTTTGTTCATCTTAGTTTGTTGCTTTCTCTTATCTTAGTTTTTGGGGATTAATCAAACAAATATTTTGGGGAATTAATCAAACAAATATTTGAAAATATTTGGGTCAGACAGTTTTTGTTTTTTGTTTATAAGGGTTTGAAAATATTTCTATCTTTTTTTTTTTTTATCAATGTATCACAAACAAAATTATCAATGAAACCATATGTAAGCAAAGTTTGTTTACAAATTGTTACAAACTGCCATGAAAGAGCTGTAGCAAAAACTTAGTATGAGCTTAACAAAAGATTGTATTTTTGTTAACAGCAGCCATTTTTTGTATCAAAACTTTTCCAACAGTCAAAATACCCAGGAGCCATTCTTTGCATCAACAGTCTTCCAACAATCAAAATACCCTGTCCATGATTGTATTTTGCTGCATACTGGTTGTTTGTGGTTGAAATATTATTCATTTCTAGCAAGCCTAAGAGTCCAAATTTTTAGGTTGTCGATTGGCTCAAAATTGTTACTCTAATTTTTTGGGATGTCTTTTGTTTTGCTATTTTTTTGGATGTCTTTTGTTTTGCTATCATGGATTCTATTATTTGGCAACCTATAAATTTTGAGCCAATCGACAACCTAATATCCACTTTGGTGGCAGTATAGAAAGTGTTTGGTCAATTAAGGATATGTCCTCCTTAAACATGTTTCAAGTTCTACACCAATCTCAAATAATTTTATATAGATTTATATTGTGGTAGTGGTGCAATTGATTTTGATGAGTTTGTGGATATGATGACAACCAAGATTGGAGAAAGGGACACTAAAGAAGAGCTTATGAAAGCATTCCACATTACTAACTTTTTTTTTTTTTTAAAGATGTGTGAAAATAAATAAGAGCTTATGAAAGCATTCCACACTAAAGAAGAGCTTATAAAAATGTGTGAAAATATGATTATGCTCGCCTTATTTTGTCCTTTTTTTTTTACTAATTGTTTTTTTGTCATTTGAATATAGGGAACAATATCTGCCACAGACATTCAACGAATTGC
Organism: Camellia japonica; assembly: GCA_030407325.1. Lineage (NCBI taxonomy): Eukaryota > Viridiplantae > Streptophyta > Magnoliopsida > Ericales > Theaceae > Camellia > Camellia japonica. The sequence continues at coordinate 138,255,127 of JAPPVO010000014.1, forward strand.
AAAGGAGCTGGGCGAGAGCTTTACTGACAAGGAGATTCAAGAGCTAATAGAGGAAGCAGATTGTGATCGTAAGTTCGCCTCTTTTTATTATGATTTGCATTATTCTTTATGATGTGTGCTTCAGGTATTTGTTTGAACCTCCAGACACACTATATTTTAGAACTGTTTTGTTAGTGCCACTATCAAACCTTTTTTCCCTTTTTTATGCGATCTGCATTCGTTGTTGAACTGGAAGTTTCTACTATGTAAACTGGCCATTTTTGTTAGAGTGTCTTTCAAAAATAGCAATTTACATATGCTGAATTGATTCACACAGTTGTACTGGCCTAAATATTTCTTTAATAGAATTATTAGTAGCGTAATAACTAACTTCATTGCTAACCTTCTTCCTTTTGTTAGTTGCCCTTTCTATGCTCTACACTTTCCAAGCTATTAATTCAATTAAATGACATTGCCAACCACTGTCACACCAATGAATACCATCGCAATCACCAACATCTCCGCGTCATCATCACATGCTGATGATTATATTCAAGCATCATTAACCCAACACCAGTTAAAATCTTCATTATTGACCAAATAAGCCTCTCTCTCTCTCTCCCTCTCTCTCATGTATGCAATCGCAATTAAGCATGCACTTGTGGGCACATTAGTTGATGACACAAAAATATTAATGAAATATCCATTGGTTCCTAATACATAAATCTAAAAAGATCACCCATTTAGGAAAAGAAAATAACATTGTGAATTCTATATAATTTCAGAAACAACAGTGTAAATAGGAGATTTACAGAGAAAGAAATATTTGAGATTGAAGTTTGTGTTTAATATGTGTATGAGAATGATATGTTGGCTTGAGGATTTTTTTTTTGTGAATACTTTTTTTTTTTTTTTTTGGGCTTTTTTGATTATTGAAAAAAATAGAGGATAATTTCATAGCTTTTGAAATTGTGAGATTGGGTTTTACTTGGTTGAGTTTGACTTGATGAATTTGATGGGACTTTTGTCTTACATGTCAAAATGTGGACTATTAAATTGAATCATAGGCTAAGATTTTATATTCTAATCCAACGGTTCAAATTTTATCTTTTCCACCTCCTTTTTTTTTTCCCCTTCCAAAAATGAAAAAATCTTGGAAAGACAATTCTTAGATCTTTTTAAGGTTAATAATTCAATTCTCATAATATTTTTTATGTGCATTGAAATATTTCTTTCTCATGTCTATTTTTTTGTCAAAAAAGGTTAGCTTAGTTATATCTTGGAGATGTTTTAGCGGTCAACCACCTGGTGGATGAATTATTTTTGATGAAATTATTTGTTGGTTGTATAGAGCTTGACTTTATGAAATACATATATTTTTTGTTTGTTGACTTTACTACTACATATGTTTCTACTCATTTGCACCTTTTGCAAGGTTGGGGTAATGTGGCATATCTAAAAATTTTAGGATTTATTAATTTCTAAGAAAAATGGTAAGATTCATTAATATTGTCTTCTGATTCATTATTTTTATTTAATGTTCGGAGTCAAATTATTATTTTCAAACTGTGTAGATTTGCAAATCTTTTATTAGTTGTTAATTTTAATAAATAGATTCTACGAAGCAAAGTAGTAAGTGATTGATGTGTTTTATTGATAGTTTCAGTTGGAAACACAACTCATTTTGATAAATTGTTTAATTTTAGTAAAATTTGATGACGGAAAATGATTGGTAGGTTATTAGTTTGGCATTTGCATATCTATGTGATTTTTTATTAATTCCTTCAATGATATATTTTATTCATGGTATATGAATTAACTTTATAACTTTTGTCAATAATGGGCTCTTTTTTCTTTTTCTTTTTTTGGGAATAATTAGGGATATGTTCTGCTTAAAAGTGGTTGGCCACTTTGGGAAATGTCCTACTCATATCTGTAATCTACACCAACCATTTTTTATATTTATATATATTTTCAGAAACTATAGAGTTGTAGTTTAAATGGAATGGGATTGAAGTTTATGAAAATATGTTTTATTTGTTGCTAGAAATTGATTTGCTTCTCCTATATTTTAGGTCTTTAACTCTAACTTCTAACTTAGTTCTACATAGATTTGCTTCTTTCTACGTCAATATTTTTTTCTTGCAATGTAACCTCTCTCTTACAAGATGTGCTTGGCCAAAAAATTAGTGCCAAAAAGGGTAGACTTTGGACCAAAACTCATCCAACGACCAATTGTATGTACAACATCACTACCATAGAGGTGGTGTACTGGATTGAAAGGAATTTTGTATATTTAGATTAGCTTGGAATTTCGACTTGCAGTGTCTTCAAATTGATGATTGATTAGAGGAAGGAAAAATGTTGTTTTTCCATTCTATTTATTTGACAGTTTGATTGAGCTTTTTTCCCTGTTTTCCTTTCCCCATGTTGTAATCTTTTGGAATAAAATGTCACATTAAACTCTAAGGTAGTGTTTGGTTCACTGTAATAAAGTGTAAAGATTCCTTACACTTCTCATGTTTGGTTGACTAAAAGAATAATGAAAAATTCATTGCAATGGGAGCCATCATTAACCATTATAAGGGAATGATTATTCCATAGGGAAATGTAAGGAATAACCATTTTAGTGAACCAAATAAAGCATAAATGAGATAGAAGAGTTTCAAATATAATTAGTGTTCTGATAAATGATTTGGGTCATTTTGATAAATGTGTGAATTGGATTTCCTTTTTTAACATGCAAAGTAGTGTTCTGTGATCTTTTGTTTTTATTTGATTGCTGGTAATTAGAATTGTAGAGAGAAAGAAATAGCCTGTTGTACTTAAATTATGGTGCAATTAAATAATCAAACAATCATTGTACATCCCATTGGTATTTAAACCCAATCTATTTATAGCACTATTAAATGAGTTATTTATTCACTATAGATCTTCAACAACCTCTTCAACAACCTTGGAGTTCCTTTTAATTTAAATCATGGACAACATTCATGTTTAGTTTATATTTTATTATTCAAGGCTTAATTTCTTACTTATTATTTAAGATTTTTCTCATAATCAAATGCTTTTGTATTATTTTTTACAGGTGGATGATATGTTGGAGGAAATAGTAATATTAGATCTCTATATTAATTTTTTTTATTTAATCTACATTCCTTAATATAATTTCTCTTTTACCTTTCAAATGCATTTCTATATATACACAGATTTAGTTTCTTCAAAACAAAAATGTCAGTGTTGTGATCCATAATCAAATTGATTAAAAGAGAAATGCCATTGGTATTCAGTTTTCTCTATGTTTGTGGGGGTAAGCCCACTAATCAAATTTATTTGCTTCTCATATTTTTCTTTAATAATTTTTGCTTATTTTTTAAAAGGCAAAGGAAAAGGTAAGGGTAAAGGAAAATGAGAAGCTTAAAGGAAAAAGAAAGGAAAACTACCCAAGAAAGGGAATAAAAAATACACAGGTGGTATGATTCTTTTCAAGTTTGTTTTGGAGCATGTGTAATGAAAATCATGGGGGAATGTGATATTTTGAAGCATGCATAATCTATGCGTAATTTTTTTTTACTGTAAAGTTTGTGAAGATGGGCATAGTGCTTTTAATCCTTAATATTACTAATTATGCATCCTTAAAAAACAATACACTAGAAAAAATTATAAAGGATCTTTCCAAACTAAATTATGCATCCTTAAAAAACAATACACTAGAAAAAAATTATAGAGGATTTTTTACAAAGATATATAAAATTTTCCAATTAGAAGAGGGAAGTAACTAAAGTTTAAAAAAGAATACAAATGATGAAAGAAGGAAATAAATTTAAAGGGTATTTTAATTAAAATTTTGTTTAAATTATGATCAAGTCAAACTTTTGTAGGATTTGGGTGAAAAAGCTATGGAGCCGAAGAGGATAAATAAGACTATATTACTCCGATGGAATTGTAACAAGGCATCCTTTCTCCATATTATTTCAATATCTATTTTTCGTATTGTTTTAATATGTTAATGTTATTGTTTTTTAAACATTAGATTGTTGTGCATGCTCCACTGGAAAAAGTACACAGAAGTTGATACATGGACATTTCAAAATGTGATGGAGAACAAGTTTGAAGGCGTCCAAGTACTTTTTGTAAAAGAATAAGTTTGAAGACATTATATGGCATACATTTTGCAAAGTCGACAAATATTTTGTAAAGTATATCCTTGATGTCAACCACTTTTGTAAAGCTTCCTACTGCTATTTTTGTAAAGTCTCTTTTCAATGTAAAATATTGGACCTTATGAATGGTTATTTAGTGTGGACTGTAAAGTGCTCTTGAAAATTCACTACATTTAATTGTAACAATTTAATTTAGTATCTTTGCATATTTTGGTGGAAGTCACATATGCTTGACATGGATTTTTGCGTAAATTTAGTGCCTATTATGCAGGATGTTAGAGTTACATTGAAAAAGACTAATTTATTAGTGGGTTGAAGGAGGAGGATGTTATAGTATTGTTGCCTCTTAATTTTTAGATACTTAACTGTAGTTCCCCCCTCCCTATTTGATCATGGTTATGGATTTTATGTTTTTTGATTAAGAAAGACCCATGTATTTTGATGCACTATTTTCATGATTTGTTTCTGTATTCATTATCTTTTCAGGACCTCTGACATTCCAACACAGCTGGTTGTGAAAGTAGATTGGATTTGTTGTATCATCCATGATATTCTGGTATCAACAATAAGGTTAGTCTTCAAAGTAACTTGGGTTAGTTTTATTTCATTTATTTATAAGTAGTTAGTTGAAACTGTGAAAAAGTTGGAAGGATTTGAACTATTCCTATTGATATTTGATGTTTTATTAGACTGGCTTGAACTATTCATTCAACATGGCTGATTTTGAAATTATGTTAGAGAATGAGGTGGGAACTCTTAAAGGCACCATCCCAATTATGTGAATGAGGTGGGAAGCTTACATTCATGATAAATTCATTAGGAAATAAAAGATTTGAAATTTATTAGTTATTTTTTTTAGTTTTAAATTGGAGTGATATTATAATTTTGAATTGATTCATTATAATTGAATTTCGTAGCACGTGTGGTATCAAAAAAATTTTGTTCGTTGTGCCTTCAGCCATAGGTTATCCTTACATGGGTGGGTCTGTTGGGTGCTAGCCTTGCTAGATCGGTGGGTCCAAATCGGCAACATCGCGGCAACAAATCATCTGTTTCTTAATGCTCAATAGGTTAGCTCTCTCTCTCTCTCTCTCTCTCTCTCTCTCTCTCATACACACACACACAACTTCAATATGACTATATTTGTTCATACCTCATGAGGTTCAACTTCTCTCTTTAAAATTTATTAGAGCATTCCATTATTCGGTACTTGGATCTTAGCCCAAAATTTAAGAAATTAGGATACTTTGTTAGTGCTGAATTTATTTGTGAATAGAATCAATAATTAACTTATCTTTTCCCTACAAATTTGGATAAATTTTTTTTTTTTTTTTTCATCCCATCATCCCCCATCAACAACAATGCTCTCACTCTCTATCAAATCAAATGGGGGTTGAGGAAAAAATTGGTTTCATGTTAACACCCATATTTTTTTTTCCCCAGGTTAGTCAAATAGGTTAAGGATTGTTAACATTAAATGGGCTAATGTGAAAGGTTAACCTAACTGTTAACATTAAGCTGAAAATAAAATATTTTTGGTATTTATTAACTAACTTAATCTTTATCTGGCACATTATTCAGTGGTGATTTGCAGAATGATGAGTTGTGGTGTAGAGGATGTGAGCAGTGGGTTTTGTTTTGGGTAATGTTCTTATACTTTTTATAAAAGACATATTTTGGTGATTTGTTTTGAGAAGTGCTCTTACTGATTTTGGATTTGGTGCTCCTTCATTTCTAAAAGATATATTTTGGTGATTCTTTTGGATATATTTATTTTTTTGTTTTAGTTTAGAAGCATTGTTTTTGGTATTAGTATGTATCTAAGAAGCTTTCAATTGCAGTAAGAGTGCTTCAAAACAGAAAATCACTTCCAATTTAATTGCTTTATTTACATTTATGGTAATTTGTATATGAAACGTTGTGTTTGTGTGTGAAGCATTGTTTTCCTATGCATTTTGTTAGTTTAAATTAACATGGTATATGAATCATTTTGTATATGAAGCATGGTAATTTAAATTGAATTTTTTAAATTGGTTTAAATCAAAGAAGCCTTCTATTTGTTAGTCCACTTTCAAATTCTATTTTTTTTTTCAGTGTAATGATTTAACTATGTTTATTGTGGAATCTAATCTCTTTTTGTTCTTGATAGTATTGATTGGCAGATTATTGATATTGACATAAAACAGTGTATCTTTAGCTTAAATTTTATATTATTGATATTGGTGGGTTTAGAATTTTATATTATTATGTGTGTGGTTTTGATTGATTTCTTAGTCTAAAGAAACTAACAAAATGCATAGGAAAACAATGTGCAACTTTTATTTTTTTTCCTTCGATATTTAATGTACATTTGTAATCTCATCATACACCACCAGTTCAACCCACCTGTGTTTGGATTTTGTTTTAGGCTAAAGATTCATAATGGAATGATTCCCACTCACTCCCACCCCGTATCTCAATTGAAATTTTGGTTATGTTTAATTGATACAAAGGTATTCATTCTATGGAATTCGAAACTTTACCAATATAAGTAAGAAGATAAATTCAATAAACCAATTATAAATTCAATATCTATAAAATTTTGATTTATTGAGTTATTGATATTGTTTAATTGGCATGAGTTATTGATATAAAAGTTAAATTCATGAGTGAATTTGTTTTAGACTTGCAGAAGTTGAGTCAGAGTTTTTATTTACTAAGATTTCAAATTCATGGCTTCTTTGTGTTAATGATAGATATTAGAATTTTTTTTTTCTTTCTTCAGTTAATTGGTTTTGAATTTCATAACTTGATTAATCTCATTAACAAAAGTCTTCTTATTTACATAGAATCCTCTAATTGGTTGTTTATAATTTCATCATTATTGGTTGGTTTAATAGAGAACCTTATTTGTTAGTCTACTTTCAAATTCTATTTTTTTATAGTGTAATGATTTACTACGTTTATTGTGGGAATCTAATCTGTTTTGTTCTTGGTATTATTGATTGGCAGGTTTAGAATTTTATATTATTGTGTGTAGTTTTGATTGATTGCTTGAATTCGATGGTTTGATTCTTGGTCTAAAGAAACTAACAGAATGCATGGGAAAACAATGTGTAATAACTCATGTCTTTGTTAGATTTATTCAATTAAGTTGATTTGATAGTATTGGGTAATAGTAAAATCAACTTATACTGCCTTTTGGGTATAAATAGGACAGTTTCATGATTTTATCGTAAAAGAACCACATTTCATCGTAAAGTAACCACACGTGCCTATGGCACTCCAAGTTTAAAAAAAAAAAACTACATTTAAGTTTTTTTTACACAACGTACATGGTTTTTGTAGGAAATGTTTTAAATCACAACTTTGAGCACTCAAGTACAATCTCTTCAATCATTCCAATTTTTATCTTATTGAGGTGGTGGTAATTTTCACTTTATGGTTAAGCCTTCTAATTGTTTCATTAGGCACTACCTAATAAATTGTAATATAGAAATTTATTACACATACATACAATCTCTTCCCATCACCAACCTAAATTATTCGATCTCATGTAATTGTTTTGTTTATTGAATCCTTGGCACTCGATTAGAGTGATATATTTTGCCTTTAACTTTTAAATTTTTTTTTTCTTCAAATTTCAGGTGTATAAAAGTAGTAGTTGTCCATGATATTGCAGAAGATAACATCTTTGCATTTACATTTTTTTATTGGGTTTCTCATTACGCATTCTTTTGTTGTGATGAGTATATTGAAGAAACACAATGATAATGAGAATTTTGAGTAAATTGTTGTATAATAATTAATTGGGCAAAGCTTTGTCATGAGCCTGCCTGTAATGAGATTCCAAATTAGATGCAATTATTTATTTTCATTTGTTTTCGTGTATTATCTAAATTGTTTTCGTGTGTTGATGGTTAGCTCTTTCATTCTAAATTGGATGATCTTTTTATTTTTTTTATTATTATTTTTTAAAGTTAGGATGATTACTCTTTTGTACCAAATGTTCATTCACCATTTCTTGAAGCTTTGATTAAGCTAAAAGGTTACTCAGTTATAATACTAATTTAGACACATTCTTTTATTGAAGGTTGCCCATTCTAACTCACTATACATGTGTTATCTTTACTTATGAAGGTTGCACCATTCTAACTCACTATACATTAAACTTTAATTATGAAGTTTGCCAAAACTATAATTTGTTATTTGGACTTATGTGTGAAATTTTATATTGCAATGAATTTGTTGTCATTTTGAATTAATTTATGCAATTTTCTGTATCAGTGAAATTGTTATCATTTTGAATTGATTTATTTTAATTAATGTTTGTAACGTATGTGATATCAACATTATTTACACCGTGCCTTCAGGCACGGGCATGCACTAGTATATATATATATATATATATAGAGAGAGAGAGAGAGAGAGAGAGAGAGAGATGAAAAATAAAATTAAATGAAAGCTTGAGGGTTTAAGAGGTTAGATGCACAACAAATTGGGATAAAGCATGTAAGAATGAGCCTTACCAAGAAGCTGAAGCCAGTTACTTCAGCAAATGAAATAGCCATAGATGCACTGGATAAAGAGAGTTCTCCAAGATGGCCTATGAACATAACTGATATCATCTGTAAGCTATACTGCAAAAGACTAACCACAACTAGAGGTCCTCCTAACCAGACTTGTTTCTTTAGCTCTTCAATGGTCTTTGATGCATCCCAGCCCCATTCCTTGTTTTGTTTTCCAATGAATTCAATTCCCATTCCAAATCTTGGAATCAGAGGAGATTCAGGAACAATATGTGTGGAGTCTTCTTCTTCACCCATGTCTCTCATGCCCGAAATGTCAACAAATTGAGACCGCCTCTATATATATATTTTTTTAAAAACAAACAAACAAACAAAAAAACAACAACAACAATAATGATTGAGATTTTTTTTTTTTTTAAGATCCCATAATCCCTTTGAATCTTAGGTGGGTCTCACACATACGTCAATGATTGAGATCCAAAAGATTGTGAAGACGGTAACAAAAGGATCCCAAGTATTTTTTTTAAAAAAATGGCCGACAATATTATGAATTGGTTTGAAAATATGCTATTTTAATTATTTTTTTAATTTTTTTAATTTGATTAAAAAAATTATATTTGAATAATTTTTTTTTATTTTGTTATAATGATTGTGAAAAAAAATAAAATAATTATAATTTAAATATAATATTTTATTTTATTAATTCTTTTAATTTACTTTATCTTTATTAATTATTTTAGTTCAAAACTTTCTTCCAAACATGGCTTGTATTTATGATGTTGTGGTTATCCAACATAGTTAGAATGGAAATCTTTGAAAATATACAAACACATATAGTATTATATTAAAAGGAAATAGTGGATGCGAAATGCCTGTCATGTTTATTACTGAGGTTGTCCAGCTTAGGTAGAATGGAAATCTTTAAAAATATTCACACATATATAGTATATAGTGGATGCGAAATGACTGTCATGTTTCTGTACACTTATATATAAGAGGGATTTATTACTTGCTACAGTCCAAGATGGCTTTTATTTTTCTTTTCACTTTTGTCCCTATTTTATGTGCTGTGTTTTTTTTTTTTCTTTTTCTTTTTCTTTTTTCTTTTTTCTATTTTGCTTGGACAATTTCATGATTTTATATTTTGTTTATAATTTTTGTCTCTTTTGATAACACTTATAAATCAATTTTTTAATTAAAAAAAAATCACTAATTGTGTTTGATTGCAATTTTAGATTATAATTTATTGTATTTTTTCAACTAATTTGAAATTTTTTTAAAAATGATATATTTTTAAGTTGTAAAATATAATTTTTGAAACTTATTTAAGTGAAACTTATAGTTGTAAAAATAACTCTATTTCTTTTGTCTTAATTATAATTTTTGAGTGGATGTTAGATATTTGCATATAAACATGTAATCAAACAGGTTTAACTTTTTTTTAAATAGAATATAAAAAGTTATACCAAACAAATTTACAACTTATTTTAATTCTTTGAAACTAACAATCTAAAATGTTATAATCATAAAAACTCAGTTACAGGTAATACCAAATTGAGTCATTATTTATCAATATTCTATCATAATAAATATGAGCAGAAACCCATTAAATCACTAAAATTGTGACACATGAAATGATAATAAAGTATTATCCATAAATTTGTCATATTCATATTTATTTTTATTCAATGATGACAAATAATATCCAAATATTTTTTTGGAGCTAATTTTAATACTTATAGTAAAGTTTTAAATTTTTTACTTCTTATGATAAGGTTATTATTGCTAAAAAAAATACTATGTATTTGACAAATGATAAATTTTTTTTTTTTGGGGGGGGGGGTGTTAAAGTTTAAGTGAGTTTTGGATAGGATAATACCAAATGTTGCTTAAGTAAATAAGAATTTTATGGGAGTATTTAGAGATTAAAAATGTCAAATATTATTATTTAGGTAGTCACCTAAAAAATAATATATTTGTTGAAGATACTTTTATGCCACTTCAAATTATTTTTCCTTTTTATCCAATTAATAGTAAAAAATAAATTCCTTTTTTTTAGGGCATCCTAATCAAATATAATGCAATAATCTCTCATTCTTATTCGAGAGTAATGATATACAAATAGAATTGGAAAAATTATAATAAAATAAACCTAGAGTTGAATCTTGTAACAAAATAAATTCTAAATTTTTAATGTTGTCAATTTAAACCATAAACTTTTGATTTGCTTTCAATCTAAACCATTTGTTTATTTTTGTTAAGTAAAATATGAAAATATATATATATATATTTTTTAGCCATTAAATTCGACATAAATTATATTTTAGATATTTTCCATATACTTACATTGAGTTTAATGACTAAATATAATTATTTTCGCCCGTTTTATTTAACAAAAATAGACAAACAATTTAGATTAAAAACAAATCAAAAATTTAGAATTTATTTTATTACATGGTTCAAACCCTGGGATTTTTTTTTTTTTTTTTGTAATTTTTCCAATACAATTTTTATACAAATTATTTATAGAATAATATAACTTCTTCTGGTTACTTCATTTTCAATCAAAATACAATCTATCATTGTCTTCATAATTTTAAAAATATCATTGACACTTCATTACTTCATTTAATATTTTTTCTCCCTGTATAAATTTTTTATTGTAGTTGTGAAATTTAAATTTATTACAAAAATTACTTATATTTATGAAACATAAATTTATTACAACATTTTTTTATAGTAATACTGATAAGTAGCTGTATATAGCTATGTATGGGTGTATTGTCAGAGAAGATAGACAAACTTCCAACATTAATATATCAAAAAGATATTATTATTAGTTTAGATATTAACTCAACCCCATCTTAGATCATTATACACTTCACTTTAATCTTAACTAGTCTATCACCCATACACGGGATAATTATAAATATTTATATTTATTTTATATTTTTTTAATATATAAATTATTTTTTTAAAGATTTTTTATAAAAATAATTTAACAATCTTATCACTAACCATAGTGTATGGGAGAAGTTGAAAAGGGTACTGCAGTAATTATACATGGATTGTATCTATAATTATTTGTATGATGGGATTTTAAATGCTGATTAGGGGATTTTGACCAAATCAATAAATGCAGGCATGTGGAAAGACATGTGGATTGAAAAATTTAATAAATGCTGATCAGAGGATTTTGACGAAATCAATAAATACTGAGATTTTTTTTTAAATAAAAAATAAAAAATTTAGAAAATTCAGATTGGGATATTGAAGCTCTCATAGACCTTGGTGGTTAAAAACCCTCTTTTGCTTAATATATAGTATAGATAATATATAATATATATATAATATATATATATTATAAGATGAGAGAAATAAAGTGCTATCTTATTATAATGGAGGAGATCTTATAAAAAAAACGTATAGACATGAATGCCCTCCTATTTTATTGTGTTTACAATTATCTATATATGTGAATTGTGATTTTTAAATATTTTTTTTTTAAATGTCTTCTTTTTTTTCCTTTTTTATATTATATTAAAGTTTAATATTTTGATAATAATCATATGTGTTAGACTTTTCAAGAATTTTTTTTATGTTTGTTCTTAATGCATTAAAGTGTTATTATGAGGGATAATAATCATATGTGTTGAGACTTTTCAAGGAATTCATATGTGTTGGATTTCAAAGAATTTTTTTTTTATGCTTGTTCTTAATGCATTAAAGTGTTATTATGAGGGTAAGACTTGGGAGTTGGGAGATGTTAATAAATGTTAAGATTTTATTTTATTTTTTAAATAAAAAAATCATGAAATTTAGATTGGGAGATTGGAGCTCCCACAAGGCTTGGGTTAAAAACCCCCTTTTGCTTAATATATAGTATAGATTTATAACTCTCCAACATCAATTTTAACTTGTGTCACCTGCATATACTCTATCATGAGTCACCATACTCCATTGAGAGTCACCTTGTCGCGATCTAACCCTTGCCACGTGTACCAGGAATTTTCTTTGCTCTATCAAGAGTTATTATAGATTTTTTTACTCCATTAAGAGTTTTTTGTGTAAGCCCAAGTCCATCAACATCAATGCTTCAGGAGAGTTTGCCCATAAATCGTCTGTCATCGGTTCTAATACCAGTTGTTAAGTAATTAGAGAGCCCACAAGTGCCCAGCAATATTGGTCCAATCCATTAAGGAAAAACTCTAGAGTCTACAAATATCACATCAAGGGCCAAAATACATTATTTAAAACTTATACCCACTTAAAAGCTTAAGGGCCAAAATACATTATTTAAAACTTATACCCACTTAAAAGCTTAAGTCTATAAGTGAAGAGTTCATCTAATGTATATTAAGACCCATCTTTTTATTCTTTATCTGATGTGAGACTCTACATTCACACATGCTACAACACAAACAGGCTTGGACAAACCATACCCAATGTCAAGAGCGTGAGTTCGAATCCCCACCTATGTATGAGTTCGTGACTTATCGCTACATGGTTGAGCAGTCCTGCTATGTAGCAACTACCTAAAGATGACCTCTAGGATATTAGCTCCTTATAGGATCTAGCCATGAAAGCTATTCCTATGTGGCTATTCCTATGTGGTTAGGCCTTCAAAAAGATATTATTGCCGGTAGCATTACCAAAAAAATTACATTACACCAAAAAAAAAAATACATGATTGGTGCTATCTTGCCAAACTAAAATCTTATTGGGTGTTTGATTGAGTTTTAAAATCAATTGTTTAAACTCAAAACTCAAAGCCGGTTTGATTTTGAGTTTTCATATAATACATTTAAAAGCCTCATTTTGAATTCAAAATTTAAAATTCAGAACTTGTTTGGTTTCAAGTTTTCACAAAATTATTTAGTTTTCAAGTATTGACCAAATAATTTTTTATATTTTAAATGTATATGATCTAGATATAGTTAACAACAATAAACAAAATGTGAAGAAATCAAAAAAAAATTTAATAAATATATAAAACATTAAAACTAACAATGGCAGCACTCTCTCTCTCTAACAAGATACGACAGTCGAAACCAACTCATGCAGAAACACATTTTGAATAGTTTCGGCGAACTTGACAATGGCAGCATTCTCTCTCTAATAAGAACCAAAAAAGCGGTTAGCACAAAGAATATAGGAAAAAAATTCTTTGGTATAAAAACCATCTCCAACTTTATTATCTCAAAACATCATCTCATTTTTAATCACAAAAATCTCTCTAAAACAACCTACTAAGTTGGAGGGAAAATGTCTCTATTTATACTAGTATGGAAGAGCCTTAGCCATGAACACTAATATCAATGGGGTCATCAAATTCTATTAACCAAGGCCATCAACTCTAGCTATTAGGGTCAAACTTACAAAGGTTGAAAACCTATAGTTACTAATATGGTCATCAACTCCATCATCAAAAGATGAAAGTTACAAAGGTTAAAAATCTCCTAGGCATAGGGTTATCCGAACCGCCCAATCCGAACCGATCCGCATACAAATGGGGGTTTCGCAGACACAATGCGGGCGGATATGATTTGGAATATGGCATTATTGCGGGTTGTGGGTTTTACCCGCACTCGCAAGAACCCACCCGCACTTAGACTTTTTTTGTTATTTTTTAACCTAGAATATATCCATTTACTCATTGGTAAATTTTTCATATACTCAACACATTTGCTTACTGCATTGAGATGCAATATATACACATTTGTTTATCTTTTCATTACTTTATTCTTTTACACTTTTTTTGTCAAAAGAATTATGAAGATTGAAGATTAAATTATATATTTTTCAGTTTTTTTTTTTTTGTTTGTGCAGGGTTCATCAAACATATGCATGGAATTGGAATTTTTAAAAGTTAGATGTGATTTATGATGGAGTTTGCAAGTTTGCAAATGTTTTTATCTTATTTAATGGGTTTGAATTGGATGAAATTTGACAACAATTTATTGTTATTTTATTATTACATTTTCGATGAATGTAAAAGTTAATAAAGAATTACTTTTAAGTAAGTTTAGGATTTTGAATGATTTTACTTTAATTCTATTGTTGGGTAGTGAATGATTTTGATGATTTAGTGTAGGATTTGAAAGATGTGCTTGTATTGGTTTAGGGTTTTATTTAAAAGTTTAGGATTTTAAATGATTTGCATGTGTTAGGAATTAATTTTGTTGTGTTTTAAATTTTATAATTTTTAATTTATTAATTATTAATGTTGAGCATTTTAGCAAATATGGGGAAAAGGGCCCAAAATAAATATTTAGAAAATGGGAGGAAAAAAAAAACAAAGCCTAAAAACAAATTTTTAAAGAAAAAAGTTCAATCCGCAAACTGCCCGCACATCCGCAAACCCTGTCCGCACAAACCGCAACCCGCACTACGGCCCATTGCAAGTTCAATTTTTCCCAAACCACACATATACGGACGGGTCCAAACCGCAAACCGAACCGTCTAAAACCAAACCGCGAGCACCCTAAATATATATATATAATGCTATTTAAATAATCCAACTAGATGGGTCACAAAATGGATACGGGTGTTGGGTCACAACCCGATCCAAGCCCAATCTCAAACACATACACAAGTTAAGTCCAACACAACACAACCCAGCTCAAGCTTAAGATTAAGTCTAAGTAAGTCTAAGTCCAAATCCAAGTCCAAGACTAAACCGAGCACAAGCACAAGCACAAACTTAGGCCCAGTCCAAACTAAGACTAAAGTCCAAATCTAAGCCCAACTTTTATTGATGCCCACTTTATGAGACAATTCTCATTCACAACTTAATAGTTTTGGCTCATTATTTTATATTATAATCTTCTCACTTAAGATAATATAACCGCACTCAGGCTCACCTTAACCGGCAGTTAGGTCCCATTTTAATTTTGAGTTAAAGTTGTTGAAACCATTATTTCCCAACAAAAGTAAGATTGTATTTGTATTTTGTTATTTATTTATTTCTTTTCTTAAATGACTTGATTAATTAACAATTTGGTTATTTGCTAAGCACTCCATTATAAATCTATAAATAGGCTTCTATCGTAATAATTAGAGATCACATTACAATTTTTTCTCATTCCTTCATGATTGACATGGTATCAAATGCAGAGTGATCTTGTAATGTGTTCGATCTTTCAATAGGTGACTCTTTGTCATCGGCACCTAACGTCAAACCGTTAGTTAATTGTCAACTAGTTTTTTGTTTTAATAGTTCAAAAATGTTATGGTCACACTTTCACAATTCGATACAACACATTTCATTAACCTTTAAATATTAATATTATGTATATGTGATCTATTGTGCTAATAAATATAAATTATCAAACCAAATAGTAAGGCTAACATATTGCTCTTTCCATTTCTAATCTCTATAGATTCTCTACATTGTGTTACCATAATTGCAAATCTGGAAACTCAACTCCACTATCTCTTTTCTCTCAGTGCCCAATTTTCTAAAAATTATGTAACAATGTAAACTTTTCCTAAAGTAAAATACAATGACAGAGAGAAACCAATCAATCACAATTTGGTAGCTTGGACTTAAAATTAATAATAAAAAAAATAACATAGTAAGTGAAGCTTCAATAACTATACATGTTCTATATAAATCTACCCCACCAATGTCCCTTTTTAAATGTGATGATACTACTTGTCCCAGAGGGACAGGTCGGGCTGATCCACGTCTCCCACACCGTTGTCCGATCGCTGGATCCACAAAGAAACCTGCACAAGAGTCCAACGGGGAATGGGAGTCCCCCAGCGAACCCTCCGACGAGCAAGTCAGAAAAAGAGATTAATGGAATATAGAGATAGGATGATGATAAAGAACTTAACCTTCCCTTTGTCTTAGAAACCTGCTTATATCCTTTGTTCATCATTTCCTTGTCTACTTCGACCTGTCATGTTGGCCGAAAGTTTATGTTCTCGCCTGCCTTGTTCATGGTGAAGCTGTTATGTTCCGACGTGAAGGGGTTATCGCATTAAATGCTGCAGGGAACCTCATTAATGACTGATGTGTGGTGTAATAACTCTGCATGATCTTTGTCTGCTTGTGTTGCTAGTTCTTAGATGTCATTGGTTCTTGGTGCAACGTTGGGCTCCAATAATGTTGGGCTTTAGTGTTTGAATCATGCATTGGGTCTTAAGTGGTGGGCCGAAAACCCCTATGGGCCCACCTATGTCAGTAGTCCCCCATTCCTGAGTGCAACTTCAGTCCAACGAAGGGAATAAGGAAGAAGACAGGGGTTGTGACTAGTCGAATGAGAGAAGACCGACTGGAAGGAGGGCCGACCGCAAAGGATGACCGAGTGAGAAAGCCGACCGGAAGGTGGGCCGACCGCGAAAAGTGACCGAGATGGGAGGCCGACTGTGAGGTGGGCCGACCGCGAAAGGTGACCTAGAGGGTGGACCGACCGCGAGGTAGGCCGACCGCGAAGGGTGACCGAGAGGGGGGTCGACCGTGAGGTGGGCCGACCACGAAAGGTGATCAAAAAGGGAGGCTGACCGCGAAGGGTGACCGAGAGGGGGGGCCGACCGTTACGTAGGCCGACCGCAAAGGGTGACCAAGAGGGGGGCCTACCGTGAGGTGGGCCGACCGCAAAAGGTGAACGAGAGATAAGAGGGAATGGCGGCGCGCGGGGGCTCGGGGAGCGGCGGGGCACTGTAGACACCCCATTTTTGACCGACCTTAAGACTCAGACATCACCGATTGAGCGCTCGGTGATGTTGCATATTGTGCTCGTTCAGAAGTCTCAGAGTCGCGGCCGTGCGCCCTGCCTCCGGACTTCCGAACCCTCTTCTGTGCCTTACCTCGGTTTGCGAACCAGACTCGGTTTTCTCTATTTTCTTTCCTGAGGGAAGGGAGAGGTCCCGTAGACCATCTCTCAGTGGCCTTGGGCTACATTTCGTGGCCGTAGGCCATTTTGCCCATTTCGGAGCCCGGTTCCCGTTTTCGGAGCCGTCAGGCCGTGTGCCTCGGTTCGGGACCACCCAACCATCTCCGATTCCTCCGGTTTTGGCATGCATCTCATTTACTCCCTTTCGAGGGACACTGCGGTCTTAGATACCCACTTCGTGGCCGAATGCCACTTTCGGTGCTTAACGGCCTATTTTCGGGATCCCGAACTGCGTGTTTTGGTCCCCGAGCATTCGTTTTGCATCGGTTTTCGTTCGTTTTTGGCAGGTACCTCTGTTTTATCACCAGGAAGATCACTGGAGGGTGGGAGGCCAGCAATTGTCTCAGCAACCAGTTATGCTCTTCCGGCGCCCTCCGGCGCCCGTTTTTCTCACTTCCGGGCTAATGTTGACCACCCTAGGAGCATTTTCTTTGAGCCAAAACCACATATTTGTGTTGTACACACATGGGAGGATCCTAAAAACACATGGCCGGCCAGTAATTGTTATTGACCCTTTTGAACCCCTCTTTAAATTGGCCTATTCTCTCTCCTGTTTCAGAGTTGCCAATTTCCAACCATAGGGTCTTGTTGTACACACATGGGAGGACACCAATCCTTGGTGACCGGCCAGAAAATTTCATTGACCCTTTTGACCCTTGGCCGGCCGGCCATAGGGGGTGGCCGGCCGGCCACCTGCAGCAAAAGCACTTGGCCGGCCATGATCCCCATGCTGTGTACTTTCCAGCTGTATCTTGGTTTTCCCCCAAAAAATATCTGATCCGGGGGAACCTTTTGGAGGGAAATAAGAGCTCATTTCCCTCCATTTGTTAAGGATTCCTCTCTCCCTCTCTTGTCTACATTGGTGTCCTCCCAACTCAAGAGAAGAGATTACAAGCATTGGTTGGAGCATATACATACATACAACTTCATTTCCTTCAAGTTTTGGTGCCATTTCTTCATCATCTTCAAGCTCTACCCTCACCACTCCATTCCAGCAACAAAGGAAGGGATTCCAGCAGCTTAGAGGCATCAAATCTGGTCCAAGAAGCAACAAAAGTATTGGTCTTCAAGGGTAAGTAGATTTCCCCTCTTTTGTAGCATTTTCTTGCTTCATTTCTTAAGCCTACTTTCTTACTGTTTTGGACTCCGACCTTAACTGAAACTAGGTCTATTTTGAGCTATTCTTAATGTTTGTTCAAGGGCTCAACCCTGTTTGAACCCTCCATCTTGCACTTGTTTCAATATCCTCTTATATGCCATTATTTTGCATTGAATATTTGGCCTATGTGTGATCTGTTTTCGAGCATAATGTAAATTTTGAGTGGGCCTATTTTGAGCCCCTCTTCAACATTGAAGAAGGGCTCAACCCTTTTTGGCCTCTCTATCATGCACTTGCTTCATAATCTCTCATATTTACCGTAAATTTGCATGATTTGTTTGACCTACATGTAGTCTGTTTTGGAGCATGTCTTGAACTGTGAGTAAGCTTATTTTGTGTCCCTCTACAACATTGTAGAAGGGATCAACCTTTTTGGGGGTCTCCATATTATACTTGTCATTATATCCCTCTTTGGCCCCCATTTTTGCATGCTTTTTTAAGCTTATCTAGCTTCTGTTTTCGGCCATCATCAGTACTGAAAAGAGTCATATTTTGATCTTATTGACATATTTCATTAAGGGTCTTTTCTGGTTTGATGAATGTTTGGGGTACCTCATGTTATAGCCTTATGTATCCTAGTTCTTGTATGACATTTTTAGCATGTTTGCATATTGATTTGGGGGATATCATCTACTGTAAATGTTCATATTTTTAGTCCCTCATCAGTGTTGTAGAAGGGTGTTTTTCCATTTGGTCATCGCATGTATCACTTGCTTCAATACCCCTCTTGCGGAGCCATTTTTGCATTCTTGCTTAGCCCTATCTATGCTTGCTGTTTAGCCCTTTTTATGACTGAAAAATGCTTGTCTTGGGGCTGCCTTGCTACTGTATTTTCATTCATGTCCATATTATGCATGTTTAGTATGGCTGTAGGCCATTTCGGGCGCCTAATATCGCATTTCGGGATCATTCCATGCTTCGGGTGCACTTTGGCCATGTTTCGGGGCTGTTTTCCCCCACATTTCAGTGCCAAAATTCATTTGCATGCTTGCATATCATTTCCATGCCATTTCGTGCCTTACGGCCATTGCCTCGGTTTGCGTGCCCGTGTACACGCATTTCGAGGCATCTCATTTTCATCCGTCGGATTCTTATGTGAGTGTGGCTGAGGTCCACTCATGTTAGTGTAAGTCCATTTTGCATTCCGTATGTCATTTTAGTCTCATCGCATTGCATATGTCATTTACTCGGTTTGCGTGCCCGTGTGCACGCATTTCGAGGCATCTTATTTTCATCTCATGGCCTCTTTTGTGAGTGTGGCTGAGGCTCTCTCATGTTAGTGTAAGCCCATATTGCATCGCATATCTCATTTTAGTCCTGTTGCATTCCGTATGCCATTTTCTCGGTTTGCGTGCCCGTGGGCACGCATTTCGAGACATCTCATTTTAGTTTCATTGTATATCATATTCCATGCCATTTCATGCCTTAGGATCATCGCCTCGGTTTGCGTGCCTGCGTGCACTCATTTCGAGGCATCTCATTTTCATAGCATTGTGCATGCTACGATTGTATTTTAGTTGCATTCATGCTTATCATGCATATTGCATCATGTTCGGGATAGGAGTTAGCCCGAGCACGGGAAACGAGGCACGTTTCGTACTCCGAGTGACGGAACGGGTCTCAATTCCCAAGTCACCGACACTCCGGATTACCCATGATGGAGTTAGGTTTTGTTGTAGCATTCATATGTATTCATTCTATATTGAGTTGTGCAATTCGGCTCCTCGGCCATCATGCATCAAGATGCGTGATTGGTGGCACGAGGATCGAGGCATGCATATATCTGTGAAATACATTGATGTGCCCCTTTCCTGCTCTCTGTTGCAGCATATCAAGAATCAGCAACTTTTCGGAGTCTGGCACGTTTTTCGAGAAACATTGCAAACAGAGGCTAATTGGGGCATTCCAGTGGATTTCCGCGCAAGGCAGCCCAAACATGCAGCATTCATCAGAATCAAGGCAGCCTCCTGGCTTGCATGCCAGTTTACAGTCTTTCTTAGTTAATTTGTTAATTAATTAGGGATCTGTATATTATTTGGACTGTATTATTCGGACTGTACATTATTCGGACTGTATTATTTATTCGGACCCTCTGCGCGAGGGCATAACTATAATAAGTGTGGGTGAGTGTGATGTATGTCTTCCAACCCCACGTCTTTCTTCCCTTTTATTTACCCGCTTACGATGGTTAGATATAGGGCATATTTCAATTAGCATACAGTATGACAGCATGTTTGCATCATTCATCTGTTTTGCACGCACCGGGCTCGGCGCATCATACAAACTGCATTTGTATTCCAATTCCAAATTGAGTACATGTTAGCTGTAGCATTCCATATGCCATGTTTATAATAGCTGAGCCTGCTATAGTTGCATTATTGCATGCGTTGCATTAGGCATTTCTGTGTATCTAGGATCATGCATGATTTCTAATCGGTTTTCTGTTTTGGCTTGGAGTACTCGGTGAGTTTTATGCTTTAGCATCCTTGCATGCGTGTGAGTGTTGCCATGAATAGCATGCTTACCATGAGGCTATATGCTTATGTGATATAACTGTCTTGAATGCCTGTGGGTGGAGGCTGAGTTACTTGGATTGGACAATTCATCAAATGTTTGTTTTAAGCCCACTAGATAGTGGCAAAATCATGTTTTCTTAAGCCCACCCGAGGGTGGCAAATCCACGTCTTAGCCTACCTGCGGGTAGCACCATCAAACCATTTTCAAACAAACAAACATGAAATGTTCTGTTCCAGTTCAGGCGACCCAGTCTATACTTGTTTGCTGCGAGCATCACATAGTAACCTAGGCGAATAACCGGAATAAGAACATACAATGTTTTCAAAAATAGATATCATGGTTAGTAGAGGCCGGTCTTTGACCGGGCGAGCGGGGGTGCTCACGAAGTGACCTTCCCCAATCGTACCCAAGTTCCCGAGCCGAGGCAACTTTGGTGATGACGGACGCGTGGCCTTTGGCACCGAGTCAGGGTTTCCTAAATTTCCCATTAAAAAAAATATTTAGGTGGCGACTCTGTATCTGGCAAAGCAGTCCATGTTTGGCACTTCTTTCAAAAAATCTGTTTTCCAAACAATTTGCCAGATTTGGACTCTTTGGTTCAAGATTAAGAACCGTGACATTTGAGTCTTTCGAACTGTAGTGACCCAATATCGAACCAGAACGGGGGGGACTCGCACTCCTTTCCCCGGGATGCGTTCGGGGACGTCTACACACGTAGTGATGTGAAGTAGAATAAACAGGGAAGGGAAAAAGAGTAATGGATCGTGGTCGTACACATGGCATAATCCCGTAATAAGGGAGGTGATGCTTTAGCAGGAAGCGAATGAATAGGTTAATATAGGGCGTTAAAAAGGCGGGGGCGGAAGTTTTCGAAAATTTTCAAACTGGCAAAATTTAATCTCGACCCTTGGAATATAGGCAAACCGTGGGTATTTGGAGTTATTTGCTTTACTTACCTTATCGCACAAAACCAGCATATCCTAGAGGTGAACTCGTTTGTTTCGTGTGACACACCTCTGCAACACTTTGTGAACTTCCTTGTGCCAGCATCCGAAGCAATACGCAGACACGTTAGAGAAATGGCTCGAGATGGGGTGCCAGCCTTGAGACTAGACTCATTGGAAGAAGACGACGCAGTGGAGTTGGCGGAATAGTACCAAACAGAGCGAAGAGAGGAGAGGG
Source organism: Camellia japonica (assembly GCA_030407325.1). Lineage (NCBI taxonomy): Eukaryota > Viridiplantae > Streptophyta > Magnoliopsida > Ericales > Theaceae > Camellia > Camellia japonica. The sequence continues at coordinate 138,277,538 of JAPPVO010000014.1, forward strand.
GAGTTGGGCAAATGGCGTGGGCTCACCCGACGACGATGATCGTAGCCGCTAGACTAATTAGCAAAGTGGAGCCGGACCACTGGCACACCAAGGCCGACAAGTCTACATTTACAGAGGAGGAGTTGGAGAAGGAATGAAGGAAGTACCAAATTCCAGCGGAGATAGAGCTGAAGCTGCCCACATCTAAGGAGAAGGCATCGGACGCACGGCCGACAGAGTTCACATTGTATGAGGAGGTACTGCCGGGGGGGCTGAAGTTACCATTCTTCCAAATAGTGGTGGACGTACTTAACAAGCTGGAAGTGGCGCCAGGGCAGCTGATGCCCAACGCATGAAAGATACTGATGGCTTGCGCGGTTTCATGGCCACAGGCGACCGGGGGGGCAGCTATGACGGTGGAGGAATTCTTCTCATGTTACAAGGCCTCCGGTCAACACGAAACTTGGATGACTTTCCAGGCGGTGGCGAGCTGGGGTCTGGTGGCAGGTTTGCCATCTTCGATGAAGGGGTGGAGGCCGAGACGGTTTTATGTATCAACGAACGATAAGGGAGAAGTTCGCACAACGTGGAAAGTCCCCATAAAGTCGGTGGAGCCGAGGCTGGATACGGAAGCTGAGAATAGAGTGAAGATGATGAAGGAGTGGAGGGAGAATGAGGGGGTGAAATATGATGACCTGATCCTACCTTCAACCCTGTTTGCCCTGAGGCTAGGGCTGCAGCCGACGGAGGGGGATCCGGCAAATGAGGAACTGGAGGCCTAGACGAAAGCGGAGGAGGCGGAAGAGCGAAGGGTGTTCGCCAAGGCGGAGAAGTATAAGGAGACACAGTTGGGGCCTGCACCTAAACTGGTGATGAGGGAGCGGGTTCGACTGTGTCCCAAACCGCTGGGAGACAAAGACCTAACAGACTTTGCCCCACTGCCGCCCCCAGTGGATCCGCTGAAAGAGAGGGGCAAACAGGAGGTGGAGGCAGTGTTAAAGAAAATGAAGAAGAAGAGGGTGGCGGCAGAGGGGAGTAAGCACACCTATGTTGCGAAGAAGATGAAGGATAGGAGGGCGAAGGAGGCTCCAGAAAAGAAGATTGCCCAAGTGGCGAAAGAAGACATGGGCGCGAGTGGCCAAATGCTTAAAGAAAACATAGGCGCAAGCGCCCAAACAGTGGCAGTAGTGGGGTTTGTGGTAGAAGTGTCGCCCAGTCCTGGTGAAGGGAAGTCTAGGGTTAGCAAATGGGAGGTGAGTGTCGCGTTAAAGACCGCCATATACCATGCGCGCGCTCTGGCAGGCCGCTCGACAGAAGAAGGGGGGGAAGCCAGGGTTGTAGCCGACCGTCTTGTTGGGGTAGTGAAGGATGCGGCTGTGCAGTCGATGGCGCGGTTGACGAAGGCCGACCTCCTGAGAGGGTTTTGCTCAGCCCAGATGGAGGCAGCGACCCTAACGACTACCCTAATGAACAAAGCAGCGCGCTCGAAGATTGAGGTAGAGCCGCTGAGGGCCTAGCTGAAAGAGACAAAGACGCAGCTGCAGAACCTAAGGGTTGAGACAGCAGGCTGGAGGATGGCCGCTAAGAGCGCATGCGCAAAGGGGCTGGAGTATGCGCAAAAGGCGAAGAACATGGAAGTATTGGCATTGGTGCAGAGCTACTCAACAGAGCGAGCTAGTGCCGAGCTCCTCGCAACCAAATCAGAGCTGGAAATAGAGCGCCACAAGGCGGTATCGCTAGAGTTCGAGTTGGTGGGCGAGAAGAGGAAGCTAGAGCAGGTCCAGCAAACCTGCACCACCGCCAATGAGAGATGGAAGGAGGCCATGACCAACAATGAAGAACTGCATGACCAGGCGGTCAAAGACAAAGAAGAGGCAGATGGATGGATTGTGGAGTTGGAGAAGGCCCTGGCAGAGGAGAGGGCCAAATTAGCATCTGAGAGGGTGGCGTACCCCGACTTGTATATAGCGGCCGTAGAGCAATTCAAGGGGTCCGCCGACTTCCAGATGGCCATTGATGCCGTTGTCTCCAGTAGCTTGGTGAAGAAGGGGGATGGGGGAGCTGGACCATCGGGAACGGCTGCTGGAAGTAGGAGTGAAAAGGAAGTGATCCAAAGCTTCCAGCGGTTTGACTTCTACAAGCACAAGATGAGCCAGTTCTGGGACAACGGCTGGATGACTTTCAAGTATAAGGCGCAAGAGCTGTTCCCGGACATGGACTTCAGCCTCGTGAAGGTAGGAGAAGACGACGTCGCCCAGACCCCCTTGGACGAGGGGATTGAAGAGGAAGATCTTGCCTCCAGTGAGGAAGAGTGATCTTTGTAACTAAGTGTAAAAATGTTGTTTTTGTTTGTGTTATTTTTTTTTTTTTGTAATATGTAATTTCTACAACGAAGTGTATGAAAGCGGAAGTTTGTGAATAAAACAACAAGTTTTCTTTTGTATTATTGTTTTTGTTATGCTTCTGAGTTGTAAATTTGGAATAATGGAAATGGCTGAGCAGAATTCAATAAAAAATGGGTATAAAAGTGAAACTTGTGCGTAAATTATGAAACTTGTAAGTAAATTGTGATGTCAAAATGGTCAAAATAGATGGTCATGAACTTGGATTTTAACTAAGTATGGCAACAACTGAGACTAGCTTTGATTCAGACCAGCCGAGTGCTTTTTACGAGTTCTGACGAAGACTTGAAGGGCTCTATCGCGCTGAGGCTTAAGTTAACTCGGTTCGGCTGAGCTCTTCGTGCTCAGTCTGGCTGAGGCTTTAGTTAACTCAGTTTGGCTGAGCTCTTCGTGCTCAGTTTTGTCGAGGCTTTTAGTTAACTCAGTTTGGCTGAGCTCTTCGTGCTCAGTCTGGCTGAGGCTTTAGTTAACTCAGTCTGCCTGAGCTCTTCGTGCTCAGTCTGGCTGGGGCTTTAGTTAACTCAGTCTGGCTGAGCTCTTCGTACTCAGTCTCCCCGAGGCTTTTAGTTAACTCAGTCTGGCTGAGCTCTTCGTGCTCAGTCTGGCTGAGGCTTTAGTTAACAAGTTGTTATTGAGACACGACGCAAATAATGAAGATATAAAGTGATTGTCATTTAAGGCACAGCCTGTTAATCACAAGTTTACATCAATGGAATGGTACAAAAAGGAGCATACAACAATGGAATGATACAAAAACAGGAGACACCATTTCACTGGAAATAACACTTCAAGTGCTCGGCGTTCCATGGATAGGAGAGGTCTCTGCCTTCCATGTCTTGGAGTCGGTAAGTGTCTGGGCGAGGTCTGGCCTTAACAACATAAGGTCTTCCCATTTGGCTGCTAGCTTGCTCTCAGCGGAATTTTTGGTGGCAAGAGTTACTTTGCGCAAGACTAGGTCCCCCACTGCGAACTCTCTCGGTCGAACTTTACGGTTGTAGTGTGTTCTCATTTTCTACTGATATGAGGCCCGTCTGACAGCAGTGGTCTCTCGAAGCTCTTCAATCAGGTGCACCTCTCCAGATTCAACTTCATTTGATACTTGCGTAGGGTTTCGAAGGTCTCTCGCAGGTCTGTCAGATGATCAGAGGATAGTTTGCTCCTGATAAGCATATCATCGACGTAGACTTCCATGTTCCGACCTATCTGATGGTGAAAGACGGCATTAACCAACCGTTGGTAAGTTGCTCCGGCATTTTTCAATCCGAATGGCATAACACGATAGTGGTAACTTCCTCTGTCTGTGATGAAGGAAGTGTGTTCCTGATCAGCTGAGTGTATCAGAATTTGATTGTAGCTGGAGAAGGCGTCCATGAAACTGAGCATCTGATGTCCGGCAGTGGCGTCGACAAGCAAATCTATGCGAGGGAGGGGATAACTATCTTTAGGGCAAGCTCAATTAAGGTCGGAGTAGTTAACGCAGAGTCGCCATTTACCATTGTTTTTACGACCAGGACCACAACCACATTTGATAGCCATCTGGGGTAGTCTACGTTTTTTACGAACCGTGCCTCCAGTAGTTTGTCTACCTCAGAAGCAATAAGGGCATTGCGTTCCGGGTGAAAGACACACTACTTCTGGCGGAAAGGTCGGAAGTGAGGCTCGATGCTGAGACGATGAATGATGAAGGAGGGATCGATACCCGGCATATCGGAATGGGTCCAAGCAAATACATCATTGTGCTCGGTCAGGAGGGCTGTAAGGTCGGCCTTGGCTTGGAATGATAGTTGGCTGCCGATCTTGGCTGTTTTTGCGGGGTTGGCAGGGTCGATGGAGACTTCAACAAGTTTTTTCACTGGTTCCCCTCTGACTAACTCATCTTCGTCTCTAACGTCGAGTCCTTCGATGATCATGGCCTCCTTCAGCTTGACCTCTTTGAGTGAAGCAACCTAGCATTCTCTAGCCACTATCTGCTCTCCCCTCACGGTGCCGACCCCAAGGTCGGTAGAAAATTTCACGGCCAGATGGTATGTGGATGTGACAGCTTGAAAAGCGTTAAGGGCTGTGCGGCCGAGGATGATGTTATAAACAGAAGGATAGTCGACGACAAGGAAAGTGAGTAACTTGGTGGTCTGCCATAGATACTCTCCGATGGTGATGAGAAGATCGATGGAGCCTGTGGTGGTCACTCGATCCCCCGTGAAGCAGACTAGTGGGGTTTGGAGATGGGACATTCTTTCTTCCCCAACCTTGAGCTAGCGATAGGCATTCAGGAAGATGATGTTTGAAGAGCTGCCATTGTCGACAAGAACTTGTCTGACTTTGTAATTGGACAGGAGAGCAAATATGACGAAGGGGTCATCGTGAGGATAATGGATGCCTGTGCAATCGGCCTCGGTAAAGGTGATGGGCTCCATTCACTGTTTGGGGTGTTTGAAGGGGCAATCTAATGTCGCGACTTCTTTGTCGGAGCCTTGTCTAATTTTTTTGAGTTCGGCTCACTGGGCCGAACGGGATGGTCCTCCGCATGCAAGTCCACCAACAATGACTCTGATCTCTCCAACTGGGGAAGCAGGGTTGCCTTGTGCTCGGGGTTGTGGCGGGGGCCAATCATTGCCTTGGTTAGGTTGTGCTGGTTATCGGGGAGGGGTGTGTCGACGGTTGCCCCTAGTAGGTTCGGTCCTTGGCCGTTGCTGGGGACGGGCTACCGTGAATCGACTGAGGCGCCCCTAGTGTATCAAGCTCTCTACCTGGTCTTTAAGGTTAACACATTCCTCGGTGTTGTGGCTGTAGTCCTGATGGAAACGGTAGTATTTGGATTGGTCTCGCCGGTTGGAAGGAGACCACGAGGGTTGTGGCCATTTCAAGTTGTAATCTCGTTGGATCTGATTCAAGACTTATTCCATGGGGCAATTGAAGGATGTGTACCGTTCAAACCGACCGGACGGTCGGGTAGGTGCCGATCGGTTGGCTCGAGCAGTTTGGTCGGTATACTGAGGTGTTTACTGAGTGTATTGGGTGGTTTTGGTTTTAGATTCCTTTCTCTTCTCTCTAAGGGTTGGGTTTTTGGTTGTGGAATCTTGGCGGGCGGCCAGAGAATATTCAGCGTTCATGTATTTTTGGGCTTTGGAAAGGAGGGTTGCCATGGAGGTTGGAGGGTTTTTGGAGAAGGAGAAAAGGAAGTCAGATAACCGTAAACCAGCCATGAAAGCTGTGAGAATGACCTTATCGTCGTTTTCCGCCACCTACAAGGCTTCGGTGTTGAAGCGGGTGACGAAGCTACGTAGCGACTCTCCCTCCATCTGACAGATGTTGAGGAGTTGGGTCGCCGGACACCGCTGGCGCTGGGCACCAATGAAATGGCCAAGAAAGGAATCGCTTAGGTGCTGGAAAGTAGAGACGGAGTCCGTCAGCAGCTAACTTAACTACAGTCGGGCCAACCATTTAAGCGTTACGGGGAAAACCCGACACATGATCTCATCAGGAAATGCATTGAGGACCATGAGGGTCCTGTAAGTCTCCAAGTGGTCGACTGGGTCCGTTGTGCCATCGAAACAGTCGATCGAGAGCATTTTGAACTTAGGAGGTAGAGGTTTGTCCCTGATGGAGGTGACAAACGATGAGTTGGCCGTTGTTGAGGGTTTATTCTGCATGTTCTGCATAACTCCTTGAAGTTGGAGTTTCATGGCTCGGAGTTCCGCATCCCAGATGGGAACGTTGTCACCACCAGAATGCAATGGAGGCTGAACACTTATGGCCTCTCCCTCGGGGGCAGGTGCTTGGGCCGATGGAAGTAGACCCCGAGGTAGCAGATTCATGTCTTGGGGAGGAGGTCACAAACCCTCCAAGTTGGAGGGTGTAGACACCCCATTTTTGACCGTCTTCAAGACTTGGTTGTGCTTGCAGGTACATCCGACCACTAGTTTGATTGCTCGTCGAGTACTCGACTGTCGCGACGGAACGTCACAGGTTTGAGCTTTCCAAACCCTGTATCCTTTTGCCCCATTTTTGGACCATGTATTGGCCCTTCCAGCTTGATTCTCTTGGTGCACTGCCTGCCACTGCCGGCCATGCCTTTGTTACTGTCGGCCATTGATGAAGCCTGCCGGCCATCAATGAGCCACTGCCGGCCACCACTGATGGCCGGCAGACCCCTTGTCTCAGCAGGTTTCACGCCAGATCTTTTGAGCCAGCTGGTTTTCACTCATTTCCCTCCATACACGTGTATGGAGGGATGAAACTCTTGCCAAGCTTTGCATTGCTCCCTTCTATATAAGGAGAGGCCCTTCCTCTCTATCAGAGGTTGAAGAAAATTTTGGAGAAGTTGTATCTCTCTCTCTCTCTATATTGTGTTTGTTTATGCTCTAAAGTCCATTTTTCTTGCACTTTTGCACTACAACACATAGAGGTACACCACCATCTTTGAGCTGAGGTTCTTGGGAGTGTTACTTGAGCTCTAAAACTTGGTTTCTAGCCTCTGAGGTTGCTGGTTTCGAAGTTGATCTTCAAGGGTGAGTATATTCCCCTTTTAAGCCTTTGTTTGTATCTCATTTTGGCCATCCTTGCATATTGTTTTAGGCCTTGCTTTCAACTGATTTTTTTTTTGTTTTTAAGTGCTTTTGATGATTGTTTAAGGTCTTTTTGGTGTTAGGGGTGTACAACCCTCTTGTATGCCTTGTTTGGCCTTGTTTTGTGCCATGCTTTAAGGCCTTTGGAGTAGTCTTGGTTTGGCCTTTTAGCCACTGAAATCCAGTAGATTTTCAGTGGTAGGCATGTGGTTTTGAGGCCTCAAACCAGAGGGGGTGACCCCCTATCTTCTTGTTTTTGTTTGCTTGTATCATTGGCCTACCAAAGGAGCATGTATCTCTATGCTTTCAAGGCTTAGTTCAGGCACTTTTTTGTGACTTTTAGGACCTGCCTTGACTCTGTCCATGGCTGGTTTGGTCACCTTTTGCATGCTCCTCGTATGTGTAGTGTAATTCCATTTGTGGCTCATCAAAATAGCATGTCTTTCTTGCATGTGTTGGCTCCATTTCAGTAGATTTTTGGTGATGTTTTACCATGCCTTAGATCTGTTTTGGGTTGATTTTGTCACTCCATGCATGCATAACACACTTGTAGTGTAAATCACACAAACTAGCTTTGTATACCTCATGAAGTAGCATGCCATTCTAGCTTGTTTTCTTTCCATTTCAGCATGTTTTTGGTGATGTTTTGCCATGTCATGACTCTGTTTTGGTTTGGTTTGGTTGGCCCTTACATGCCTCATGCACTTGTAGTGTAATCCTCTCTATTGCCTTAACATGCATCATGCTTTAACATGTCATTTTAGCATGCTTTTGGCTTAGCTCTAAGAAGATTTTGTTAATGTTTTACCATATTTAAGGTCTGATTTTGGTTGTTTTGGCCATGCATAACTTGTTTTGTATAGCCATGGTTCAATCTAGCTTGTTAGCTTTGTGCACCAAGTCCACTAGCATGTGTTACTTGGCATATTTCAACAATTTGGCATCACTTGTTATGTTATTTCAGTCCATGTAATGTAGTCATACACTTGCATTTGACATACTTTCAATCTTTTAGAGAGTTTGTGTTTTATGCCTCATGAATGGATCATTGTGCATGCATCTATGCTTAGGTCTTTGGGATGTCATCTCAGTGGGTTTTTGGGCTTATTTTGACATGCCTTAACTCTAATTTTTGTTGGTTAAGTCATCCCATGCTTGGTCTTAATAGGTGTAGTGTAATCCACCTTATTTGACTTGTATGCATCATGCCTCATGCTCACCATGCTAGCTTGTTTTGGCTTACTTCCGTACATGTTTTAGTCTCATTTTAACATGTTCTAGGACTGTTTTGGGTTGCCTTAACCACGTGCTTCATATTTTGTATACTTGTAGTATAAATGTTCTTGCTTGCCTCAAGCTTTGAGCACCATTGCATGCTTCATTTGTGTTGTGTACGTGATTTGGCATCACTTAACATGACCTTTCAGAGCCTATAGCATTGTCATATTCCCACTTCAATCATGCTTTAAGTGCCTTTGAGTGTTGTGCATTATTGCCTAGCTTATGGCTTAGCTTGTATGCTTGCATGCCTTGGTCTTTGGGCCCTTATCTCAGCATGTTTAGGTCCTTATTTTGACCTATTTGAGCTCTGTCCATGCTTAGTTCATGCATTTGTGCCATGTATTGCATGCCTCCTTTGTAGTCCTCTTTGATAGCTCCATGCTTTTAAGGACCTTCGCATGCTTTACTTGTGTTGTTTAAATGATTTGGTATCATTTCTTACCTCATTTCAGTGCACTTGGTGTTGTTACACTTCCATACTTTTCACTCTTTAGGTGTTCTTGAGAGTTGCACCTTTATACCTTAATTGGTGAGCCAATTGGCATGCATGCTTGTATGTGTTTTCGGTGCCTTCATCTTAGCATCTTGGCCACTGATTTGGGCATATCTGAGGTCTGTCCGTTTCGGTTTAAGTCCATTGAGCATGGCTGATTACATTTTGTTTGCATGCTTGCATTACATCGCATTGTTTATACCTTATACTTTGCATTGTGTATGCTTAGGTAACATTGCATTGAGTATGCCATCATTTGCATTGTGCACGCTAATTGACATTTGCATTGTGCATGCCATTAGCCTTGTCAAGTTGTTCATATTACATTATATGTTTGCATGCTTAAGTCACATTACATGTTTGCATGCTTAAGTCATATTGCATGTTTGCATGCTTGAGTCGCATTGTGTATGCCATGCTTGTATTGCATTGTCGTTTGGATTAAGTGTTAATCCGAGCACGAGAAACGAGGGACGTTTCATACTTCAAGTGATGAAACGTGTCTCAATTCTCGATCGCCGGCGCTCTTGATCAAGCATGATAGAGTTCTAGGCATTTATGTGTTTCCGTGCATTCATTTCACATTGATTTGCACATGTTGGATCTTTGGCCATCATGCATCAGGATGCATGGTTGATGGTCTTGGATCTGACTATGCCTCTCCCTTGATGTTTTGAGGTGATATGGGGTGGCATAGTGCGTACATACCCTTGGGAGACCCTCCATTTTCTCTATTTTGTGCTCTGCTGCAGCTTTGTGTCACAGCACACCAGTGGCCGGCAGTGCCTTGCAGATGGCCGGCAGACCTTCATTCTTGGCCAGCAGATGGTCGGCAGTGGCTCCCCATGGCCGGCAGGCCACTGGTGTATTCCCCAAACTGGTTTTGGTAAGATTCAGCAGGAATTCCTTGAGGACACCCTGCAGACAGAGCCTCTAAAGAGCAACCGAAGAGCTTTTCGGGACGGCAACCGAGCATGCATCCTCTTCTCCCCCAACCAGAGCTGGAACAGCATTGTTTACTGTTTTCCTTATTTGTTAACTAGCTTAAGTTTTCTAATAATTAATTAATTTGTTAATTAGTTAGTTGTTGTAATAATTAGTTGTAGCTAATTATTCAATTTGATTGTGTAATAATTAGTCTAATTAGATTACTAGATTAGTTGATTAGCTTAGCGTAGCTAGCTTAGCGTATTCATTCGGACCCTCCGTCGAGAGGGCGAACTTTGTAATAAGTGTGCGTGCATGTGTGTGTGCATGTCTTCCAACCCCCATTTCTTTCTCCCTTTTACTTACGGCTTTCGATGGTTAGTTTTAGGTCATGTTTCAATTAGCATCCTTATGCTATGCATGTTTTGCATCATTCATCTGTATTGCATGCACCGGGCTCGGCACATCATACTAACTGCATTGTATTTCAATTCCAAATTGAATACATGTATCAATTGTTGCATTTCATATGCCATCTTAGAATAGCCGAGCCTATTTCTAGTTGTATTTTTGCATGTGTTGTATTAGCCATCTTAACATGAACTAGGATCATGCATTGATTACTAACTAGTTGTTGTTTTGGCTCGGAGTACACTGTAAGCTTTTATGCTTTAGCATCCTCGTATGAGTGTGAATGTTGCCACGATAGCATGCTTGCCATGAGACTAACTGCTTATGTGATATAACTGCCTGAATGCCTGTGGGTGAAGGTTGGATTGCTTGAATTTAAACAATTCATCAAATCCTTATTTTAACCTACTTGCGAGTGCCAAATTCAAACCGTTTTTCAAAACAAACAAGTATGCAATGCTTTGTTCCAAATTAGGCGATCTAGTCTATACTTGTATGCTGTGCACATCACATAGTAATTCTAGGTTTAATAACTGGAATAAGAACACATGTGTTTTCAAAAACAAGATATCATGTTAGTAGTGGCCGATCTTTGATCGGGCGAGCGGGGGTGCTCATAGCATGACCTTCCCCAATCGTACCCAAGTTCCCGAGCCGAGGCAACTTTGGTGATGACGGACACGTGGCCTTAGGCACGAGTCAGGTTTTCCTAAATTCCCCCAAAATAAAATATTTAGGTGGCGACTCTGTATCTGGCAAAGCAGTCCATGTTTGGCACTTCTTTATAAAATCAGTTTTTCAAAACGATTTGCCGGATTTGGACTCTTTGGTGATTCATCGATCTTGCATTGCACCTTGCGAGATCAGATTCAAAACCATGACATTGAGTCTGAACTGTAGTAGTAAACCCAAATGAACAAAACGGGATTTCGTGCCCATTTTCGCGCGCGGAGCCTGTGACGTTCGGGCGCGTCTACAGAGGGGTGGGCTTGTTGGAAGGGATAGCTCGGGGTTCGTTCTCGGTTAGGTGAGATGTCTTGTGGTGGTGGAGGAGGCACAGGGAGGTCTCACTGAAGCAAAGCATTGATCAAAGCTTGGTTTTGTTTGGCTAGGCGGTTGATGCTGTTAGTGAGTTCTGTGAAATGCTAAGGTGGGTTGTTTGGGTTAGGAGGGTCGGCTTGGGGGTCGGCAACGTTGTGTTGAGAAGCCATGGATCTCGTTGTGACCATCCACCTTGGTAGGTGGTAGGGAGGGATTATCAGGAATGGGTCTCTAGCAACAATGAGCACAATTGTCACACGGAGTGAAAGGTTTCCACAGGCGGCACCAACTGATGATACTACTTGTCCCGGAGGGACGAGTCGGGCTAATTCGTCTCCCACACCGTTGTTCGATCGCTGGATCCACAAAGAAACCTGCATAAGAGTCCAACGAGGAACGAGAGTCCCCCAGCGAACCCTCCGACGAGCAAGTCAGAAAAAGAGATTAATGGAATATAGAGATAGGATGATGATAAAGAACTCAACCTTCTTTTTGTCTTAGAAACCTGCTTATATCCTTTGTCCATCATTTCCTTGTCCACTTCGACCTGTCATGTTGGCCGAAAGTCTATGTTCTAGCCTGCCTTGTTCATGGTGAGGCTATTCTATTTCGACATGAAGGTTATCACATTAAATGCTGCAGGGAACCTCATTAATGGCTGATATGTGGTGTAATAACTCTGCAGGATCTTTATCTGCTTATGTGGCTAGTTCTTCTCTCGACACGTGTTTAGATGTCATTAATTCTTGGTGCAACGTTGGGCTCCAATAATGTTGAGCTTTAGTGTTTAAATCATGCATTGGGTTTTAAGTGGTGGGCTGAAAACCTATGGGCCCACCTATGTCAAAATGAATAAAGAATAAAAAAAAATTACAATCCAATGCACAAGACTTCCGTTATACCGAACTAGGGAGAAAAAATAAATACAAAAAAAATAGAGGCAAAATTACAATGCTTCACTTAAGTGAAAACCCCTGAATGATTCAAAATTTTGATGGTGTTCTATTCTTTTTCCGACAACATTGTCTTCATTTTCTACTTCAGCGGCAACAAAATCACCATCAATTGACAAATTATCCAAGTCTACGGAGAGCGAACGATCAAGGGTGTTGAAAGAAGGTGAAGTGTCAAGAGAAGTAATGGAAGCATCCAAGGAGTGAAGTGTTGAGCTGGTGTTCCTTCTGGCTATGTTCTTCTTGGCCTTGGCTCTCCATCTTTTTAGACCTTTAACCATTTCCTCAGTGAACACTACTTTCTTTATTGATGTTCCCATCTGTTTACACATTTCAATTTGGTATATCAAAAATCTTACTTCTGACAAAATAAACATTAAAAGAAAAAATAGATATAACTAAAAGTCACTAAGACTATGAGAGTCTGTTCATTATTACGCTTAACTGTATAAGAATTTATTCAAGCCTAAACCTGACCCTTGTCCGAATTTGCTTGCTCAAACCCAAACCCAAACCCAAACCCAAACCCAAATTTAAATAAGATTATTATTCTCGATTGTCCTAAACGAACGTATAACATTTTCAAAAATAGAAAATGAAAAATATCTCAAAAAAATACAAACACGAAACATAAAAAATAAATAAATAAATTGGTTTGAGTTATAGTAGAATGTATTACCTTGCAATGTGACTTAATCAAAATATTTCATGTTATTATATAAAATTTAAAGTAAATTAAAAAAATTCATCCTTGTAGTTTGACTGCACTTCCTCTAGTTTTTCCAATTTGAATAATGTTAACCCAAACTTTAAGGTAAGTTTCGTTTAGTCCTTTCGTCCAAACTTAAGGTTCAAATTAATGATTTTCTAACATATGTCAATCACACGAGTATAAGTAGAAAAAATTTGACAATAATTTAGACTAAAGGATTAAATTAAACTGATTTAAAGTTTAAGGTTAACATTCTTTAACTTGAAACAATAAGAACCAAAATAAAATTTTATTCAAATACAAGGTTGAAAAGTGTAATTTACTATATAATTTAAATATATTAACAATAGAATCCAAGTTGATCAGTTTGTAAATACTCACGCCCAAGTCTTTTCCGAATTAAATTGGAGCTTGTAAAATTTTAACTGAGGTCTTGATCAAATTTGAAATTACATTACCAGGCCCTAAAATTTTGCAAACTAAACTCTAGTTACTAAAGTTAGACTGCCCAAGTTGCACTCTTAAAATAGGTAAGTGATAGGGTGTATACTATTTTTTTTTTTTGAAACTGAGGTATCCGGCTTCTACCGCTGAGCTGCGTCCACCGACTAATTTTCAGAGGGGACAATCACAGCGTCCCACCGTCGTGGCCCCCCACTTAAATCCCAAGAGAATCCCAAAGGGGAATCGAACCCGTGACCGTGCGCCTAACCCACACAGTCACGTGTACGCCCTTACCACTGGGCCACCTTAGGGGTGGGTGATAAGGTGTATACTATACGCATCTTTAGTTATGATTTTTGTGTTCTTAGTTAATCTATTGTATTATTAGTTATGACTCATTGTGATGTTAGTTATGACATTATTTTGATTACAATCTAAAAATTATTTAATTATATCTCATGTGATATTTGATTATAACTCAAATTTTTTAGTTATGACTCTCATAATATTCAGTTACATCTTTTAAAAATGGACCTTGCTACATCCCCTAAAAACACTCCCCCTAATCCCCCTAATTTCCATATCAAGTAAAAAAAAAAAAAAAAAAAAAAGAAACAGTTACCCAAAATGAAAATTAGGGGGACAGTTTTTAGGGCTCCAAATCATTTTCCTTTAAAAATATATATCATAGTATTTCCCAATCTTATAGATGGCATGATGATTCTAAACAAGTAAATCTATTTGGGAATCATCACATTGAATCATGCCGTCTCATGTCCCAATTTATCTCGCTAGGTTGATCGTGTGGTGGAGTGACCCTTGGAACATAGGGAGCACGTTCAAATTGTCTTTATATGATTTTAAAAATAACATTCTGTGATTTTAAATTTTTAATCACATAATAACTGATTTATTTTATTAATGAATCATTAAATCAATTAATATTTTTTAATAATGTCATAAATATATTTTAATTAATAATACTGGTAATTTTATTGTTGTATAAAAGATTAGTTAAGAATTTCATTTTTTCTATTAATTCTGTTAAATAAAAAATTCTAACAATGGGCATTTGTAATTTCTAAAATTACAAAAGATAATTCGTATTTTAAGCAAATTTTAAAAAATGTATTTGTAATTTATGCTAAATTGAAAAAAGTATGACTTTAGTAGGACAAATGGAGTAGTAGAGTTTTTGTGTGTTACCTGTGTAACCAACGCATATAGAGGCAGTGTTACATAGCCACAGAGGATGTGAACCACCAAAGGCATGCAAAGCTGTATGGCAATATGCACAGTTTCTTGGTGGAAGCAAGATCTAAACCCAAATTTGAACTGTTTGATTTTTATTTTATTTTTTTGAAAGAAAAAAAAAATGTTAGCAATGGAGTTTATTGCTAAAAATAGAACGTAAATTCAGACACTAATCTTTAAAAAAAAAAAACAAAAACTTACCCAAGTCCATGTGAAGAATGCTAGTTGAAATGAGTTCTGCAAAGCCCAAAAATATTGTGTTTAGAACTGAGTAATTAACACACCAATTTGTTAAATGGGTTTGGATTTGGAAGTACTTTTCTTGCTTTTGAGAAACAAAATTTGAAAATCGTTTCGGGGGTCAAAAGAAAAAAAGAGTAGTTTAAGAGTTATATTCAGTGTGTTTGATTTGAGTTTTTTTAATTAAGTTTTTTAAAAATTGTGTTTTTTGGTTTTCGTGTTTTTTTGTTTTTAGTGAATGTTTTTAAAATTTTAAACATTTTTTTTTACTTTTTAGATGCACCTTACTTAGATGTATCTAAAAAGTAAAAAAATTGTGAAAAAATATTTTTAAAAATTAATAAATACATAAAAATACAAAAAATGTACTGAATTCTCTTTTTTTTTTTTTGTATTTTCGGTATTTAGTGAATTTTTAAAAGGTTTTTTTTCAATTTTTTTTACTTTTAGGTATATTTATGTTAGGTATGTCTAAAAATTAAAAAAATTACTCAAAATATTTAAAAAATTCAGTAAAAACAAAAAAACATGAAAAATAAGAAAGTAGAATTTTCTGAAAAGCGATTTTGAAAAGTGGTAACCAAGCATAGTGATTATGTTTAGAAGACATTTTTAAGAGACAAATCACTGCTAATTAAATATTTCTCTGTTTCTTCTTTTAATGTGCTTGGTATGTTCGTTTTTCTATTTTCTGTTCTTGAAAATTTAAAAAATAAATAAATAAATAAATAAAATTGAAAACTGATACGGAGAATCAGTTTCACCTGAAATAAAATAAAGTGCATAAGGTGGAGAAGTAACTTTGGTCTCCCAAACCAGAAGTAGTGGTCACTGGGCCTAACAAGCAAAGTTCCTAAGACAATGAGAGATTTATCATTGGTATCCAAACACATCCTTGTTATGATAGCCTGTAGCTTTGTCCCTACTATCAATAGCATCTGCAATTAAATACAAATTATATATACTAACATTAGACTATCAAATTATAGCAATTTTGCTTCTATGAGATGCAATTTTTGATCAAGTTAATTTGCTTACTTACCACTAATGGAATAAAGGGAAGCCACAAATAACTGTAAAATACTGCCCCCAAAAAAAAAAAAAATTTGGTTAGTGATACTCCAGTTAGAAAATTCAATTTGAATGTTTTGGAAGTCAAATTTGTGAAGGAAAAGAAAAAGAGAAGGAAAAGAGAAAAAAAAAATTTATTTGGTTGCCTTTATGTTTTCTTCTTTTTCATTTTTCTTGTTTCCAGAGACAAAACCAATGAAAAGTTTGAAAACTGCTAGGTCAGTGGATCCTGATAAATACTATTCACTCAAACACGGGGTCCAATAGGGATTTGAGGGGCCTTCCCCCTTTACCCCGATCAAAATTTTTTGGATACTTTTCTCTCCAACTGTAAAGTTGACCACTATCAAATTGGTACTGAGAATTGTGGCTACTGAAGATTTGCATCTTGAGCAGATGAATGTGAAAACTGCTTTTCTCCATGATGATTTGGAGAAGGAAATTTACATGAAGCAACCACAAAGTTTGTTGGCACGTGGCAAAGAGAAGTTTGTATTCAAACTTCGAAAAAGCTTGAATAGTTTGAAACAGGCCCCACGGCAGTGGTACAAGAAGTTTGATGGGTTTATGTGTAGCAGTGGTTTTACAAGATGTCAAGCAGATCATTGCTGTTATTTCAAGAGGTTTGACAAAAGTTATATTATTTTGCTCTTCTATGTTGATAATATCCTTATTGCAAGATCTAGTATTGAAGAGATAAAAAGATTGAAAAAAACTTTTGTCCAACCAATTTGAGATGAAGGATCTTAGGGTGTGTTTGTTTTGAAGGATTAGGGTGTGGGATTGGACTATTAGTCCCACCGGACTAATAGTCCATTGTTTGTTTCATTTTTTTTGCTCCGGACTAATAGTTTCCCCGAACTATTAGTCTCATATTTGTGGGACTATCCTATCCCATGGGGAGGGGAGGGGGGGTGGGATTGTTTCCATGAGATTGGTATCCCATGAGATTAGGCTCTGAAATGTCTATTTTGCCCCATGCTATTACTTAGCAAACAATTAGAAAATGGTAAAATAATCTTTTGAACATTTATAAATTATTTTTTTAGTGTTGTTAATTTAAAATTATATATTAAATAAAAAATTTAAATTATAAATTATAAATTATAAATTTAATTTAATTAAAAATAATAAATTATAAATTATGGCCTTATAAATTAAATTTTTTTAGTGTTGTTAAAAAATTAAATTTACATATTAAATTAACTTATTTTTTTAGTGTTGTTAATTTAAAATTATATATAAAATAAAAAAATATAAATTATAAATTAAATTTATTTAAAAATAATAAATTATAAATTATGGCCTTATAAATTAAATTATTTTTTATTGTCGTTAATTTAAAATTATATATTAAATAAAATTATAAATTATAAATTTAATTTAATTGAAAATAATAATTAAAAGTTATGGCTTTATAAATTAAATTTTTTTAGCGTTGTTAAATTATAAATTATAATTAATTAAATTTAAAATTATATATTAAATAAAAATTATAAATTACAAGAGTAAAATAGTCTTTTGAATATTTATCCTTATCTAGTCTGTTTAACCAAATATTGGATTCACTAAAAATAGTCCAATCCAGACATCTAATCTCACGACTAAACAAACATACGATACAAATCCAATCCAACTAAATAGTCCGAGGACAATGTATCTCGGGACTAACAGTCCGATGGATTACAATCCTCCTTTATCCAGTCCGTCCAAACAAACATACCCTTTAGAGTTGCAAACAAAATCCTTGGTATGAGGATTCACAAGGACAAAGAAAATAGTACTTTGAAGTTGTCACAGGCTGAATATGTCAAAAAGTTCTCAGGAGGTTTAGCATGGATGGTATAAAACCAGTGAGCACTCCATTGGCTAGCCACTTCAGACTTACCAAAGAGTAGTCTCCAAAGACCGAAGAAGAGCAGGCTTTCCATATGCTTCAGCTATCGGTAGCATAATGTATGCTATGGTTTGTACTAGATCAAATATTACACATGCAGTGAGAGTGGTTAGTAGGTACATGAGTAATCCAAGCAAGCAGCATTGGAATGCAGCGAAGTGGATCCTTAGATACATGAGTGGTATTACAGACATGACACTTTGTTTTAGAGAAACCAACATCGGGTTACACGGTTATGTTGATGCAGACTTGGCTGGTGATATGGATAATAGAAAGAGTACTACTGGTTATGTTTACACATTGGGTGGTACAACAATGAATTGGATTTCACAGTTATAGAAGATTGTGGCCCTTTCTACAACAGAGGCTAAGTATGTTACTATTACTGAAGTTGTGAAGGAAATGACTTGGTTACAGAATTTCCTAGCAGAGTTGGGTAAGACGCAAGAGATGAGTATTTTGCATAGTGACAATTAGAGTGCTATTAATCTTGCAAAGAATCCGGCTTTTCATTCTAGGATGAAACACATTCAGCTGCGATACCATTTCATTCATTCACTTGTAGATGATGGAGTCTTGTCTCTTGAGAAGATCCAAGGTAGTAAGAATCCAGCAGATATGTTGACCAAGACAATCACCATTGACAAACTGAAGTTTTGTACAACTTCAGTTGGCCTTCAAGATTGATGAAGGAAGATCGAGTTATTGCAGCGTTCCTCTATGTGATGAAGATGATGAAGAGCTTGTGTTATCAGGTTCTAAGTGGGAGATTGTTGGATCGGTGGACTCTGATAAGTACTGTTCACTCAACCCCACTGTTCACTCAAACACTGGGTCCAATAGAGGGGTTTGGGGGGGTTCGTAATTTCCATGTTGCTTCCGTTTGACCCTAATTCTATACTTATAAATAGATGAGAGGACATCTCTTTTAGGTTAAAAAAATAGAGTTATATTTTTTTGATCATAATGAAAACTACAACAGCCGTGGACGTAACTCTATTCTAGAGTGAACCACATAAATTCTTGTATTCTTGTGTGCGTGATTTGTTTGATTCATTTTTTCTTCCTTATTTGTTATTTCGTGTCTCACCGATCTTGATTAGGAATAGTCAATTCCTAACAAAAAGCCATCATTTTCTTCTTGTTGTTTATTTTTGTGCAAAAAGGATTTTGAAAATTCAAAAATAACTTTCTAGTACTTTCTAAATAATGGTTTGGTTTTATATAAATAAAAAAAAAATCCAAAATCAATTCACCATTTTTTTTTATTTTTTTGCATTTTCTTGAAATTAAGAACATAAAATGAAAACACAACCAAATAGGAAAATAGGAGAATATTTTCATTTCTCTTGGTGACAACCTAAATTTTATCTTAGAAAAGCTAAGCTACATACCATGTGCGTTTAGAAATATGAAAACCACTGAGAAGATCCAAAACCAGAAGCTGCAAAAAATAGATTTTCAAGAAACATTATTTTCATAATTAAATTTTATTTTGATGGATTAAATGTTGTATCATCAAATGTCATTCTATATTACCTTATTCCCACTACTACTCCGAAGTCTTTCTCTAAAACTCTTTTTAAGTACTTTTGGAAGTCAAAGTGGCTTCCTTCTGCAAAATGGGCCTAGAGGAGACAATAGCAAATAATAAGTAAGTATTTCATGTTAATTACATAACTAACAAAATCAAAATTTGCAAATTAAACTATTGGAATACCATAATGAATCCATGGCGGAGAGTGAAATAGTCTACTTTGGAGACGGATTTGTAGAACTGGCGAAAGAAACAAGCCTACAAAGTTCACAAACACAAATCAATAATTTAACTAAGCAAATGTGACTAAAATTAATGGTGGTATTAAGATTTGTAAAACTAACCGGCAAGCGAAGATACCGGTGCTCACTCCAGAATTGTAGATGTTGCCTCCCAAATGATGTTTGATGAGTGAGTTGGATCCTTCTTGGATCTAAGTTGATTTACACAAAATCAAATAAAGGCGAGACAAATTAAATTGATTGGTTTTTCAAAAATACTTGAAACTAATTGGAATTTTTTTAGATATATAACATGCATGGTTTTTCATAGAGCAAGAGTTAAAAACAAGCAAAGAAACCTTTTGGAATTGGTTTTTAGTGGGTATTGTTTTTTAAATTCATTAAAACAAATAATAACTTGTGACAGTTAATCTTAGATAAGTAATGAAAAATAAAAGAAAGCTTAATTCCTTTCAAATCCGACAAATTTTCCCGAATGAATTAATGAAAGGAAAAAGGCTTTTCTAAATAATTGTTAGTAATTTTATATATCACAAGGAAGGAACCATTCATAATGGCATAGTATTTTTGGAACGACTTCTACTAACGAAGCGTGAAGGTTATATTAGTCATCTTACTCAATTGAAAGGTAAAAATATTACACAACATTAATATCTCTTTATACAAAGATGTACAAATATTTTTTTCATAGAGTACAAGTGTAACAATGCATAAAAGAGGTGTGATGAGAAATATAAATTGTGCTTGGTTTAGTTTTGGAATTGTAATTTTTTTATTTTTAGAGTAGTGATTTGCGTGTAGAATTGTAAGTTGAATTTTGAAAAGAAAAAATTTTTTGGTTATAAGTTTTGAAATTAGTTTTTGAATTTTGAATTTTGAAAAGAGTTTTCAGTTGTATTTTTAGTTTTGAGTTTGAGTTTTTGAATTTTAAGTTGTATTTTGAATTTTTTGGATTTATTTTTTTAAAATATCTAAAAAATGTTTAAGAAAATTTTATTTTTATTTTAAATATATAATTTTTATTTATATATTTTATTTTATTATTTTGTAAATATTTTAATTTTTAACCAACACATAACAAAAATAAAATAAAATAAAATTTATTTAAAATAAATTTATATATTAAAAAAAATTTATATCAAAAAAATATAGCACATAAATGTATGAAATATAATGCATATTAAAATAAATAAATAAATATTTAAAATATAAAATATTTATCCTAAAAAAATAAATTAAGAATATTTAAAAATATTTAAAAAAAAATAAATCTAAAAAATTTTAAAATACAACTCAATACTCTTTTCAAAACTGGTAACCAAACAAATTTTTTCTTTTCAAAACTCATAACTCAAAACATGACTACACACTCAAATCATGATTCTAAAAATAATTTAAAAATTAATTAATTAATTAATATTTTTTTGAATTTTTTCTTTTAAAATAGAGTTTTGAAAAGAGTTTGGTTTTGAGTTTTGAAAAAAAAAATTGAATTAAGTTTTGAGTTGTATGTTTAGTTATGAGTTTTGAAATTAATTTTTGAATTGAATTTTGAATAATTTTGAGTTATGTGCTTGATTATAAATTTTGAAAAGTAATTTAAAAACTTTACCTTTAAAATTATAATTTCAAAAGCAACCACACACCATAATGACTGTAAATAGAAGCTCATGTAAAATTGGCCTAACGATGCAATTTTTAAGAACAATTAAAGGCTTACCATTTGAAAATTGGTATTCCAATGTTCTTGTTTGTGCCTCCCAAGATTTCCACCTTTTCATCTGAGAAATCTCCCAACATAAAGCAAGCATATATATTGTAAGACTAATATTTTATAAACTAATAAATTTTATATATTTTTTTTATCATATGACGCCTATTACACGACACATTAGTTAATATAAAAATTTATAAATATATATATAATATATAATTTGTATAGCATGCTTTACTATTTAACGTGGGTTCTAAAATGTCCAGTGTCACAAAGGCTTATTTTGGGAAGATGATAAAAATAATGAAAAATGTTTTTGGCACTAACTGACTGGCACTATGGCACTAATTTCCTGTTTGGTAAGTTTTTGCTTTTTTTTTTTTTTTTTTTTACCTTAAAGGGATTTCGGGGCATTAGTGCCTTTTTCGAGCTCCATTCATGCTCCAAAAATAATTTTTGGTTTTCACAAACTTTTAGCTTTTTTAGATAAATAATTTGGAAAATTGATAAAAAGTTCTTTTGACTTTGTTGATTAATATTTGTTTATGACGTCAAATCACAATAAAATGATCAACTACTACTATTTATTAAAATATTTACATTTCACACCCTATAACACATTTTAATCTATGAGAGATAAAATTATAATTTCACCATTGGTAAAAACCACTTCCCAATAAAAAAAAAAAAAAAAGACAAAACAACCCACTTTTAACTTTTGCTACTAACCTAAAAAAGTAACTAAAAGTCACGCTGCCAAAACACCCCAAAATATCTCTGTAAAGGGATTCCTTGTACAAGTTCCCTTCTCTTCTCATACAGTTCAAAATAAGTCAAAACATTGACACCATGCAAGGGAGAAGGATAGTGATGGCCAAGAAAATGTCAAGAAAAGAAAAAAAAGGATGAGACTTTAATACTGAATTTGATTGGGAGATTTGAGAAGGAATTTTTTCAGGTTTGATTAGTATCTACCTATTTTTTCACATTTTACTTTCCTTTTCTATTTGCCTTTTCAAATTCTTTTCCAAATCTCCCAACTAAACACAGCATAAGTGCTACTAAATACACCAACTATATTTCTCTTCACACCGACCTTTATTTGGGAATTATATTTTACAATTGTAGATGTTGTGAGAAATTTTGTGTGTGTATTTAGTAGTAGCACTTCAAGCGAATGCCAAGAAAATTACCTTAGCCATTCCAAGGCTGAATGTAAGGAAGCAAGAGAAAACATGGAACAAGGCTAGCACAAAGATTAAGAATTGGAGTTCTCTGACACCTGTTCTTGATAATAAAGAAAGCTTTCCCTGTTCACATATTACAAAACAAAACAAAACATCATAAGATGAAATCCAAATCTATACTTGCCAATTCAAATTCAATGTGATATATTAGGCTTAATTGAGTGAGTCTCACCTCAAGTGGTGAATCAATTTTATTTTTTTTTTGAAGTACAAGTTTTATTACCAAAAAAAAAATATATATATATATATAATAAGAGATCAACTCTTATCGTTATAAGAATCATTACTAAAAGGTTGTCACAAAAAGTTACTAAACCAAAAAAAAAAACTTTAGCAACAAAATTTAAAAAAAGTCGCTAATAAATTTGCTTTTATGAACAAAATAATTCCATGCCAAAATGATAGTAATTCATCTATAAATGTTCAATTTTGTCACTAAAAATACAATAATGATACTTTTAACAAGTAATATATTTCGTTTCTAAATTTTTGTTTTTAAAATTTTAATTTATTATAAACTTAGTCTATATATTTTTTAATACACTGATTAATGTTTCTACCATTGTTGTTTCTATTCTAATATAAAACATTAGAACTTCAAATAGTTAGAATTTTAAAATAAGGAAAATATCATAATGTAAAAGTATAATGGGTAAATTACATTGACACCAGCTGAGATTTATATTCATTACAGTTCCTCTCCTCACCTTTTAGAAATTACATCCCTCTATCTGAGGTTTAAAATTTCATTACAGATTGCTCCCTCGATGTCAGCAATTTAATTTTTTTAAATACCAATCTTGCCCTCATTGGGTAAATTACATTGACACCCCTCACATTTTAGAAATTACAATCCCTCCCAAGGTTTAAAGTAGTATTACCAATTGTCCCATCGGTTAGTATTAGTTGAAAAAAAATTCATTGAAAAAAATAATAATTCGAAAAAAAATTATTTGAAAAAAAATTTTGTTAGTCAAATTTTTAAATTTCTGTTTAAAAACCAACGTAAACTCATTTTTTGAATTTATATTTTTTCCTCAAATTTACAAACTGAGACAACCATTTATAAACCAAAAAAATTATCAAACAAGTTTTTATGTCAGTTTTTTAAATTTTTGTAAATATAAATTGAAAATGGTTAACAAACAGACCTCAAATGGATAAAATATCGTAAAATTAACAAATAATTAAATAAGTTACCAACGTAAGAAATGACTTATTAAAATATTCTTATACTATATATGGTTTGGTTTTTAGAAATTTTTTTAAAAAATTAAAAATTAATTTGGTTAAGAAATAAAAAATAAAAAATAATTATCATTTTTATATAATTTTTATCTTTCGAGTGGTTAGAAATATTTTTTTACAAATTAAATATATTTCTTCATATTTATTTTTATTAAATTAGTTTTTTTTTTTTAATTTCATAAGGGAATCCGTATTAAATTGAAACCTTAGGAGGTGTCAATGTAATTTACCCTTTAAAGGATAGGTAAAGGTTAAGGGTAAATATGTCATTTTATCTTAAAAGTTAACACCGTCAAATAATTACACTAACAATGGGGGTTAGGGTAATTTCTCAAATGTGAGGGAGGAACTGTAATAAATATAAATCTCAAGGGGTGTCAGTATAACTTACCCAAGTATAATTTATCCTAATATATAAAAAAATAAAAAATAAAAAGCAACATAACATCAAAGCTTATTGGTAGACTAGAACTTAAAAAGAAAATCAAACACCGTATAAACCTAAGTATAAAATTAAAAGTAGATCAGTTGTCAAAAACCATTATATATAACAACCAAAATTGTTTTATAGTGGAGTATGATTAAGGACGCAAGTTTAAAGTAATACATTTTTTACTCTATGATTCATAGTGGTGGTGGTTAGGCCCAAAGCATAATTGAATGTAGGGTCCACTGCATTATAGAGTAAAAAATGCGATAATTTAGCCAATAGTACCAAAAGGTGTAAAAATATAAAAAGTAGTGTTATTCCAGCTCAAAAATTAGATTATTTTTTTAGATCTGATGATATGTTAAGAGGATAATTAGTAAATAATTAAATATTTTTTAATTATTAATTAATTATTTTCTTGACACATCACTGAATATAGAAAATAAATTTAAAAAGTAAACTTGTATATCATTTTCTAAATATAAATAATGAAGAGTTGAACTTTGATACTTATCTCCATTTTACTTCTTAAGGTTGTGTTTGGATGATAGTCATTTGAAAAAAGACTTGAAAAATTTAAGATGATAGAAAAAAAATTAGTTTATATTTTTTTTTTTTTTGATGTTTTTCTCACTTTTTAATTCTTATTTAAATTCATTATTCAAATATAAGTATAAACATTATTACCTGCTCTGCACATTTGGATGCCTCCCCCCCATCACTTGTTATGCTATGGCATGGAAGAAAAGTCTCACCCACACTCTTTGGAATACATATTTTTGCAATTTGCCTTTCACTAATAGTCAGCAACAAAGAGATGAACCCCAACATTATCAATTCTGCCAACATATATGTAAAGAGAATCATCGTTAGTAGAATTAAATAAGTATCTAACTAACCGAGCTAATTCAGTTGGTCAATGCCTATATTTTTAAGAGATTAAAATCTTAATAGTTGAACGAATAGCTCAAGGTTTGGCTTACGTGCTGTAATTACCCAGTATAACATGTATTAAGAGTTAGTCGGACAAAGTCCTTGACAGACTCGGGGATTAATAAGTAAAATTTAAAAATTGAATACCCAATAATAATATGATAGTGTTATTGTCATGTCACCTGATTTGATCTTGTCAAGAGCTTGAAATAGAGACTTCCTCCTCTTCTTGTTGAAGTACTGGTTTTCAATTCAAAAGAGATACCAATCAATGAACTCATAAACTTTTGCTTGTAATCATTTGCATGAGGATGATGAGTCATCCATGCATGTCTGCACACACACACACAGAGAGAGAGAGAAGGGCATACCTTGGATAAGAGAAGAAGGACATACTCAATTAGTAAGGAGCTTGAAATCAGAACAAAACAAACAGTTGCCACTGCCCATGTTGGTGTATCTTCAAGGCTCCGTAACCCTGCTTCTCCAGACATCTCTCTCTCTCTCTCTCTCTCTCTCTCTCTCTCTCAGCTTTCTCTCACTAATTTGTGGCCTCCAGAGCCTTCGAGACCTGGGATTCTGTTGTTTACAAGTAAAACAATTACAACCAAATATCGGCCAGGCTTTCTACAGTTCAAAATTCGAATAGAGCGTGCTGTTAGGTTCTATGGACTTCACATCGATAATCTGAACCGTTCAATATTTAGAACTCGTCGAGTACTTTATCTTTATAAAAAATCATGTTGATTGGATATCGATAACCACTTAAGCAGACCAAATTTGTGTCAAAGCTAATTATGATTTTAAAAATAAATTGTTAACACAAATGTGATCTGATCAAGTGACTATTAATATTCGATTAACATGATTTTTAATAAGAATAAAATACTCAATGAGCCCTACACATTGTATGGTTCGAATCATCAATATGAGCTCTGTAGTGGGCCTATGGAGACCCACCAAGATGCTCCTGTCGAGAAACCCAACCATAAACAATTTGATCCTATAAATGGGTAAATTACACTTTGCCCCCTTAAAGTTTTACCCATTTCCCACTTTAGCCCTTTAAGTTTGATTTTTCTCACTTTAGCTCTTTATGTTTACAATCCTTACCACTTTGGTCCATCATATTTGCAATCCTTCCCACTTTGGCCCATCATATTTGCAATCCTTCCCACTTTGGCCCTTTAAGTTTGATTTTTCTCACTTTGGCCCTTCATGTTTGTAATCATTCCTACTTTGGTCCTTCATGTTTACAATTCTTCCCACTTTACTCGTAGACTAACTTCTATACAAAAAAGTAACAGCATTTATCATATCACTAACACATCAACTCCATATGTGATGTAAAAAATTCACTAAAGATGCAAAAAATAAAAAATAAAAAAGAAAAAATGGAATTTTTTTAAAGTCTTTAGTGAACTTATTTTTCAAAATTATTGATAAACATTATTACATTATAGATGCATCTAAATTAGATGCAACTAAAAAAATAAAAACAAATTTAACTAAAAAAAGAAAAGAAAAAAAGTTCACTAAAGACGAAAAAAAAAATGATAGTAAATTTTTCATTTCAGAATTGACAATACAGGTTTTGAGTCAGTATATTTTCATTTTTTTCATCTTTAATAAACTTTTTTCTTTTTTTAGTTAAATTTGTTTTTTATTTTTTTAGGTGCATCTAATCTAAATGCATCTATAATGTAATAATGTTTATGAATAAATTTGAAGAAAAAAAAAAGTTCACTAAACACTACAAAAAAAATTTAATTTTTTTGTTTTTTATTTTTTTATTTTTTGCATTTTTAATGAATTGTTTTTAGGGTTAATTACACTAATAGTCCCTATAGTTTGGGACTTGTGTCACTTTGGTCCTGACTTTTCAATTGTGACATATTTGACCCTGAAGTTTAAATCTTGTTCCAAATAAGGACAATTGAAATATTATTAGATTTTTCAAGGGTAAAATCGTCAATTTGATAAAATATAAACTAATTTGACAAAAATAAATGTCAAAAAATATTTTTAATATTTTTAAAATTATTTTTATCCACCAATGATAAAATTATTTAAAATTAATAAAAATTACATGATTAATTTTTTAAAATTAATTTTACATGATCATCATCCAAACACATAATAAAAATTTTTGTTAAAAAAAATAAATAAATGTCTAAAAGATTTATTAATTTTACATAATTTTTTTTTACTAGGTAGAAATAATTTTAAAAATTCAAAATATTTGCTTGACATTTATTTTTGTCAAATTAGTTTATATTTTATCAAATTGACAATTTTACCCTTGAAATATCTAATTATATATTCAATTGTCCTTATTTGAAACAAGATTCAAATTCAGGGTCAAATGTGTCACAATTGAAAAGTCAGGGACCAAAGTGACACAAGCCCCAAACTATAGGGACTATTTGTGTAATTTGCCCTTGTTTTTATCACACATTGAGCTGATCTGTTAGTGATGTGGCAGATTCTATTATTTTTTTGATGAAAGTTAGTCTACGAATAAAGTGGGAAGGATTGCAAATATGAAAGGTCAAAATGGGATGAATTACAAACATGAAGGGTCTAAGTGGAAAAAATTAAACTTAAAAATCAAAGTGGAAAAGATTGCAAACATGCAAAAACCAAAGTGAGAAAAATTAAACTTAAAGAGTCAAAGTAGAAAACAGGTGAAACTTTAGGGGGGCAAAGTGTAATTTACCAATATATATATATATATATAATTTATTTAAAATGGATTATTTCTTATAATTTTAAAAATTACATTTTATCCTTTTAAATTTTTAATTGCATAATAAATAATATATTTTATTAATAAATTATTAAGTAAATTAATTTTTTTAATATATAAATATATTTTCATTAATAATTAAGATTTTTTACTATTTTATAGAAGAGTAAAGGGTTATTTGGGATAACCTAAATAAGTGTACTTTTTGTCTTTTACGAAAAGATATGTAGAAAAATAGAGAAGTGATATGATGAAAAAAAGATAAAAAGATAAATTATTTTGTGTATGACAAACTTGACCTAATTTTCAAAACTAATTGCCGTGTACTTTACCGGCTTCTTGTTGTTGAAGCGCATGATAGTCAAAACGGTAAAAGCTTTTGATTCGGGAGAAATAATTGATTGGTCCATGGTGCCTTAGGTTATGGTAATTGTTGAAAGCGGTGAGCTCTATAATTTTATATTAAGAGTGTTTGGTGAAGGTTATTTTTTTAATTTTTTAGGTTAAAATTTATAAAATGATAAAATAAGTTAAAATAATTAATAAGATAAAATATTACATTAAATCTATAATTATTTTACTTTTTTTTTTATTATAAATATCACATCTAACTATAAAAAAATTCAACTATCTTTTTATACATAAAAATTTTAACCTACTAAAATAATTAAAAATTAAAATAACCTATTAAAATAATAACTTCCCAAACACCAACATAACGTTAAATATAGATGTAAGAGTTTGTAATTAGGGCGCCACAACAACTCCAAATATTTTTTCTTGATTCCGTCTGCCAGGTCTACTCTTCCACACATGCCATGACGTCTAATTGAAATTTGCAAAAATATCATTTCAGTGGAATTTGAGGAAAATAATTGCATATTAGTAATAAATCTATAAATTTTTTCATCAATTTGAGGCTTATTTTGGATATGATTTATCTTTTAGTTTTTTTTAATTACGAAAAGACATCCAAAAAACATAGAAATAATGTGACTTAAATAAACTAATAAATTGCTTATTTTTTGTGTATTGTTTAAAAATATGCTATTTTAATAATTTTTAAAATCTTTGACTAAAATATAAGGAAAAAAATTAATATATTTAGGATATGTTTTTAATTTTTTACAAAAAAAAAAATTTAAAAATGTACAAAGTAGAAAGAAATAGAATTTTTTAAATTTTTTGTGTAAGCCTCAACCTGTAGTCTCTTAACTTTGTTGTAAGTCTCACTTTAATTTAATTTGAGTCGATCGTTTTTTTATTTTTTTTGGGATACCTCAGAAATAAAGAGTCGATCATCTATTGATCATCTATAAATAAATCCAAAAAAAAAAAAAAATCACATTGATCTTATAACTTTTTTCAAATTCATTTTCAAAATATAAACAACAACACGTATAATTTTAAAAATAAATCATTTTTTTATAATAAATAAGATAAAATTATGTAATTATGATTATCGGATCAATCTAATTCTTTATATAAATGATCAATAAAGACATTACAAGATGAGCGGTTTAAATCATTAGAGTGAATCTCACAAGTTGAACTAGATCTATTCTAGTAAACACTTTAAAAAAAAAAATCCTACTTACTTTCTACGATTATTAAGACGTGTTATTATTTTATTGATTTCAATTGGTTTCACCTTTCATATTTTTATAGGGAGTCACTATATTAAGACGTGTTATTATTTTATTGATTTAAATTGGTTACACCTTTCATATTTTTATAGGGAGTCACTATTCTCACTTTATTTTTTTTAAAATATTTTATTTTTTTTCTTATTATACATAATTACATTAATATTTTTTTTTATAATTATTTATAATAAAGACAAAAGAATGGAATATATTTAGAATAAAATAGAATAAGAATAGTGGCTCTTTTTTTATATTAATGCATTAATAACACATGAAATAATATCCAAAATTTAATACGTAACATTTAAATTGGAGAGAAGTTATATATGGAACCCCACCTTTTAATCTTGTTGGTGGTTTGAGATTTGCTTAGTTAGTGTATTTTTTAACTGTTTATGAAAAAATATGTAGAAAAATAAAGATGTGACATGACCCAAATACGTGCACTTATTTAGATTATCCCCAAACAATCCTTAAGAGTGATATATTTATGGATCATATGACTCATAATACACTAATTTTAAATATGATTCATAATACACTAATTTTAAATCTATGCCATATATTTTATTTTAGTTATATTTTTCGAAATAAAAATTCTAATATGTAACACTTCTGCAATAGTAGTGCTTAAGCAATAAGCTCTCACCAAATCAGCATACCTGTATATTACTATTGACAATCGAACTTGATGTTTTTTTGAGCTTAGGTCTCGTTTGGTAATTTTTTATTTTAGGACTGATTTGGCATGTTGAGAAAAAATTTAAAAGTCAAAAAATTATTCAAAAAGTAAAAAAATTATCACTATTCACAAATTAAAAATATAAAAAAATTAATTTCCACAATATTAGTACAATCCAAAAAGCTACACAATGATGGTACTAAAGTGATAGAAAATTTACGTAGTGGTGGTACAAAAAAAAATTAGATATTATATGCATTAAGTTGGAGGGTACTGTTGGGTCCGTGGGGCCCACCACAGATCCCATTTCGATAATCCGAACCATTCAATGTATAGAACTTGTCGAGTATTATATATTTGAAAACAATCACATTGATCGGATATGGATAGCTATGTGATCAAATCATATTTTTTTCAGCCGTTTATTTTTCATCGTCCATTTTTCTCATGCAAATCTGTTTTGATCACATAGCTATCGATATCCGATCAAAGTGATTTTTTACAGACATATAGTACTCAACGAGTTCTACACATTGAACGGTTTGGATTATCAAAACGGGACCCATGATGGGATCCCACGGGTCCAACAGTACCCATAAAGCCTCATGCTATATATGCATATGGTTCAGATTCTTCTCACCATTTTAACCATTCCGTACAGTCCTTCTGTAGCACTGTGACTAATGAGTCTAGAACGTAAGGGTAAAAACATAATTTTACTATTTTATATAATATTTTAATACATATTTTTTCTTAAAATAGTAAAAAGTTATCCTAAACAACCATATTTTTTTCTCTACTTTTTAGTCTAAAAAGTAAAAAAATGCACTTATTTAGGACACCCCAAACAACCCTTTAGTTAAAAAATTAAAAAGTCATTATAAATTGTCACATCACTCTTTCGACTTTTCTACACATCTTTACGTAAAAAGTTAAAAAATTACTAAAATAATCTATTTCCAAACGAGGCCTTAGAATAAATAATCACTCCATCAAATTAGACAAAAAATCTAAACCCGTTTGAATGAGAAATTCTAGTGCAGCTTATACCAACTATTGAAAATATTTAGCTCGGATATCCGGTTATCCAAAAAAAAAAAAAAAAAATTTATTTTATTTTTTATATTATTTAGTATGATGTTTTGTAATTTAAATTCAAATATTTGTTAAGAATATCTAAATTTATTTTGCTATAATATTTTATTGATGAACCAAATTCAAATAATTATTAAAGGGTCGAATTCATTCTCAAACTCACCAGTATTCTAGTCGAAGCTTGTCATGTGCTCAAATCACCAAACTCAAATAAAAGTTTTGAAACATAGGCTTGTTTTGAAAAATAGGTTAAAAATTGAATTTTTTTGATTTTTTTTAAAAAATGTGTAAAAAATAAAAAAATAATATGACTCAAAAAAATTAAAATGTAAAAAAAATTAACTTTCAACCGAATTGCCAAAACAATCCATATTCTATGTTGACTAACAATAGTGGTGTTTAACCATCATATTCAAGTTTCGTCTAAGTTGCAACTTGATTTGATTCTATTATGTTCAATTTAATCCAAAATAATATATTAATAATACTTTTTAAAATTAGATTCATCCGATATTTATAATTATATAATTTTATTATATTTGTCTCTCAAAAAATAAATGATAATAATGATTTAAAAAATAAATTGTACATTTTTTTCAGAGAAAAATGTAATAAAATTATTTATCTACATATATCAAATAGATTTTTTTTCTGATAATCTACATAAAGTGACTTTAAAAAATTAACGATTCAAATGATCGAAATGAGATCCATAATAGACTTCACATATCTAAATAATATTGTCCAATTCAATAACGGGAATGGAGACAAATCATTCTCATCTTCTTCTTTTTTTTACACGTAAAGACTTATATTATGTCAATTGATTAAAAATCGTATAGTTTTACTCAAATCAATAAGAAATAATAATATCAATAGTAACTAACAACACTAAAATCAAATTTTTTGACCATCCAATTGCCTCCGTACTCCGTAATTTCCTAAAATGCGATTTTGAAATCCAAGCCATGGAGGATGATCGGACCCATCACCAGGCTCGGAGCAACTGCGCCTGCTAGATTCCAAAAAGGTTAGATATATCTTCCATCACCGAAAAATTGACCGCCTCCTTCTAGACAGTCAAGATTTTAGAACAGCCTATTTTAAGAAGTAGGTTAAAAATTAATTTATTCAAGACCTTCACAAAATATCACTCTCACAACCTATAAAAAAAAATACAAATACATCATTGGTCGACATTATTTTGGGGGTGGTGGGGGTCTCCCCAAAAGGGAGTTCAAAACAATTTCCTTTATTCAATTTGTTTAGTTTCTATTTTTAGAATTTATATTTTAGAAAATTAAAGTCTTTTATCCTTCCATATTTTTTTTTTTTTTACTCAATTTTTTTAATATTCTAAACAAATTTTTAATATTTAAATATATCTAATATAAATACACTTAAAAAATATAATATTTGTGAAAACAATCCTTAGAAATTCACTAAATACCAAAAATATTTTTAAAAAAAATGTGAAATTCAATATATTTTTCATATTCTTATATATTTATTAATTTTTTAAAATATTTCTTTACAAATATTTTACTTTTTAGATACATCTAAGTAAAGTGTATCTAAAAATATAAAAAAAAATATTTAAAATTTTAAAAATCTTCGCTACAACAAAAAAATATAAAAAAATAAAAAACTCAATTTTCAAAAAATTGAATCAAGAAAATTGAAACCAAACACACTAATTAATTTTTTATTTTTTGAGTTATATTATTTCTTTATTTTTTTACACTTTTTTATAAAAAAAAAATTCTAAAAAATTGACTTTTAACCTACTTCTCAAAATAAGTCTACGTTTCATTTGTATGAACAAAAAATAGGATTTTTTTAAAAATATATATATATATTTTTTTAAATATTTGGTGGTGGTAATAGTGGTGAAGGAACGAAGGTGAAAGTGAAGGTAGAGGTGGTGATAGAGGTGAAAGTGGTAGTGGTAGTGTAGTGCAATGGTAAAATTTTAGTCTGAAAAATATTTTTTGCTTTTTAAAAATGAAAGTATTTTCTACTCATATAAGTCTGTTTTCTATTAATCATGAAAAATATTTTTCGTTAACTTTCGTTTTTTATTTTATCAAATATTAGAAAATACATAAAATATTTTTCAAGAAATATTTTTTTTCTAAACAAACAGAATATTAATGATTGATCATGTAAATTTAAAATATAAAAAAAAATACAAAATATAATTCAATAATTATACAAAAAAAAAAAATTTAATTTAATACAAAAGATTTTGTACCATGAGGAACCCACTTTTTGTAAGAGAGTGGTCAAATTTTTGATAGATTAAAACTCTTTTAAGACCAACTTAAAAAATTAGTTTGTTGATTCATTTGGTTTATATCACATTTCTATTTTTATATACGTCTATTTACAATAAATAAATAAATAAACAAATTTATAAGACATTCAAAATAACCCTAAGGCCTCGTTTGTTTGACAAATTAGGTTAGCTGAGATTATGAGTACAGTGAGATTGAGTAAAAAGATTATTAATGTAATAGTATTAAATTAAAAATGTAAGATAAAATATGTTTAATTATGTACTATTGTGGTGATATTAGGACTAAATTTATAAAATTACCTAAAAGTCCTCATTATACAAAAGATTAATTTATTATTTTTGTAAAATGAAGATAATCTTGTCTTGCACTCTCAATCTTATGGGATTGGTTTGTGAATCTCACCCCTCCAATAGGATTACTAATCCCATACTTTGGGGGTATTAACATCCGCATAGGATTGTTAGTCTCATAATTGTTACAACCTTCACTCTCAATCAAATCCCACCATCTAAGATGGATAACAAACTTAGCCTAAGAGTTTATTATTAGATGTGTATCTTGTATCATATGAGACTCGACATTATTTTTATTGGTTTCTACATATTTTTGGATTATGTTGTAGAATTTAAAATTTTCTAGAAATATAACATGCCTAGCTTTTATTAATTATATGGGGTAATGAGTTCTTAGCTTTGTCAGTAAATAGTGAACTTAAATAATTCTAGGGTTGTGAGATAAGAAATTTTGTAGAGTAGGAGATATGAAAATAATAAGGGCACATTTGTGATTTTTTTAACATAATACGTATAATTGTTGGCGCCGACATGCATGTACCTTATATATACCAAGCACAACAGTTCAAAAAATGAACTCAAACACATCAAATATAAAGATCCAAACTGCTCAAGTAATCATAAACTCACCAAGGAACACATACAATGTATGAAAAATCATGATGTTTGGTCACATTTCTGTGACAGTATGGCACAAAGATATGACAATTCATACAAGTAGGTTGGACCCCTGTGGGCCTTGCCTATACAATGGAAAGAGATGACCCTCCATTCATATTTGTGGTTTGTATTGCTACAAGTTTTTCCTTGATTTCATTCTGTGGAGTATGAAAATTTGATTTTAATAATATCTATAACACAGTAGATTATTAGGCCATCGCGATCTCATTGCTCATATCTCTTCCCTGTCGACTTTCTCCCTTCCCCTGTAGTTAGCTAAAAAAAACACGGATAATGATTAATGTTCGTGTGATAAAGATATTCATGTCAACTCTTTCTAAAGCTTAAGCGTGTGACAGAAAGGTGATGTGGGAAGGCGCATGAACAATTTCATGAAGAGAAACTGAGCAAATTAAACATCAGGTCACAATAGCATATTTAGACTAGATAACACATTTCGTAAGTTTAAGCAGTCATTTTGCAAATAAAGACTACTATGCGAAAACCATATGAAATCAATTAGAATTGCTTTACCCACAGCAGAGAGAGAGAGAGAGAGAGAGAGAGAGTTAGGTCTCAATTTGCAACATCTTGCACAGAGAATAGTTACAAGTTTTTTCAGAAGTTTAAGATGATATCAACAGTTACCAAGCTGTTCTTTGAAGCAGCTGCTGTTGCAACACCTTCCAAAACCATCAAAACCATCACCATCGCATTTCTTCATTAATGGATGTCGTGAAGTTCAGAATAACAGAATTTCCTGCAAAACATACCTAAAAATAATTTCAAGTTAGAATTGAAGCAAAGGATCAAAAACTAACAAGACTAAAATTGATTCGTAATGACCAAACAACTATTAAAAAGGCTAATACTTACTGCTATATAAAATCTCCAAGCATCAAATCATCCTCATGATCCCCTTGTAAACTAGTTCTATCCTTTCTCCACCCAATAAGGCCTTTTCCAATATCAAATTATTACTCCCGCTTAGAAATCAGATCAACAAACCATTCCTACATCACTTCCCTTTCCAAAACTTACAGTTCTTATCTTACAACAGAAGTATACTACAATGCAATATCGAGAAGCATGTCTCTAACAGCATAGAGTTCAGTCACATTGGTACAACTGTTTCCTACTATCTTGGTCACCAGAGTAGGCTTAGCATTCAAATGCTCCTCATCACGGGGTAGAAAAGATTGAGTGGGACTGCAATCTTTATTCTTGACATTTCTTTCCTCAGTCAAGGGAAAACCAAAGAGTTTGCAGCTACTTTTACATGTGGAAACTAAATCTTGACTGCCTCTATATGATGAATGAATTGCAAAAGTAGAATGTGAGATACCCAGTTGGTTTTGCTCTTTTAAAAGACCAAAGGAATTGAGACCTTGTGGGGCTTCCTTCCTAGAGCTATGTTCACA
This sequence comes from Camellia japonica, assembly GCA_030407325.1. Taxonomy (NCBI): domain Eukaryota; kingdom Viridiplantae; phylum Streptophyta; class Magnoliopsida; order Ericales; family Theaceae; genus Camellia; species Camellia japonica. The sequence goes on from JAPPVO010000014.1 coordinate 138,313,405, forward strand.
AGGCGAGGATGATGAGCTTTCGACCATATGTTCAGAAACATCAAATGAAGACCGGTTGCTAAACTCATGCTCCTCCTGATTAACGCTTCGTGTACCATGGAAGTTAGGAGCCGGAGGGCGGGCTTGCTGGAACATTAACACAGAAGAAGGGGATGACACTTGCATTGAAGGTGCAGACGGACGAAGATAAGTACTATAACCCTGCATTAGGGCAGACCATCCACTCCCTGACCTTGAAGCTTGAACACCTTCAGTGATTCTTGGGCCTCTTCCATATGGTGAGTTTGAAAATGTTTCTTGACCTTGCAAGACCTCATTGAATCGAAACGATTCACCAAAGCCTGTGCTTTTATAGGAAATTGAAGAATCTCCAAAAAGGTTCCTCACACTTCCTATTGCAGAACTCGTGGAATTACCAGAACCAGGAGAAAACCTCCTTGGTTCTGATGGATGATGATTTGGAATATCAGTACCATCGTAAGGAGAATTAAAACTTAAAATTTCTTGACCTTGCAAGACCTTCTGGAACCTTGAAGATTCCCCAAAGTCTGACAATCCTGCCCCATCTGTACAAGTCAAGTAGACAAAAGTTACATTTCTAAATGAAGTAGTAGTAAACAATTTATCAACAATACAATTCCTAGAAAATGGACCTCTGGGAACTGGAAAATCTGGTTTTGTGAAAGGCAAACCAACCCTTGTCCTCTTCATACCAGGTGCCACAAGGCTGCTGGATGCAGAAACTGAACCAGTCGGCTCAATCTCCCAAGGAGAAACCCTGTTATGTCGGATATTTTCTAGATCATCCCACCTTACCTGCAGAAGTGGATCAATAGGTCATATGGTGCTTGATGCCATTAAAAATACCAACACATTCATGAGAATAGACTTGACGAAAAAGAACAATCTCAAGTAGAAAAGCAGCAAGAAAACTCCATATATATATATATATGAATTTTATGTAAAGGATAGTTTCTCCAAATGACAAATTCATTTTAGTGTATTGATCTACTGAAATATAAACAAATTGTTTCGTGGGTCTAGTAGAATAAATGGGCATCTTGGATGAATACCCAGTTTGTAACTTCAGTTTCAAATCCCACCAATTATCATTCCAAGAAAATGAATGATGCAATTGAATGGTAAAAAAAGGACAAAATTCCCAACAAACAAATATATACAGAACACTTATTTCCAGAAAATGTGCACTCATGCTAAAAGATTTGGCATGTGAATGCATATAAACAAGCACTAAAACAGATGCCTACCAATAGGCACCTCCACTTCGAACCAGGCCATCTAACAGGATCCACATCACTAATCCCTGTAATTAGTCCAGTATACCTGCCACAAACACTCACATTAGATTTTGATAATGCAACTTTTTGGAATGCACAATTAAAACAATACTGACCTTCTCTCAGCTGTGTCTTCTGTTTCAAAACGCATTTTAAACCTCATTCCAACAGTACAAGAATTAGTAAGGCTCTTTGAGAATTTACAGAATGGTATTATGAACTCCGACGAGTTAGCCCTACAAGATGCACTAGAAGTTCAGACCAGGAGAGAATGACTGGAATAGTCTTTCATATCCATGTACTTAAGATGAATAACTAGTACATTGGAGTAGAGATTCAATTAGAAAATCAAATAAATTCAAAATCCAAATAAACATTAAACACAATGCATCTTAGCAAGTTGACTTTAGGAGTACAGAAAGGCTATGTGAAAATTTGTAGAACGATGTAGAGTTTGATCTGTTGATTTAATGACTGAATGACTAAACAGGGATAACATTAGTCCTGGAAAATTATCTAAGATATGGAAACCAGAAAGTTTACATCAGGTTTGATGTTACTAATGACGAGCAAATCAATTTTTACTGAAAACAATTCACCATAGTAAATTGAAGCACATTTAACCGAACATGGAGTTATATCTACACCCTATTTATGATTAAACTCCAAGGCTGCATCACTTTTTAAGTAGTTACAATAACTCAGGGCAGAGAATATGAACACAATAATCACAACCATTGTGAATTGTACAAAATACATTGGTCATCAATGCAGTTGATCATGTAAAACAGAAGCATAATATAGGCTGGCACAAATGCCTCCACACAATAATAAAGTAACAAATTTGAGGTTCGGTAGAAGATTTCTGTCAAAAGTGTCTTGTACAATAAAAATGCTAAAGAGTTCCTTGTTCTCAAGGAATATAAAGAGCATTAATTGAATTAACTACGTGGACTTCATACTTTGGAACACAACTAGAAAGTTACCAATCTAATAATTCGTATAGTCATATACAACCATTTGCCTTCTCTACAACTATTTCATGCTTGGAGTCAATGCTGGCAGGAAGTTGAAACTCTAGGTTTGGAATTTAGGAAGTAATTAATTTCAAACAAGATTTGGATACTGCACCAACAAAATCAGCAAAATTGACAGAACTATTTGTACTCCACCAATATCATATCAACAATAAAAATTATGACGTCATATATAAATAGCTAGAAAAATAGTAGGAAGTTGAAAAAAAATCACAACCGTGTGAGATCTAACATTCACATAAACATTTTAATCAATTTTACATTTTCTAGATGATTGATCCACATAAATAGAGTATGCACATAAATACATATAGTCAATCCCAGGAGGTCAGCAGCCTTTTTTATTCGAAAATAAGGTCTTTCATCAAAACAAGCTGATGGAAACAATGACATCGAATAGTGGTATATTAGATGGCATGTGGTGATAAGATGAGTAACAGAAAAGAAGGCCAATTCTTCTTGTTCTTTTTTAATCTTCTTATTTTATGATAAGTAAAGAGAGGAATATTTTAGGAACTTCTCACATTTTCAAAACAATAACAATCTGACCATAGATTAAAATTATTATTTAGAATGTGTCACACTTTTACAGGAAATTAATTGGAATGACTTCAAAATACCTTGGATTGTAGCAAATGCTGAACACACTTCTCATGGATATAGCATTGACAACAACACTGATAGATCCAAAATTCAACTTCTGGCTAGAAAGAGCTGGAAAAGTAGAATCACTTTTGACTTGAGATGCTCTTCGGATTCCCAATCTCAATTCTCCATCACCACCCCTGCATAAAAAAAATATAAGCATCTGAAAGAAGCCATCAACATCTTTTCAAAATTTTAGGATTTACCTTAGAAAGAGCACAGCATCTCCAGAGACAAGCTTCTTCTTATTGACAAACGCACTCCAACCAGTAGTCAGCAGATGCCTTCGAGGCTGGCCTGCTCCAATAAAAAATGCAAAACAAAAGGTAGAAACATTAAATCAGGAAACTATGAGTAGGTTTGATTTGTGTTTCTGAAAAAAATTTCAGAAATTTTCTCTACAAATAAATTTCAGAAATTTTCTCTACCAAACAAATTTTTCCAAAAAAATTTCCCAAAACACACAAACCAAACAAGTTTTCCAAACAAATCTCTCTCACACACACATCAAATCAATCACTTTTTCCAAAACTCTCTCTCAAAATAATTTTCCAAAACAAATTTCCCAAAAAACCAAACCAAACATGTTTTCGTACTTTTTATCTCTAAAACACATCTCTCAAACACAAACCAAACATACCCTAAAGGTTTGTGTTTTCTAATAAAAATGACATGTACCATAAATCTTTGCCCCGAAACTTGCTCCGAAAGTGAGGGGTACAGCTTAGATTTAAAGTTCGTGAGATGTGGGCGACACCCACAATCAATGTAGTCCATTAATTTACTTTTCTAGGTAGTTTCAAAAACTGAATTATGTCTAAGGGGAAAAATTTGTGTAAACTCGCATCATCGCATGAAAATTTTGTTTGGCAAATTCTTTCTGAAATGGATTTTGAAAAAAGAAATTCTAAAAAGACCCATTTTTTTTTAAATAATTTTAAGTTGTGCTTTGAATTTGAAAACTATTTTTGCACAAAAATGAAAATGAAAATGATATGAAAACAAACTTTCTAATTTTTTTTTGTTTCCAAAAACACAAAAAACGAAAATGACAACAACACCAAACAGAACCCTGAAAGTCTACATAGTGTCCATTAAAATGTCAATGTTCCATACAACTAATATACGGCCTCAACAGATGAAACAAGAGACATAAGTTTTGTCACATACCCCGGTAGATGTGCCGGAACTTCCATTCAATCCCATGTAAATCTTTTGCTACAAGCTCTTGTGAAGGCCTTTGTTGCTTATAGTCCTACAGCAAGAAAATTATAAGTAATTGAACCTAATGTTCATATAGTGATCAAAAGAATTTAAACCAGATTCAACATAATTTCAAAAATGTGCGGAAAAAAAACAAGATTAGATTTACCAGGGAAGGGAAGCAATCCTCAGCAGCCCGACGAGGGACCGAGAAACCTCCATGAGTGCTAGTATCAGAAGCAGTAAGGGTCTTACAGAACATGTGAGGTGTAGTAGACTTTGCAGCACCTTCAATGTCTTCTTCTTCACTCTCTGCTTCAATTTCCCCTTGTTTCCATTTCTGCTCAATCTGCTTCACCCCATAATAAATTCAGTTAAAACGCAAAACCTCCAAATTACCCACATCACAAAAAAAACAAAAAAACAAAACAAACAAAACAAAACAAAATTTTGAAGGCCTAAATCATCTGAAGAAGAAGAACAAACATGATTCCAAGCATTCTCAAACATCATTTTTTGTATACAATCAAAGAAATGCAGAACCATAGAAACAAACCTGAACATCAGGAATTAGGGAGACTTGTGCATAAACCTCATCAGTATCTGCCTCAGCCTACTCACAAAACACACATTTCACAACAAATTCAAAATTATCAATTCAAAACTTGCACAAATTGAAACCCCAAAAAAAAAAAATTGGAAATGAAGTTGCAATAATTCAGTTTATTTATAAACACACACAAAGGTGTTCGTAAAAATGCGAGACTGACATGGAGCTTGACATCGAGAACGCGACAGAAGACGTGAGCAGGGAGGTCGTAGGCGGAGGAGGGAAAATCGGAGGAGTGTTCTAAGTGGGCCTGTGGGAAGTAAACCACCACACTCCCTTTCTTCGGCAACGAAACGAGTGGACCAGCACACGCGTGCCATAGCTCCAAACACACCGCCGTTGCGGCGGCGGAGGACGACGGCGCCGCCGTGTCGTCGTCGTCGACGGTGTTGAGATCAATCAACCCACACATACTATGTCTCCAAAAAAGCCCTATAACAACACAACAAAGCAAAAAATTTGAAGAGAAGTTGAGCCAAATACGAACTGCGATGTAAGATATATATATATATATATATCTATAGACTTTTTTTTTTTTTTTTTTTTTTTGGAAGGGATTGAGAGAAAGAGAGAGAGAAGCTTTTAGATATCAAATCAAACTTTATGAGATTATGTGTGTGTGGGTATAAAAGTAATTATGTAGTGAGGTGGGGTTGATGTTCACCTGCAAGTTGCAGCAGCAGCTGCTGCAGGTAGCAGCGCTGCGACTGATGGGTGGAGGAAACTGCTGCTGTTGCTGTGATTTGTGCCAGACTATGAGAGAGTGGAGAGAGAGCATATGTGTATGTCTAGATGTATATAATATTAATTTACAGAAAAGAAATAAAGAGAAACAATAATGTTTTAGAACTCTAAATTGGGAGCACTAGAGCATCACTAATGATGTGGCACAGGGGGTCCCACCAAAGTGATGTGATGTTTTGGCTTGAGTTTGTGTTTTTTTTTTTTTTTTTAGTTCATTAGTGCTATTAATGGTCCAAAAATTAGTGGGATGAATCACCATCCAAAGAGAAAAGTCTATGTGTATTATGAAAACTGAAAAGTAGAAAGCTTTATTGCTTTACAATAATGGTGGTGGCAACTTAAATTCCAACATACAATACATATATTTTGGGTATTTAAGAAGTTGTTATTTTGGAAAGTGGGTTGTCTTCTTAGTTTTTTGACTTTTTTAGTTATATGAGTCTGGGTTTAAAAGTTTGGTTTGGGAAGAGTTTTTTGACTTTTTAATTTTTTTGACTTTTTTTGTGAGAGAAGAGTGTAATGATTATGGATTAGATGTTATGTTTTGTCTGTTGTGGCTCAAAGAGCCTATTCTGTCTTTGTGGCTCAAAGAGCCAAAAAAGTCCCAAAGAGCCCTTGCCAAACAACACCTAAGTTTTTTTAGTTTTTGATTATTTTAAGAGATTAAAATTTTTTTGTTTGGAAAGATAGTTAGGTTTTTTTTGTCATTAGATATAATATTTATGAGAGAAAAAATAAAATGATTATGAATTTTTTTTTTATTTTTTAACCAATTTTGTCTTTTAGTTTTTTTTAGTTAAAAAAACAAAAAAAAAAAAAAAAAACTTCCCAAACACCACCTCAATCTTTCATTAAATTTAAATTTAATAAAAATTGAGTTATTTTACTGCTTCAACGATTCTATCAAATAAATATCAAATTGAGAATTTTATTTTTCTATCATCAAACTGAGGACTAATGTGCCTTTTATTAAATCACTGTTCATTACCGTTGTCGAATGTCTCCCGATGTCCCCCCGGATGTCCTTCCGGATGACCACCTCAAGAAAAACATTTGTGAAAAAATTGCACTAGCCGGTCATCTGCCCAGTTGACTATTCGATCAACCACCTCAAGGAAAAAATAATAAAAATAATAAATAAAAAATTACACTGGCCGGTCAACCGACAGGATATCCGCTCGGTCGACTAGTGTTCTGATAAAATTCCAAAATCCTCCGTTGAAACACTTGATATCAAAAGAAGTTTTTACCCAAATTTTTATTTAAATTTGATGAAATAATTAATGCACTATTGGAAATGCCCTAAGTTGACTTATTTTGTTATTATAAAAACACATGTAAAAAAATTGACAAGTGATATGACTCAAATAGATTAAAAATAATGTTATATATACCAATTAATATATCAATCAGTTTACTAACGGATGATATAATATAATTTTAGAGGCTTTAGGTCTTTATAATTTGAATAATGGGTGAGGTCATAGTTTTAAAATAACAATGTCATAACTATGTTGATACACTAATTAATATACCAATTAGTGTATATAACTTCACCAATAAAGTAATAAGTCAAATAAGTTAAGTCAATATAATTATCAGCTATGTAATATTTGGTTATTTATGACTTTTGTGATACTTTTAGTTATCACTCATTGGGGTGTTAGTTATTATTTGGTTATATATGTATTACTTATGACTTCTTTTAATTATGATTCAAGATTTTTTTTCTTATATCTTATGTGATTTTGATTTTAAATTTTTTTTAGTTATAACTTTATTGTGATAATCAACTCTACAAATATCATAACTTGTATATGAAAATGTGTACCACAACATTACCCATATATGAGGTTAACTACATCATGTTTCTAATATCTCATTTCACTATGTTCATTTATGAATTACATATTAACTTTCTCAACATTACGGCCTTATTTGGCATACACTACTTTAACGTATTTTTTTATTATTTAGATTACAGCACCTCTTATTTGGATCACATCATTTCTTTATCATATTACACATTTTTTCTTAAAAAATCAAAAACTATACTTATTTAGACTTTATTTGGCTATCCAGTTGGGGCTAAAAAAAACACAAAAGACAAAATAAGCTAAATAAGTCAATAAGATAAAAGGTTGTTTTTGAGAAGTAGGTCAAAAGCTAACTTTTTGGCTTTTTTTTTTTTTTTTTGAAAACATATATAAAAAAGTAGATCGGTGATATGACCCACAAGAAGCTAAAATGTCACTTCTAAACCATAATCATTTCATTTTTTCTTTTACAAAAGTCATAAAAGTCAATTCAAACAAACATTTTAGTCCCAAACTAAAAAAATCTCAACTTAAAAAGCCCAACTAAATTTTTTTTTTGCCAAATGACAACTTAAATCATCCCAAACAACCCCTCATATAAATAAAAATGTCTTAAAAGTAAAAATAATATATTTTTATAATTAAAATAATCAAAAGGTATGAAAAACCTAAGTGATTTGAAATTAGATTAAGATTTAATTGTGCCAATTCCCAACCAATTAAAACTAACAATCTAATCATCAAGCACGTATGAAAGTGATTTAGATTGTTGTTTTAGAAACAATAAATAAACACAAACGATTTTTACGTGAAAAAAATCACTATTGGAGCACCTCCAATTGTGATTAAAAAACCACAGGCGAAACGCCACAAATCAATCCACTATGAAGGAAAGAAACAATACAAAATACTGAGACAAATTACCCCACCTCTATTAATTTGTCTTCAACGCTTTGTATATATTCCACCGCAACCTTCGTCTCGGAATTGATTAGATTAATATTGATTCCACAACATCCACGTCGACTCAACAACCACGCACAATTTCGAACACCTTTGAATGCTCCACGCTTGAATCTCCGGATTCCACCAAAGAAGAACAATCTTGAAGATGATACTCAAACAACCCTTTGATGTGTATTATCCAACCATGTGAGTTTAACACTCAAGCAAACATCAAAGGAAAACTAGCAAACAAGTCTCAAAAAAAAACCCTAAAGCCCTCAAAATAGATCTAGCAAAGTTAACCCTAAAACTGATTGAAACACATACTTATAGAAAACAGAGGCCGCGAATGTCGCCCGAGCGAGGTACCAATTATGCGTGAATTTCTTAAGTGGCGTCGCTCGAGCCAAGCTTTCTTCGCTCGAACGCACAATCCTCATTCCCAAAATTTTTGCAAACAAAGACAACTTCTGGAAGCAGGACTTCTTCGCTCGAGCAAGCAACGCAAAACAACCAAGAAACTTACAACTCGATTAACAATGTTTGTTCGTGGGATTAACAAAACTCAGGGACTAACAATCTCCCCCTTTGTCAATTCCCGGACAAAACATTCTAACACAGTTTCCTAGCAAATACACGCACTAGCTAAGCAAACAACCAACCTAACTCAAACAACATCGTTGATGAAATATCCTACAAAAATACATAAACAAAACCACGGGAATAGATAGAGTAATTAATCAAAATCAAAAACCCTAGATAGAGTGATTAATCAATAACAAATTATATCAAGCCATAATGAGTCCAAACCATGGGAATATATAGAGTAATTAATCAAAATCAAAAATCAATATCCCAACAGCACAGTATCCCGCAAGACTATATCCCTAAACAACAAGCAAAAAGATATATACCTCAATATACCCCAACCATATATACTCCCCCTTTTTTGTCTGGAAGAGACACAAGAAAAAGAATATACAGTCCAAAAAAAAAAAAACAAATTGTCCAAAAACAAACATCACTGTGAGTTTGGTGGAGGCGGCGGTCGCATCTGTAGCACAGAAAGGATCTGAGTCAGCATGGCAGTCTACTGATCAAGGCGTCATTTAGTGTATTGAGCCGGGCATCGAGCTGATCAAGGCAATGGGTGACAGACTGCTCGAACTGCTGCAGTTGGCCATGAAACGAACGAGGACGCATCTCAGGTGCACCAGCATTGGCTACATCAATCTCGGCCTTCTCGGCAAGTGGATCATCACCTGCATCAGACACCCCGATACCCGATGAACCCCCCTTGACATGGGCTTGACTTTGTGAGACGATCAGTTTTATGATAGGTTTAATAGGAGAAGCAACATCGTCATCATCAAGGGTGGAGACACCAAGAGATGTAAGAAACCGAGTGAGGAAACACCCATAAGGTAGACCCAAAGACTTGCAACCCTCAAACACACTAATCATTTTGGAGACTATCATTTCAGACAAATCGATGGGAAGGCGGTGGTCAATGCAATACAGCACATACCCCTGATCTTGGGTAATGTAAAAAGAATAAGAGGGAACATGAATGTTAGCACAAATGATGATATTTAGGAGACGAAAATAGGAAAGAAGCTCATTTTATTGAATGAGAGCCCCGGCAACCCAAGTCTGGGGAGTGCCACAAAGTTCAGTGGCCACCTGATCAAAATCAACAAAGTTGCAGGTAATAAAAGGATAGTGATAGTTCCGCACTTCCAGAAGATTAAGAACCCGCCTAATGACTTCGTCATCTATGACCAAGGCTTTGTTACAAACCCAGGTGTGAAAAGAGGAGACTTATAACAACCCTCATCTTGTCTTAGTCATATTCATGAACATTTATATGATTTTGCCTTGTTAAGTTTGTACATGCAGACTTAGACTTGTTTTGCCTAGGTAAAGGTCCTTGTCTTGTCTTGATGCTATCATGTTTTGCCTAAGTATTGTACGCATGCTTTGTTCCTTGCTTGGTGCTGCCTCAAGCCTAGGTCATCTCAAGCCTAGGTCATCTCAAGCCTAGGTCATCTATCCTTGCTGTCTCAAGCCTAAGTCACACCTTTGAACCTCTTACACCTAGGCCGTTGAGCGCCAACACGTAGGATCATCTTGGAACCACCTTGGTTGACCTCCACCATCGCCTAGGCATATTGGCCAAGATGTGCATCACCTAGGCCGAGGTGTGTATCATCTAGGCATCCTAGATCTTTGATCCATGCACCTAGTGATCTTGTTCCTGGATTAGTATGACCTAGACCGAGATGTGGCACATCTAGGCCAAGGTGTGGCACATTTAGGTCATGTGTTAACCTTACTAGCCAAGATCATTGAAACCTTCTTGTCCGAAGCCTATGTCTTGATCCGAGATCCTTGCCTTGTCAGAACGCCCTTGTCACCTCACTTGTTGTACACACTTTGTCATACTCTTGTCTTGTCATTCTGGCACCTTTTTTAGGAGATCCAACCAGGCGTTGCCACGTGTCCCAGCAGAGGGTTAAGTCAGATTGTAGCTGGGAGCCCATATCATTTTGTCATACCTTTGCCCTAGAAGAGAGAGAAGCCCTAGGAAAGAAGAAGAAGAAGTTCTTAGAGAGAGAACTAGATTTCCAAGCCTGATCTTCACACCTTGAACCGTTTGATCTGTGTTTTGAGGTTAGATTCTTGATTCACTCTTGTTGTTCTTTACATTAATATGATCGCATTGCATGATCTAGCATGATTCATGAGCCATGCATTGATTTAAAGTTTGGTTTTAGAAAGAGAAAATGATGTTCTTGTGTTCTTCAAGAAAAGCCTTGTTTTGATCCAAAAGTTTGTAACAAGTTCCATGTTTTTATGTATGTTTTCATGGAATCTTCAAGTATGGGTACCTAGGTCCATGTTTTTGAACTCATATCATGAAATCTCAGATTTTGAATATAGAAGTTATGATTTTAACATTCATGTTCTTCATGTTCATGTTCTTCAAGGGGGAAACCTAGATTTCCAGACTTCATTTCCCTAAGTATGGTCACTGAGACCACTCTTGCCTAGATCTCACACCTAGGCCAAGCATCATATCTCACATTAGCCTACCTTGCATGATCACTTGCACCTTAGCCTATCTTGCATGCACACCTAGGTCGACCATAGTACACCCTTGCCGACACCTTGTAACATCTCGGCAGGCAGCCGCACACCTAGGCCTAGGAGACCACACATCGGCCAAGAAGTGTGGAACCTCGGCCAAGAGGTGTGGGACCTCGGCCAAGACTCCCTGAGTTCACCTAGCTAGGCCATTTTTGCCTAGATCATCTCTGTGCATCTATTTCAAGACCTGGTTGGTACCCAGCGTGTTTCCCCTAGAAGAAAAACAGTGTTTTAACTCCCAGCACATATTTTGCTTTGTTTTGACTTGGTTTTGGAAATAAATGCCGGGATCTTTTCCCTCATGTAAAGCTTGTTTTGATAACCATCTTTGAGCATTCCTTCTTGTCTTCTTGAAGTACATTCAATGGACTTTTATTATGTATTTGTAGGTCTTGGATTCTTGCCTTAATTCCTACATCCGAAGAACTATCGTGAGTGGTATTTTTAATAAAGTTATGTTACAATATTTTGATAAAAGCTTTGCTTTGCTTTGTTTCGGAAAAGTATTTGATCAAGCATGAATGATTATCCTCTAATTTTTGTATTAAGTATTATGTTTGTTTTGATGACATTCTTGGAAAGTCCTTAGTGCTAGGGGACTATAATGCAACTAGTACCATTGTTTGAAATATCTCCCTTGCCACCGACGGTCTAGTACGGGTAGGTTTGTCTAATCGATTCCAGGTCGATTATTCCCTTGTTTTGTCAGGAATGTCGATGCTAGTAAACATCCCTTGAAGCTTTAAAAGACTTTGATAGATGAACTGGGTTCATCCCTTGATTTTGTACAAGCTATGATATGTATTGTTTTGATAAAGATCTCGGATATCATTCATTCAAACCTTTATTATTTATATCATTCACTGAGTATCCAAGCTCACCCTCCCCTTTATATATATGTAGGTGACGAGCAAGAAGACGGTGACGCCTAAGATGTTATGTACAAGATGTTTTGATTTATGTTTTGTATCATCTTGAAGATTATGCTTCTTAGTTGTAATTCATGTCTTTTGTATATTTTGGCTTGAGAAGTCTTTTGATCAAGATGTAACATTCACTTTATTTTATTTGTATCCAAGTTTAGTTAGGTCTTTGAAATTCATGTGACCTAATCTTTGACACCACAAATCAATATTACTTATGATAGCTGAGTGGCAAGTGAGATCATTAGTGGTAACAATCCTATAGCAGTTATCCGATGTGCGAACCCCATACATGACAGTATTTCCCTTCTTATCTAAAATTTCACATTTATTTTTTAAAAATAATACTTCATGGTGGGAATCACACATTTGATTAATGCCCAAAAGATTTGCTTTAAGGCTATCTACAAGTAATACATTTTCAAGCTTGGGAAGACCAGCCACACTTATAGAGCTCTTACCAATAACTCTAAAGTGTCACCATCTCCAAAAGTAACAATTTCTTCTTCATATTTTTCAAGAGAAGTGAAGTAGGATTTGTCACCAGACGTATGACGAGAGCACCCACTATCAAGATACCAAATGTGTAAGTCACGTCCTTTCAGAGCAGTGTGAACAACAAAACAAGTCAAGACATCCTTTCTAACCCATATCTTTTTAGTCGTAGCAAGATCAGGACTGGCAGTCTTGGTAAATGCCTTAGCGTTGTGAACACCCTCATGAATTTTAGTGTTCTACCTAGACATGTAAGGTTGTCTTCTAACCCAAATAGTATTAGAATTTCTACCATTTTGAGACACCTTACCAAACAACTCAAAACAAAAAGACGAATGTGGCCATACCTACCACAATGATGACAAACAAAACAAGTTTTACCTCCATTTTGTTGATCTTCCCCCCGTTAGGCAATGAAGAGAGGGATCACCCTGTTGCACCTTCATATTTTCCTTTGCTTGAGTCTTGATGTTATGTGATGTAGAGAATTGTCCCTTGTGAACTGTCGCATTACTATAGCCTAGCCCATTTTTGTCACAACCCATTTGTTGAGACCCGAGGATGTCTTCTAATGTCTTGGAACCTTTGTTCTACATGGCAATTATGGCTCTAGCATCTCTAAATGCTTCATCTTTTTGACCAACCATTTCTTCCAATGCAGCTTGTGACATCTCAAGGTTTTCAATCTTCTCTTCATATATAGCATATATTTTTAGAAGTTCATTCATTTCGGTCGCACAAGATAGAAGTTTTCCACATAAGTCTTACCTGTCATTAGAGATCTTGATGACATTCTACTTTGCTGTTGTAATCTCTCCTTTTAGCTTGACATTATTGTTTTCACATACTTTGAGCTTGAGAGAGTTTGTTATTGATCTTGGACAAATTCAAAGATTCATCGTAAAGCTTTTCATAAGCTTGTTGTAGGTCATCACCATCAATCTCACCATTGTTTTCTGAGGCTTCATCATCTTCTTTTTGTTCCTCTTTCTCATGAACCTCATCTAGTCGAGCAACTAAGGCATGAAAATTGATAGATAGTGATGAAGATGACTCTCCTCTTTTATGGAATTGACTCAGAATGTCCCATGCATCTTTAGCCTTTAGGCAGTGAGCAATCCGTTGTTGTTCTTCGTCAGAAATTGCTTCACGAATGGTAATTAGAACTCTTTGATTACTCAGATTGTCAGCGCTTTCAACATCCTCTTCAATGGCTTGCCAGCCCTCAGGGTCGTAAGCTCTCAGAACCATCCTCATTCTAATATTCCAGAACAAGTAATTACTCCTATCAAAGGTAGGAGCACGGTGCAGATTCTGACCATGAACAAATTCCACTGGCTTTGGAGGAGGTTGAGTAACAGTAGACCAGAATGCCATATAAGTACTATCTCCGTCTTTACCAGATTCGGTTTCTTCGGGTTTTTGCTCTAACCCGCTTTCATCATCCCAAGTCACTGTATAGACTTTTTTCGGTTCTTTTTCGAAAGACATTCAGCAGCAATATGTCCAAACCCTTGACATTCGTAACACTTGACACCTTGCCCCTTCACAGTCTTCTTTTTAGTTTTTGGAGCAGTTTTTGGTAGAAAAGTTTTGGATTTTTCATTACTCTTATCTTTTGAAATAGGGTCCTTGAAATTAGGCTTTTTTTTCTTTAAATTTTTTTTGAACTGTTTAGTAAACATAGTCGTCATTTTAGACTCTAGATTAAACTTAATCTCAGGGATCTTTGCAGTCTCATGAGCACTAGTAAAAGCCACACTATCTTTTTGTTTTTTCTTAGAAATCTGGTGTGCTTCATAAGTCTGCAAGTTTCCAACCAATTGATCAAGCTTGAGGGTATCAACATTCTGAGCCTCCTCAATAGTTGTAACTTTTGATTGGAACCTCTGGGTAAAACCTCAAAAAATTTCTAACAACCTTAGCTTCAAGGATTTTTTCACCGAGTGTGAAACACGAATTCACGATGTCACTAAATTTAGCATAAAAATCATCAAACGTCTCATCATCACGCATAAAAATAGTTTCAAAAGAAGAAGTGAGACGTTGAAGTTTTGACCTTTTAACAGAAGTAGTACTCTCGTGAATTGTTTCAAGAATGTCCCAAGCCTCTTTCGCTACCTCACACGTGCAAATACGACAAAACTCTTCAGGTGTGACGGAGCAAAAGAGGGAATTGAGAGCCTTGTTATTCTAACTCGAGTTTTGATAGTCGAATGCGTCCCATTTATCAAGAGGTTTTGGAATATCAACACCATCAATGGTGACAACAGGTTCACTCCACCCATAGATCACACAGTGCCAAACTTTCTCATCGATAGATTTTAAAAACGCTCTCATACGAGCTTTCCAATAAGAATAGTTTGTACCATCAAGTAACGGAGGTCTATGGGTCAAGTTACCTTCACGAATTGAATCCATATCACCAATCACACAAAATCACACTCAATCACACTCCTATAGTTTTGATAAAAACAAAGAATAACTCGCTTTGATACCAATTGAAAAACCTAAGTGATTCGTGATTAGATCAAAATTTAATTATGCTAATTCCCAACCAATTAAAAACTAACAATCTAAATCATTAAGCACGTACGAAAGTGATTTAGATTGTTGTTTTAGAAACAATAAATAGACACAAACGATTTTTACGTGAAAAAAATCACTATTGGAGCACCTCCAATTATGATTAAAAAACCACGGGCGAAATGCCACAAATCAATCCACTATGAAGGAAAGAAATAATACAAAATACCCAAACAAATTACCCAAACTCTGTCAATTTGTCTTCAACGCTTTGTATATCTTCCACCACAACCTTCGTCTCGGAATTGATTAGATTAATGTTGATTCCACAACATCCATGTCGACTCAACGATCGTGCACAGCTTCGAACATCTTTGAACGCTCTACGCTTGAATCTCTGAATTCCATCGAAAAGAACACTCTTGAAGATGATAATCAAACAACCCTTTGATGTGTATTATCCAACCATGTGAGTTTAATACTCAAGCAAACATCAAAGGAAAACTAGCAAACAAGTCTAAAAAGAAAACCCTAAAGCCCTCAAAACAGATCTAGCAAAGTTAACCCTAAAACTAATTGAAACACATACTTATAGAAAACAGAGGCCGCGAAGGTTGCTCGAGCAAAGACTCTCTCGCTCGAGCGAGGTACCAATTATGCGTGAATTTCTTAGGTGGCGTCGCTCGAGCCAAGTTTCCTTCGCTCAAGTGCACAATCATCCTTCCCATAATTTTTACAGACAAAGACAACTTTTGGGAACAGGACTTCTTCGAGCCAGGACTCCTTCGCTCGAGCGAGTAAGGCAAAACAACCAAGAAACTTACAACTCGATTAACAATGTTTGTTCGTGGGATTGACAAAACTCAGTGACCTAACAAGGTATAAATCCATAAATAAAGAACGAAAATCAATATTCACTATTTTTTTTTTTTTGAGGGGTGGTTAAAAATAGTGTTAGTATGTTAATATAGTTAGATTATAATTTAAGGATTCGCCGCTACTCCATTAGCTTGAACCCTTGATCTTTCACCCATCACACCTTAAGATGTCACTACTAGAATATTGGGTCACATACCAATGCCTTCACTTAGTTAGTGTTGATATAATTAACCATCTATATAACAAGACAGGTCTACTTTTGAATCCAGATGGGACATGTATCTTACATGGCAATGGATTTAAAGACTGAGATTAATTGGAGATTTTGTGTCTTTTTACTTTCGCCGTTGGATATAGCCTATAGGCTTCAAAGTTGAAAACATTTCAAACCCATTTCAGTCTTTTGCTCTCTCTTCACTGCCCAAAATTTCAAACCCATTTCATCATCACGTTTCTCTCTCTTACTCCTTCTTCACCTGGTTCTTCATTGCTTCAGTTCAATGGTTGTGTTCAAACCTATTTCATCATCACTGTTTCTCTCTCTTACTCTCTCTTCACCGGGCTTTTCATTGCTTCAATGGTCCTCAATAATGGTAAGATCATTCCCCTTCAAGTAAGACCTCTCTCTTATAAGACCGTCAACATAGCATTTATATACGGTAGATCGGCAAAAGCTCATTCTGTTCTACCATTTATCCTTGAAGCTCTTCCCTTTAAACTCTAATTCCCACATCTTCCCAACCCCGCTTGAAACCCCTTCCATATCCCACTTGAAACTCTCCACTCTCTTACTTCCTCACCTGAAGCTCCTTCTCCATACCCACCTGTTGCTCCTGCAATCCCTCATCCAAAGCTCCATCTCATTTCATTTCATTTTTGTGTTGTTGTAGACTATGTTAAGCAGATTGATTGTTACATTGTTGTTGTTCATGCTTTTGAATTATTTGTCCATAAATCTATATTAAACAAGTTATCATTTTTGATCATTTTGTTGTTTATGCATTTGATTATGAATGTATTAAGCAGGTTAAAATTGTGTTATGCAAGTTATAATTGAAATGGATTGATTTTAGGGATTAATCAAGAAATCAAACATTTTGGGGTTGTTTTTCCTATTAATAATCCAATGATGGGTTGTTTTTTCCAATTTTTTTCCTTTTATTTTTCTACTTTCAAGTAATAAGTATCATTTATTAACCCGGTAAATTGTATTGTGATAATTGAAATAGATTGTCTTGCTTTTTTGCTTCTTATATAGTTGTGACTTTTTGCTTATATTATTTTTTTACTAGATTTGGCTATAGAAAACCCAAGAAAAAAAACAAAACAAAAACAAAACTTAAGCCCTCTAATTTTAGCAACTAATATAACCTTAAGTCAAAAACATGGTTTTTCAAGAAATGGATAAAGCACCAAGTTTACACACAACTAGGGAACTATATGCAATTGTTTGGTCTTGTCCGATGAATACATATTGCAAAAGTGATGAGTTTCGTGCTCCAAGTTAAAAGTGTGTCAAGCAAAAAAGGAAAACCAAAATGAAGAGGTAGGAAAATACAGTCTTATATGACCAAAATTCCCACCCCACCGGCTCTGATATGTAACTCCCTCGCTCGAAGCCCCCTCCCCATCCCTACCTTCAACACCCATCATTTCATTTTATGTTGTTACATATCTATTTTAGTTTGTTTTGAAGATTGATTATTTTATTGACCTTTTGTTTTTTTTGTTTTTTTTTTTAAATATATTTATTACATTGTTATAGTGATACTTAGTTTGTTGTTATGCTTTTGAAATGGATTGAGCAAGTTATAGTTGTATCTTGAATCATTGGTAATTATGAATGAATAATGGAAATGGTTTTTCTTTGTTGTTTTCTCTCATTTCATGAAATTTATAATCCAGAAATCAGACATTTTTGGGATATATCCTACTTAAAGTGTTTCAAGTTCTTAGGGATATGTCCTACTTATATTTGTAATCTACACTAACCATTTGTTATATTTATATAGATTTTCAAAAACTATAGAGTTATAGTCTAAATGGGATAGGATTGAAGTTTTTGAACATATGTATTATGTGTTGCCGGAAATTGTTGTTTAGCGGATAGAACTCTCAACTTTGCTAAAAAAGAAATTGTTGTTTATAGGCTTAGATAGTCAAATTTGCTGATTTTTGGATTTTTCCTAGCATTAAATTTTATTTTATTTTTTTTGTGTGTGGCTTTTCTAGTTGTTTGATTATTTAAAAAAAATAATAGAGGAAAATTTCATAGCTTTTGGAATTGTGAGGTTGAGGTGGTTGAGTTTGATTTGATGAAATTATTTGTTGGTTGTTTAGAGTTTGACTTTGTTGGTTGTTTAGCCACACTTGAGTGGGTTTAACTCTTTGTAGGGTCCACTTAACTACTAATTTAGACAATTTATGTTCAAGCAATGCCTCGATGATAGAGATAATTACAATCTAAAGTACCCTTCTTATCCAAAAAGAAAATTTTAAAAAAACACACTGCAAAATAAATTTTGGGTCTTTAACTCTAAGTTGGAACTTAGTCCATAGATTTGCTTCTTTCTATATCTCCTATATTTTATTCTTACAATTGGATATAGCCTTTTTCATATGCAACATTTTTTTCTTGCAATGTACCCTTTCTCCTACAAGACGTGTCTGGCCAAAAAAATTAGTGGCAAAAGGGGCAAACTTTAGACCAAAACTCATCCAACAACCAACTGTATGTATAACATCACCAGATTAAAAGGAATTTGGCCAAGTTTGGCATGTCTTGAAAAAGACAAAAAGTCAAAAAGTTATCACTATTCACTAAAAAAATATTAAAAAATTAATTTAACACATAATTACATTTCAGACAGCTCTGCGGTCCAACAGGCGAAGGTGACTTTTGGGAAAAATTGCACGGTTTTAGGTGCACAAATAACATGGTGATGTTCGGCTCGTAGGGGCCCATCACGGGTCTCGTTTTAATAATCTGAACCGTTCAATGTGTAGAACTCGTCGAGTGTTATATGTCTGTAAAAAATCACGTTGATTGGATATTGATAAATATATAATCAAATCAGTTAAAATTTATAAAATGGATGGTGTTATAGTTAACGGTTGAAAAAAAACTAATTCGATCAGATAGCTATCGATATCTGATCAACGTGATTTTTTACAAGCATATAGTACTCGACGAGTTCTACACATTAAACGATTTTGATTAGCAAAACGGGACCCGTGGTGGGCCCCCACGGGCCGAACAACACCTCCAATTCAATGCCCGAAAAGCAGGGAATCATATCCCAAGTACACTCTGCACACACGCTGTCCTCAATTGTTTCACCGTACCACCTATTTCCTCACAATCTTTTCCTACACACTAATTTATACAATTTTTTAATATACATTTTTTCATAAAAAGTCAAAAAATTATTCCAAACAATCATATTTTTTTCCTCAACTTTTTAGTCAAAAAGTGCACTTATTTAGGACACCCCAAACAACCCCTTACATTAGCTTGGAATTTGGACTTCAATGTCTTCAAATTGATAATTGATTAGGGGAATGAAAAAGGTTATTTACTTCCATACTATTTATTTGGCAGTTTGATTTACACGACATGTCTTCAAATTGACACATTGTATAAACTATAGAGATCAAATTGACATATCATTTGAGTTTTCGTCCACCAAACCTAACGGCTGCTTTTTATTGGACCAATATAATACAATCCATTAAATTAATGGACAAAATTGAGTAAATTAAAATAATAGAGACCAAATTAACACATCATGTAAATTACATGAATCATTTGTATAATTTACCTAACGTTAAAATGGGTTAATTTTTTATTCTTAACTACTTAACAAATCAGCATATTTTACTTATAAAATTTTTTGATACATTATTAATTTTGATAATAATAATTACTCTTAAAAAAAAAAAAAAAAAAAAAAAAAAAAGTAATATCCACACCTGTTTTTTCATATACTCTTAAAAAGCAAAAAATAATCATAAAATACTTATAAAGTGTGGTCTTGTCAATCCTAAAAAAAAAATAATAATAATAATAATAAAATCTTATTGGCTGTCCACATTGCAAAGTAACATATTGTTCATTTCTCTTCCATTTGAGGTTGTCAACTACTTGCCTACCCAAGTTTTGTCCTTTGCCTATTAAATCATGAAGGTCATTATTATGAGCTGTTACATGCTTTCCATTTTGCAATTGGAAATGACAATTCCAAATGACGGTGTCCTTGTTGAGGATATACAACGTGTTCTTGTCTATTTCTACTTGACTCTAAAAATTATTTGATGATTTTTGGGTAACATTTTGCCTTATTTATGGTTTAACATTTGTTCATTTGTTAAAAGAAGTTAAAAATGGTTTTAAGGTTGGTCAATACAATCATGTCTGAAAAGTATTTTGAAATTTATAAAAATATTTAAGAATATATATAAAAAAATGTATTGAATTTTAAATATTTTATCTTTATTTAGGCCAAATTTGGGATCTTTCAAAAAAGTCAAAAAGTTACTCAAAAAGTTAAAAAGTTAACACTATTCACCAAAAGTCAACAATTACGGCTGCACAACTCCCAATTCGAATTTTTCCCTACAAATCAATTTTTACAATTTTTATTACACATTTTTCCATAAAAAGTCAAAAAGTTAATCCAAACATCCATATTTTCAACCTCAATTTTTTAGTCCAAAAAGACAAAAAGTACACTTATTTAGGACACCCCAAACAACCCTTTACTTCTTATTGTCTTGCCAAATTGCCAGTAGTGTTGTCCTACCTTTGAACACAAAGAGATAACTACAACTCTTGTCACTAGTTAAGCATAGTTGTAGAAAAACAAAGTAATTTTTTAAAATTGTTTTTTATTTTTATTTTTAGTGATTATTCTTTATTTTTTAAATTTTACGAACTATAGGTTTAAAAAGTATTAAATTTTTTATTAAAAAAATTTAATTAGAATTTAAAAAATTCACTAAAAACAAAAATATGACTTAAAAACTGCTTTTTCAAATAAATTGGTTTGTTTTATTTGAAATGAAATTTTCAATTTAAAAAAATCAAATAAAGATTTCAAAAATTCACTGGTTTTTTAAATTTCCATTTATTTATTTTTAATTTAAATAAGTTGGTGCCAATAAATTTGATTTTGAATGCATGAATTCTCTTGTAATATATGCTCATGTGCCAATTTTTCCACTCAATAATCACTCCCACGTGGATTATTAATGAGGGATCCATAAATGAAATGGATAATTACAAAACCCTAGTTATTCAATCAAATTATTGAATGTAGTTCTTGTGCAATCTCTTTCATGTCCATCAACTAATGCAACTTCAACAGTGATATGAATAATCAAAAATCCATTTATTGAGATTGAATTACTCCTTCGTTGACAATAAATTTTTAGGGAGAAGGATTCTAACATATTTTTCAACAATATAAGTTAAAAATTATACATCTTAAAACGACATGATTTATTTTAATTTTAAATTTAAATTATTGAATTATTATAATAATAAAATCGTGGGTAAAGTTATAGTTTCATTCCCTGATCATTTTCTCACTTTGATCCTCGAAAGAAATTTTTTTTTACTTTAGTCCTCAAAATATCAAATTCTTCCCCCTTTTTTTTTTCAAAATTTAATTACCGTTATATCTTTGTGATCAAAATACTATATTACACTAAAGTATGAGATCTTGACACTTTAGTCTTTAAAGAAAAAAATGTTCCCCCACAAATTACCAACCCTCCAAATCCACTAGCTAATCTTTGTTTATTAGGTCTATTTTGGAAAGTGAGTTAAAAGTCTCTCTTTCATAAAAAAGTTTAAAAATAACTTTTAATCATTTTTCCAAAACACCCCTCGTTTGGCAAGTGATTTTTTTAGTCAAAAAGTTACTAAAAAAATCAAAAAGCCAACAACACATACTAAAAAGTCAAAAATTTTCTTTTCTCTTTACTTTTTGCACATATTTTCGTAAAAAGTCAAAAAGTCATCCCAAACATATTAGTTTTTTTTACATCATATTTTAGCAAAAAAATCAAAAAATTACTAAAAAAGTATGTTCCCAAACGAGATGATTTGTAATTTCTTTGGTCTTCAAATGATTTTCATTCCCGTCTATTTGAAATGAAGTTGGATTTTGAGTTTAAGTGAATTTGGGAGTAAGGATGATGGATTTGGGGAGGGAAAAAAATGTAATCTTTTTTAGAGATTAATGGGAAGAATAAGTGAGAATTGACACAAAAGAATTAAGATTAATAGTAAAGTAAAAAATAACTCATATTTTATGGTTGATAGTGCAATTTATCTTAAAAATCATTGCAGAGGCAGAGAGATAATTATGATCTAATTTTGAGAGCCTTGGGCAAAAAGGGAATTAAAGCATTGAAACATAATAATCACCATTCTTGTTTGATACCCTTTTAAACTTTTCCATTGCCTCATGAAGAAAGAAGGGGCATTAATGTCAATTAAAAGAAGTAGACAAAAAGTGTCATAGTGGTGGTAGTAGTAGTGGATGAAAAGGGGCAGGTCTTTGTCATCAATTGCAAAGAACCCAAAACAGAGTCCCTATTCTCTATTATTTAATTTAATAGGTCTATAGGCCCTAGGCTGATAACGCGGGAAAAACGGGCTCCAACTCAGTATCCAATTGGTTATGACTCGGACCTCTGTCTCACGCTTTTATCTTATTTTTTCATAAATTTTAAACTACCCCACTTCTTGACAGCGTTTCAAACACTTTTGGAAAGTGTAGTTTGAATCATGCAGTGATCGTACGGTCGGTTTATTTTCAGTGGTCGAATAGAAGAAATCGATAGGGAAAAAATTAATAATAAAAGAATTAAGTAAAAAGACAATGCTACATTATTAAAAATGGTGCTTTAAAATATTACTGGTGTAAATATTTAGGGTTGATTTGACATGTTTAAAAAAAATTAGAAAGTCATTATCCTATTTAAATCATATTACCTTATTTAAGTCACATCACACACATCACTTCAAATCCAATTGATATTTCATAAAAAGTCAAAAAAATGTACTTATTTAGATCATCCTAAACAATCCCTTAAAAAAAAAAGAATGCACAGTAATACTGTGGCAGTGGGTGGGGTTCACTGTCACATCATTAGTGCTACTACTAATTAGTGGTCTCAAGTATTTTCCTAAGTAAAATTATATTTATTTTAATGATAGTTATTAATATAAGAATTGTCAAATTATTTTTATATAAAAGAAAATAAAATAATAAAACAAACAAAATTATAATTTTTACTTAATAAAAAATATAAAAACATTATTAATGTTCAAAAAAAAAAAGCCTATCATGTAAAAAAAAAAAAAAAAAAAAAGAAGCTAAATGAAGTACTAATTTTTAATAATAGTGTGTAAGAATAAACAGAGCATGTAAAGATAGAAAAAGTATATGAATAAAAATAATAAAAAAATACTTTAAAACAATAGTTGTACTACTCACTAACATATTTTATTAACCGAATCCTTATAATATTAAAAAAAAAATCAATTATTGGACCATTGTCATATACACCCATATAATTAAATTTATCACTAATTTTTCTTGTTTATTATCACCAACTACAGTTAAGATCTCATTATTTATTCATCGTTTAGAAATAATTGGACTCTCATGATCTCATGATTTATACTATCTTAATTAAATATTATAAAATGCTCTCAAAATATATAATCTCATCTGTTATCTCAAGTATTAATAATTTCACTAGTATTACTTATTTTCTTAGTTCTCTACTTCAATTAGACAATCAAGTTTTTTTTCCATGGCTCTTAAGTTTTTCTTTAAGGCCAAAAAAAAGAAATGAAAATAATATTAAAAAAATTTAAGATACTTTTAACTATATGATTATTAAAAAAAATGGCAAAAACTATTAACACTTTGATTATTTATGTGTTCTAACATTTTTCTTTAGGATTCGTTTGGGATGTGGACTGACTTTTTAGTTATTTTATCTTTGGGGCTAAAATAGCTTCGTTTTGGATGAATATTTTGATTTTTTTAACTCTGATGAGCGAAAAAATGAAATGATTATGATGTAGACGTGATAATTTTTAATCTAAGATTAAAAATCTATTTTATTTTTTTATAACTAAAATAACCTCAACCTAACCCTAACCCTAACCCAAATCCACATGCCAACCGACTAGTCTAAGGTAATTCTACTTCTCTTGGTTATTTGGTTTTTTTTTTTTTTGGTGTTTACAAAAAAAGGAACTTGGGATAGAATCTATACTTGTATTTAACTTTTCATTTCTCACTTTGTCCCTTTTGAGTCAGACCCACCCACCCCACTACAGATTGCTGTAAACCCTTTATTAGTCTCTTTCTTTTTTTTTTTAAAATTATGGACATCCATCCATTTTTGAATAAAGGGAACATCTTTTATTTGCTCACTTTTCTTTCTCTCAATTTATACTATTTTGTTATCTAGATATTAAGTCTTAAATTTAAAAATTAAATTTTTAAATATCAATAACTAAACAAAAAAATAATTATTTAAATATCAACAATCAAAGTGAGATTTTGTTCGATTATCTCAATTCAATTGTTGACATGAATAATTTATCTTTTGTTCAATAATTATATTCAAACACATGCACGTACCAAATACTTTTTAAAAAAAAAAGAAGTATAAATTGAAACGTTTCGAATTGCCCAAACAGACGCTCCCGACATTTCGTCCAAATTTGAAAAGATGAAAAGTATAGCATACCCTCTTCACCCATAGCATCTACTTCACTTTATTTATAATCAGAACCAAACGCCCCTCAAGGGCAACTTTGGCATAAAAAAAAATCGCTTACCAAATTACATTTTCTGCTTTTGGAGGTCAAATCATATAGACAAACATCCTAATAATATATTAGTAGTAATATCCCATATTAGAAAAAACCAAAACATTTTATATACCCAAATTTGTACTCAAAACATAAAAATTTAATTTGAGCAATTTTGCCAGCTATCTTTAGTAAATGTGTCCATTTTGTCCCTTTTATTTAAGATTTTTTCCTCTAAACACATTTTTTTCTCTCTTAAACTTATCTAACGCTGCAACTTGGTTCAAGTTAACCTATAAACCTAATCGATTCATTGATTCAAGTAGTTTGGTATTCTTGTAATAGTTAGAGAACCAATTTAAATTGATTCTAACCAGAGAAATGATAATGATGTTTACATATTTATGTATATTTAAGTCTTGATATGTTATTTAGATGTGAAGTTTAGAATTACTAATTGAATAATTTAACACAAAACTTAATAATCAAAACATTGATTTAAAAATATGTTTAAGAATACATGTTCAATAGTTAAATAACTTGTCCAGAGCTCTCTCTAGGTGATTTTTGGCGGTGCTCCGGCGACACTTCGACGACTCATTTTACACTTCTAAAGTGTAGATTTACACTCCTAGATTACAAATCTACAGTTTTAGAGTGTAGATCTAAATTTTTTATGTCTAAAATAGAAATTTTGAGAGTTTTCTCCTCTAATTTCAGCATAACTTTTTAAAATTTCAACACTCACAATGATTCCTTCCTTTCTCAAGTCTTCTCTCATACCATTGTGAGTGTACTTCTTTCTCAACTCTAACTTCTAGCGGTGTTCGATATCCAATGACGGAGGCGGCAGAGTTGGATAGCGATGACAGGAAAGGAGACGGGGACGACGAACTTTCAAGTAGATCTTGCTTTTCAAACTACATCTTTAAAAAGATCGGTGGTTTTTCGTGGATCGTTACTATTTTTTTGGTGGATTTATTTTTTATTATTTGGTTGGGATGACCCTTTGAGGTCTTGTTTATATAATGTAATGTTTCTCATGTTCTAAAAAAAAAAAAAATTAAATAATTTATAATTTGATATATGTTTCAAATAACTCCAAAAAAAAATTTGAAAATTAATGTCACATGCATCATGTACCCATTAAAATCTAAGCATGTATACTCTGTGGAAAAAAAAAATTAATGTACTCAAACTCTTCCTTTTATTTTTAAATTTTTTGGGTATATTACCGCTTTACTAATAATGTTAATTATCTAGTATTTTCAAACGGAAAAATTATAAATCCTATTTGGAGAAAAATTGTTTCATTTAGTTTTAGAAGTTTTCTTTCAAACTAATTAATTTTTTTTATTTTAGGTATGTTAAATTTCCTTGATTTGGGGGTTTGGGGGTTTGGGAGTTTACTTATTTGTTTTTGTGTGTGATTTTGTTTGGATTTTTTCCTAATATTGGGTGTGAGTGGATAAGGTAGGGTTTTACATTTCTATTTTTTCGTAGAGATTTAGTGGAGTAATTTGTGGGTAGATGATATTACCCTGTTTGTGGTGTTACTGGTGTGGTGTTACTGGTGTGGTGTTCGTTCTTTTTTGTGGTATTCGTCCCTATTATAATATTGACATTACTTAACATCCAAATGCCTCTAACCACTAATCAACACTACTATATCCTCAATAATCATAACAATATCAAAAAAAGGGACTATTTCATGTGTATAAAACACATATTAATACAAACATCACAATGACAAAATGCGCCTAACAAAAACCACAACGTTACATAACACAATCATTGTTCGGCAATAAAAAGTTATACCAACTTGCCAAATGACATCTACACC
Source organism: Camellia japonica (assembly GCA_030407325.1). NCBI lineage: Eukaryota > Viridiplantae > Streptophyta > Magnoliopsida > Ericales > Theaceae > Camellia > Camellia japonica. The sequence goes on from JAPPVO010000014.1 coordinate 138,340,365, forward strand.
TACAAAACCCACAATAGAACAATGACCACACCACCAAAACCCCAATGTATTCCAAACCCACATTACAATTCATATACAATAATAATACGATGCGAACCTATAACATTACCGACCCAACATTACATATAAAAATAGACAATGATGTCAACAACACAATCGGAATATTTATCAAAAAAGTAAAATAACAATATCGAAACATATACTTGATGCCATTGCCCACTAACACAATCGCCGCCGATGACGCAATGAGAAGTGTACACATGATGGTTATACGTCGATAACGTCAACCCAACAACGGAATAATATAGTTCTCGATCCTAATCGTTATATTGGCAAAATTGGAGATTTGTATTTCTAGGGTTTGGGGGAACCAAAAATCAAAATTAGCAACACAAAGATAGGGTTTAATATTGTCAAAATCAAATAAACAACAAACAAAGTAATCTACACCTATTATCATCGGGAATCCACAATATTTCCATCTCTTCCGTTTTGATCGGGATGGAGGGAAAAAAAAAAAAAACTATGGTAAGCTTTTGGGTACAAACGTAATTTCTACATCACCGAATCCCTAATTTACCTATAACATTTGGGATAGCACGCGTTAACACTATATACAAAAACGTCATTACCACTCAAATGGGACTTATCAATGCATAAAATAAAAGACAGACTAAATAATTTTAAAAAAAATTATTTAAGATTGATGCATTACCCATTTTCGAACCCCAACCACTAATGTGGGATTCACGGTCCTAACCAATTGAGAGACCCTCCGTTTTACTAGAATTTTATTATTGGAAATACTACAAATTAAAAAATATATATTTTGAAAAGTACATGAAAGTGGATTACATTAATTTTGGAATAGCTCACATCACACCAACTTAAATTTACACCATCCAATTTATTTTTGAGATAATTTTCAAAATACAAATTATGAGTAGATAACATTTCTGTTTTACAAAACATAAAAGTAATACCTTAATAACTATGTTTGATAATCAAGTGCAAGTCTCACGTGCACCATCATATGAGACAAATGGATGAAGTTGGTAATGCTTTTGGAATCATGATGTTTTGATAATCATGATTTAGTAATAAATCTTATCTTAACCAACCATACAATGATGTTTTGGCCAATATTTACAATTTTGGTCACTTTGTTGGTTCGGCAAATGGTTGATATGATTATTTTTAGGACAAAGTGAATTTAAAAATTAGTACTTGTCCTATTGTTATGGATAATTTAGTCATAGTAAATGAAGTAACTAAAAGTATTCTTAATTTCACACAAGTAATGATGAAATTAAATCTAAAATTTGTTGAATTGGTCCCCAAGGAACAGGGTCCTTGCAAAATTTGTATTTTTTTTATTTATTTTTCTAGGACTTTTCTTAAGATGAAAGTTACCATAGAAATAAATATAAAATATTAAGTACATTTCTTTTCTTAAATAGATGGGGTTTAGTGCAATGACAAACATTTTAATGATTGTATGGTAAATTACACTAACCTCGCTTAAAATTTAAGAAAATACAAGAAACTCCACAAGTTTGATATAAGTATATTGTATTCTCTTCAAATTTGAAAGTTCATAGCATTTTGTCCCTTAGCATCAATAAATTTTAAACAGTGTCTGCATTATTTACATTTATTTTACTCTTACTAAAATGAAAGTCAAGTGTAATTATATCAAATTTTAGGGACTTATTGCATTTTTTTTTCTAACTTTGGACAAGGTCACTGTAATTTATCCATGATTGTAAGTTAATACTAAAAATATGTTTTTTTGCTTTTTATGGTTAAAACATTGATAATAAAACCTTATGGGTCCATTTGTTGTTAAATAAAAATGTTAACTTTCTATGACAAGAAACATTTCCCCTTTTTGTTTTGGTCCTTTAGACTAAAAATATTTACTCAATAAATTAAAATCTTGGCCTAAACATTATAAATAAATAAATAAAATAAACGGGTACTTACCAATTAGTCCTATTAACTAGACTTATTTACCTACAGGTCCTAACTAATAAATTTAACACTATAAAAATAAGAGAGTGATAAATTTATCACTAAAAATTTATTCATAAAAACAAAGAGACTGATAAATTTATCACTATAAATTTATTCATAAAAATAAAAGACTGATAATTTATCTTTATCACTTAATAAATTTATCAATAGAGTTTAATGGGTAATAAGTCTCCAAAATAGGATCTATTGGGTAATAAATCTCCAAAATAAGACCTATTGATAGTTTACCCTAAAATAAAACACAAAAGTCAATTCCTCAATTGATATGTAGTGCCATTTTACCTACAAAAAAGGATAAAATGGTGTGTTCAATTATACATCATTATCTTGATTCTTTTCCCTAAACCTTATTACCTTTTGTTGGTAACATCAGAATATGTCAAGGACATAATTAGTGAATTACATATATTAATTGATGCCCACTCACATGTTCCATATATACCCTGTCCCTTAAGGTACATCATTATCCCAAGAAGTGTGGTTGATATTTTGACCTTTTTTTTTTTTTTTTTTTTTTGGTGAGAGCACAAGTACATAAATGTTATACGTGCTACAATACAACCTTCACTTTATTATTTTTTTCATCAAATTTATTTGCTAGTAAAAAATTATTACATGGATTGCACTATATCCTACGATGTATATTACGTCAATGATAAGTGATCATGTGGTTATTTTATCTCTACTTTTCCTATTATTAAAGGGGGTATATGATCACATAGTTAACAAATACATTAAATAATTTCTACATAAAAGATTTATGTCCCTCAAAATTAGTTCCTTTATTTTTACAATGAGTAAATTGAGCATGATCAGTTTGTCAATATGTCTCTCACTTAAATTCTTGACCTCCCTATGATAATGTCGGAAGATGAGTGAGACTCCTTTTTAGAGGATCCCACAACTCTCAAAGTGATCTACACCATTCGTGTATGTGTGGAGTCCACATCACGAAGGGTGTGAATCACTATAAAAATTATAAGGGTCCTTTAAAAAGAGATCTCTATCATTATTCGATAACCACCAAAGTCTATATAAATGAATGTTTTCAAAAGTGGATCCGGTTCTTCATTAACCCATGATGATGTTATGTACCTCCACCTTTATTTGTATAGACACAAAATTATTCAACTTATTGAAATATACATATGTATGTAAATAATACAATACATAGATATGTGTGTAATAAGTTTGTCGGGCGAAATAGCACACTAGTTTGTTTTTGGGAAAAAAATTCAGAATTTTAAAAAAATAAATATAAACTAATTTGATAAAAAAAAATGTTTAAAAAATTTAAAAATTATGTAAAAATGATAAGCATTTTTTTTTTTTTATTTCTTTCACCAAACTAATTTTTAATTTTTCAAAAAAAAAATTAAATCAAATTTTGAAAATCAAATCAAACATAACCTTTGGAGTACTATTTTGCCTGCATGGCTACTTCATTTGGAGATGGTTAATGCATATTTTTCTTTTTCTTTTTCTTTTTTTACTTTTTAATAATTTTTTCTGAAAATGTAATATATGTTTTATACGTTTTTATATAATTTTTACATGAGTCAAGGAACAGATAATGTCAAATATATATAATCTCAATACATTTTTACATATTCCAAACACTTCGTAATATTTGAATACATTTTTTAACATTAACAACAATTTTATGGCTTTGTTTGGGAAGTTTTGACTATTTTAGCCTGAGCTAAAAAGCTTGGTTTGGAAGAGTTTTTTGACTTTTTTATTTTTTTTGTGAAAAAGAGTGTAATAATTATGGGTTGAATGTGATGTTTTGTTTATTGTGGCTAAAATAACCTATTTTGTTTGTGGCTTAAATAGCCAAAAAAACTCCCAAACCATCTTCCCAAACAACACTTTATTAAACTTTAAACCCAAATTCACAAACAACACTCATTTTTGTTAATTAATCTAAAAACAAAAAAAAAAATATTAAAATACACTTAATTTAATCACATTACCGAACACGATTTTTTCATATGAAATGAAACATTAAACATATAAATCTCACCCTGTATATTTTCAATTATATACGCACTAAAAAATAAGGAAAAATTACAACCAAAAAAAAAATTAAGATTTAACCATTATAACAAAATAAATCATGAATTTTTAATTTTGTCAATTTAAATTCTAGATTTTTTTTTCAACGACCCATATGGAGGTGTTTGGCAAGCCAAATTGTGAGTTTTTTTTAACTAAAATAGCAGTAAAAGATAAAAATAAATTAAAATAATTAACAAAATAAAATATCATATCATATTAAATTCATAATTATTTTATTTTATTTTTTATAAATATCACATCTAATTATAAAAATAAAAATAAAAATTAATCTTCTTTCTATTTAATTATTTTAATCTATTAAAATAATCAATTTCTCAAACAACCACTATATAAGCGTACAAGTGCAGTTAAAAAAAGAGAGACCAGAAAAAGCAAGCAAATGAATAAAGCGTTAGGCTTTTCTCTCTGCAGCAGAGAGACCTCTCGACTTTTACGCGAGCTTTCTCTGAACCTACCCACCCCCTCTCTCTCTTCTTTCTCTCTCTATACGCCTACATACATACATACATACATACAATAATATAAAAAATGGTCTATATCTCAGTCTTTCATCGTACTTTAGTCACATCCATCGTTATTACACGCCCTCCGAGGACGTAGCCTTTTCCTCTGTCTCCCTCATCACCGTCCACGTGTCCCCAAGGACATTCCGGTCATTTTATTAAAAATTTGGCTTGTCACCCTTAAAAGTTGAACTTACTCGAAGAGTTGAAATTTTTATACTTCGTTTGAAAAGTGGGTAATTTTTTAATTTTTTTTGACTTCTAAATTATTTTAATTTGAAATTAAAAAAATTTATTTGAAAAGATTTTTTTATTTTTTGTGAGAAAAAAATATAATAATTATGAATTAAATATAATATTTTGTCATATTAAATTAAAATTATTTTTTTTTTATAATTAAAATAGTCTTAATTCTAATCGAACCTTTCTTCTCAAACGAAGCCTTAATCAGTAAGGATTATTAAATCAAATATTTCTATCAATAAGAAATTTATAAAAATATGATTTAATTGAATATTTTCAAACATTCTTATCAATAAAAAATTTTGTTTAATAACTCTTTTTGATTAAAAATTTTAACTGTCTTATTCAATTAAAATTTTGGCCGGAGATAAGGTTGTACCTTTTTATTAATGAACAATTCATTCATGTGTATGTATTATTATTTGCTACTGTACCAGAGCTGTTTCATTGTATACATACATATGTTAATGTGCTCTTGTATCGAGGTTGGTAGGACACGTAGCGAGATACGAGTGGTTAATGGGACCCACTTAAGACTTGCCAAAAAGAACTAGACCGGTCCTTGTCTGATCAGAAGTTGTCGGCTATCTATAAAAGCAACCTTAGTTATATCGTTTGTCCGAGTGGGACCTACAATCAATCATACGGTCAGAAACAGCCAAGTTATTACGCAGGCTCTGATGAGTAGTGGATCACAACCTCGCGGAGGAAAAATTATTTGGTGCTCCTCATAAGAAAAGCTACTTTTCAGATATAACTATTCAGATTTTTTTAGATATGTTTAGTGATGGAGATTAAATTTAAAATATGTGAGATTCATTTGTAAAATAAATTTAAATTTTAAAATGATAATTCTAAATGATTTTTAGATTGACAAGTCTGAATTTATAGTATTACTCGCTCTTGGGTTATCACGTGATGATACTTCTCACCAATCACAATACACAATGTCTCCTCATGTGTCTTCGATCACCTAATACAAAATCATAAATCTCACATCCTCTACCAATTATAACATAATTGAGGCATCACTTGGCAATGCCCCCGGACTAACCAATAACTTCTCTCGTGAAAAGTTGAAGGCTCTGATCCTATGCGGTGGAGTACACAACAACTCCGGTGGGTAGAATGATAATCTTTTAGTCATAAATAGCAGGCCTGTATAAAATACCATCAAATCTGTTAAAACTGCACCAATTCGCATTAATTCGCACTGTTCTATCCACTAATCACGATTTAAACTTTAAAACTTATAATCCATTTTCGAAACCGCTCCACTCCGTTATAGTTTATAAATATATATTTTTCAATCCATAATGAAATATCAAAATAAAAATGAGTGTCAAGAAGATTTTAATATGTGAAATTTATTACAAATTAGTAGTTATATGTATGAAAAATGTTATGTAAAATTAGTTTGTGTTATATATATGAAAAATATTATGCAAATTAGTATTATATATTATGCAAAGACTTGATAATTAGTTAGAATATTATTCAATCCGTCAATCCGTCTAAAATCGCTCAAACTGCAATTTATCAATCTGCTAATCCACCATTCGATTTATAATTTTACTATCAAATCATCCGAACTGCACCGTGCACACCTCCACTAAATAGTGCACAAATTTGAGTTTTTTATTTTTTATTTTTGAGTCCTAAAATAATTTCATTATACATGATAAATTGATAATCTTTTACTTGCATAGAAAAGATTTGAACTCCAAACCACACACAATAGAAGTTGCACCCTACAAAAGATTTTTAATATCTTCATTTTTTTTCTTCAATTGTCATTAAGATTGTTAATTTTTTAAATATGAATCATATTTGAAAATCCTAAATGATTCGTGATTCGATAAAGATTTAATTCCACCAATTCCCAATAATCCAAAACGCACAATCTAAATAAACAAGCACTTACGAAAGTGGTTTAGATTGTTATTTTTGAAAAACAATAAATCGACACACACGATTTTTACGTGGAAAAATGACAATTGAAGCACCTCCAATTGTGATCAAAAAATCACGGGCGAAACGCCACTAATCAACCCACTATTGAAGAAAGAAAGATTACAAAGATAATCAACAAATTACCAAACGCATCAAATTTGTCCTCAAACCTTCTGTAACTCTTTCACCACAGCCATCGTCTCGGAATTGATCAGTATGAGATTGAATCCACAACCTCTAATGTCGAATTAACGACCACGCACAGTATCAAACTCCTTTGATGCTCCACGCTTGAATCTCCGGATTCCACCGAAGAAGAACACTCTTAATTATGAAGAATCAAACTCCTTGATGTATGTATCTCAAATCATAGGTTTAAAACCCGCTCAAAAATATCAAGGAAAACTAGAAAACTCTCTCAAAGAAAACCTTAAAGTAGATCTAAAAAACCTAATCCTAGTTTAGGATTAAAACAGATACTTATAGAAATCTGGAACAGCGAAGCTCGCTCGAGTGAAGCTTCTCTCACTCGAGCGAGGAACTCATCTCGCGTGATTTCCATAAGTGGCTTCGCTCGAGCCACGCAACCTGCGCTCGAGCGCACATTCACCTCTCTCAGGTTTTTGCCAAACGCAGTCTTCGCTCGAGCGAAGAGCGAGTACTCCTTTGCTCGAGCGAGCAAGACAAAATAGTAAGGAAATTTACAACTCAATCACACAAGTTTGTTCGCGAGATTGACGAGACTAAAGGACCTAACAATATTCACTTTTTTTTTCTTGAAAAATAATAGATAGAACAAAACAAATTACTTGTAATAATTACATTACAATGTATGAGAGATATAATATATATACTTAAGTTAATAACGGTTTACATAATTTTATCCATGAAAATGCATAAAACAAAATCAAAAACATTCAATGTGATACCAAATGGGTCCAATTTATTGAGTAAATACTACATAAATTAAATCAATGGGAGATTACAAATTAAATTACTACAAATTAAGTGTCACACCTTCTTCTTTTTCCTTCTGTTTCTTTATCTCTTTTTTTCTTTCCTCAACAATTTCTAACTACTAAACACGACTTAAAATCCTTCTCTGTTACTCTAATCCCTCATCCACCGTTTCATATCATCGCCACTACCATTGTCACCCTCCTCAAATCCCTATCAGTCCTACCTCTTTCATGCCTACCAAACAACACCTCTCCAAACCCTAGAAAGGGAAGAGAGAAGAGAGGGAGCAGAAAGAGAATGAAAAAGAAAGGAAAGAATGAGATGTATTTTGGTCAATTCAAGAAAGATTCCATTCAATTGAAAATATTTTTTTTCTTCATCTCACTTCTATTGCAATATTAAAAAAATAACAATGCTACATACTACTAATTTGGTATCTCTAATCCACTACTAATGAGGTGGAAAAGAGCAAAAAAAAAAAAAAAACAAGGCACAATAAATGATATGGCAGTGGGTCACATCATTAGTGATAGCACTAATTAGTGCTCTCAAGCATTATTGTTAAAAAAAATAATAAAAAAGAAAACTTTCCACTAATTTATAATTAATTTTTCACCTCACTCAAATTTATAACTTCATCATAAATCAATGATTAACCCATTAGTAAATATTGCATTATTTCATTAGATACATATACATATACAATGCACAAAACAAAACTACCATCCAGTGGAGGGATTAAACCAAAGGACATGAATCCAAAAGGGCAATGAATTTTGCTTCTTCTTTGGCTATTAACTAAGGAAGCCTGCATGCAATAGTACATTTCCCTGCAATGGCTATGTAACTTAAATTGGCAATCTTTGGTAAAAGTGTTGAGATATCTCTCTTCCAAGCAATGTGAGCCCTTGGATTGCTGTACCCAACCCCAGAGATCATCTTAATGTGTGTCCTTCCCAGTGTTTGTCTGACCAGACTCATGAACCAATGACTCTCTTACTCTGACCTAGTCCTGGTTCACCCTCCACTTTTGTAGCTGCCCCACTACTAATAATAGCAGGACTTTTTTAATTGGATAAATTATATTTTAGAAAAATTATATTAAATCTCCTCAAATTGTCGATGATTTACATTTTATTTCTTAATATTTTAAACCTAATAATTACTCTCTTAAATTATTTAAATTTGAATATTAAATCCTTCTGTTAATTATTTATTAGATATTTGGATAAAAAATTATCAAGTACTATATACATAATAATTATATTAAATTTTATGACTAAATTATCCTCTTTTATCTTTTGTACAAATTTAATATAACCATCATGTACACAATATTTGACAATTTTTTATCCAAATATCTAACAAATGACTAATAAAAGGACTTAATGTTCAAATTCAAATAATTTGAGAGGGTAATTGTTAGGTTTAAAACATGAGGGGGTAAAATGTAAATGGCCGATAATTTGAGGGGGTTTAATATAATTTGCCCTTATATTTTTAGATAAATTATAATAAATTTTCATTTTACATGCATGAACTTTAAAACTTAATGATTAATCATTTTAAAATATTATTTTATTATAGTTAATTCTTTTTGTCAGGATTTTGTTAAGGGTTTACACAAACTCAAATCATATGTAAAACATATAACACATTTATTAAATTTTTAGAGCAATAATGCTCTTATCTGGTAATCTCATTTGCATTTTACCACTAACATAAGAGAGATAAAGTGTAAATGAGATCGTTAGATAAATGTATTATTATCTTAAAAAAATTAGTAAAGGGTTTTATTGTTCTAAAAAAATCAGTAAGTGTGTAATATGATTCATAAATAACCTGAATTCGTTTAAATCTCGAAACAAAATTCTAATAGAAGGTGTTAAGTGTAATAAGCTAATAGTTTGAGATAGTTATCTTTTGTGTTTTGAAATTCAAGAGGTTAAAGTGCAACTGAGTCATAATTTAAGAGAATTTATTATAATTGGCCCTTCTATTTTTGGTCTCAATATACAAGATTTATGTTATTTTAATCTTTAACATTTAATTATGCCAATTTAGTCTTTAATATATAAATTTTGTTTCAATTTAGTCCCCAAGCAAACTCCGTTAACATATGTTAAATGTGTAATTGTTTAGATTAAAATGACACACATAACATTTTTGGCACTAAAACTATAATTTTTCAAGTGAGTTTCTACATTAATGTCACATTACATATTTGAGACTAAAAGTCTAATTTTTCAAGTGAGATTTTACAATTTTCTTTTATTTTTACGGTGTCTAGTGATAGAATTAGATTGATGAACTAAATTGAAAAGAATAACAAAAATTTGAATAGAAAAACCAAATTGAAATTGGATTTAAAATATATTAACTAAATTGTTCATATTAAAATTATATAGTATAAAGTGAAATTAGAGTCAAATTATAAGGGTAAAAATGTAATTTATCCTATTGATGTTTGTCTCTTCTTAAGTAGTCAGAGTGTTTCTAAAACTAGATACGTGATTTTGACTCCTTTCTTATCCTTGTGGCCCATATCATTCTTAAGATATGTTCTTGGGCCCAAAGAGAAAGAACATATGATGTTAAGGAACTGCAAACTAATACTGAAGTGGAGACATTTTAAATATGTCTTTGCAATAATGAAGGTGAGTGGAGAAAAATTTGATCACACTAATTGACGATGGTACGATGTAGATGAGCACAAAATTGGGATATTTAGTGGGAGGGTACTCCAATATTTAAGTCTGCAATGAGAGCTTATGATGGCAAAGTAGGGGTGGACATGGGTCGAGTTGGGTTACGATATCAAGTAGTTTTTCGAGTCCAGTCTGGTCTGAGATTGGACCTATACTTTATTCTCAAATTTGTCTAAAAAATGAAGGATCGATTTTTAAAAATACACTTGTCGTTTATTTTTATTTTTTTGACTAGATTATGATTATTGAATAAACTTGATTTTTTGTGTGGATAATATACATGAAGGATTCGACAAAATAAATAATTTGAATTACCGAGATTTGAAACAGACTCATAGTAAGTCTCACAAGCCTGGGCAACACCTAATCCAAATCATAAACCGAAGGGAAGTTAGATCTATTTTAATACTATTTCAACATGATTTTCTCTTCCCACTATACATTTACTAGTTAAATAGATTTTTTTTTAATTTTTATTTATTTATTTTTTTTTTTTTAAGGTTTATATCTGGAGATGATATATACGTTCTTTTTTTCCTTACGCTGAGACCAATTTTATTATTGCAATCACTTAAAAAACCTTTCTTTATTAGCCTACTAAAAGATTTTTAAAAAAATGACATTGTGAAATTTCATGTATATTTCTACTAATTTACAAGCGTCATATTGTGTAACAAAAAAGGGTAATAATAATACCAAATTTGACTCAAAACTGGCAAACCCATCTATGCCAACTCAGTCATCCCGAGAGAGAGTTTTTTTTTTAATCCAAATAGTCTAAATTTGAAGCATCAAACAGATCAAAAAAATTAATAATATGTATGTTCCAAAATGACATGTATACTATTAAAATAACAATGGAATAGTCAAAATTTGATATTTTGCAGCAGCAACATCTCAACTCAAATTATTAATAATTTTCATATAGTCATTATAACTGTGATGAGTAGGAATTGCTCTCGGTTCTAATATTATGATCCATTAATGATATGATTGAATAGGTCAATCCAATTAAATTATGAAAGACGTTGCTTCTAAGGGAAAAAAATTGCACATTATTTGGATCTGCAACCCAGCTTTTAATAATGAAATCATATTATTCAGCAAGTCAAAAGTTAGACCATTCCAAAACAATATAAAATTATATTTGTTAAGCTTTCTATATTTATGTAATAAATTCATATGTATATTTAAGATTCATTATATTTTTTTAAATAATCAATGAACAATACCATAAAAAAAAAAAAAAGTCATGTAGGAGGCAAGTTTCAGGAAAAAAATTTAATCCGGAGATACATAACAGTCCTCCAAAATGCAGAAAAGAAGGGTATAGAAGATGATAGTAAACTTCCTCACCTTTCAGTGGCCTAGAATTATTATTATTATGATTTTGTTGATATTGTTTATTTCAACAAAGCACTGGTATTTTACTTTAAATCCCAATTCATATTGGGAATGCCTTTTTGACAATATAGGTACACATAATTGCATCAATAAACAAGAAAATACATTTGATGTTTTCATTGACATGAACTTGATAAATTTGAATGTTCATTTAATTTAGACAAATTGAGCCAAATAAGAGAGTGATTCAAACCTCATAAATAGAACTCCACATCTCCTAGGCTGGAGATGCTCTCTCCCCTAAATCCCTGTCATCATGTCGCAATCCATTATAGTCATTAGATCATGTGAGAATTTTAATGTGTAAAAATCTCAAAACATATTCAATGATTGTAAATGAATTGGGACAGGAAGTAAAGATATTTGGGGACAGAGGATCTCTAGCCCCTCTCTTGAGGTACTCAAAGGTGAATTGACCGCTTCTCAGGATATTTGAGTCGATGCAACAAAGTTGTGTTGGTGTCGAGGTAATAGAGGAGCAACACCATCACCACTGAGGTAGCAAACATGGGTATAGGCCCAAAAAACCATAGCAACATATTAATGGCAAAATAGAGAGCTCTAAGCCCAAGTGACCAAAAATCACCACCCCTTGTGACTGCCAATTCCACATATTTCACAGGTATGTTGCTATCTGGTGCACTCAGAAGGTAGTTTGAATGGATAAAACACCTTGCTGATTGAATAAAACATGAAAATGCCAAGATGAAGCATATCAAGAGGCTTATGTACTTGATAGACATGGTGGATGATCTTGTGTCACCATAGATCAACTGACTTTGGAAGATGCTTGAGTTGTTCGCAATCCACGTGCCGATGAGAGAGCTCAGAGTCAGAGAGACTGATGCGAGGAAAGTTGCCGCGTTTGTGTTGGATCCAAGCACGGTTAGAGCATTATCCTTCGTTGGCATCTGCAAAAATAACCCAATTCATGTTAAATCAACTTAAAAATGTTTTCTGCATTTTCTTACGTTTAGAATAATAGAAAATATTTTTCGTGATCAAAAGGAGGAGGGAGGAGATTGTCTTGCCTTCATGACTTTATCAACCCAATCTTTCTTGTCATTGTACTCAAAGTCAAAGATTGTGGTGTTAGGGCAATGGAGGTACTTGTGAAGAATGTAGAGATGGTATCCAAACATGAGGAGCAACCCACTTGGTACTAACACCAAATCAAGGTACTCCTTTTGGAAAATCATGTTTGGGCTTTTCTCTTCTTTGATTGCTAACTCATTACAGTGGAAGAGTTGCTGATCATGAAAACCACTTTTACACTTTTATGATCATGAAATCCCCATTTGGAAGCGAAGTGCATGTTGGTTGTGATTTATTCAAAACAACCGTTGACTTGCTGAGGGAGATGCAGAGACAACTTGCACCCTTCAAATTCCCAATTCATATGGGGCCACTAGTGGGAACTATAAATATTTTATTACAATTTGTTGCTTGAATTGAATAAGCGAACAAAAATTATATAGAAAATTTATGTCACTTGATACTGTTTATAATTTATTTACTTATTTTTTTATAAAAATATTAGACACATAAGAATTACAATTATGTTTGGTATATATGTGTTTTGAAAATGAATGATAAGAAGTGACTTGGTTGGAAGTGATTTCTGGTGAAAGGTGGAAGTCAAAAGTGATTGTCAATAATTAGAGATGGTTGATGGTGACCAAAGATGATTGTTGCCATCAAGAGGTGGTTGGTAGTGTCCGAGAGTGATTACGAGCGACTAGAAAACAATGGTTGGCTATAGTAACCAGATGTGAGAAGTGGCTGATGTAGTGAGTGATGAAGAAATTACGATTTTTTTTTTTAAAAAAAAAAAAAGGTGAAATAAGCTTCTTCTTTTTATTACAATAATTTAATAAATTTGTATTTTTTTTTTTAAAATGAAAATAGACAACAAATGAGTTTTGTTTACCATGTACAATTTTTTTTCAAGAAATACAATATGCCATTTTTTCATGAAAATGTGTATGCTCTAAGGGATGATGTGGCAATTAGACTTTGAACCCAATTTTCAATTGACAACAAAGACATACAGCATCAAAAATAGAGTTGTGTGAAGTGGGAACATGACTCATTTTATGACTTGGAAAGATAGATTAATGCTTTCAGTGGTGATTGGCACCCCCTCAAATCACCACCCCCACCACCTCCTTTGACACGTGCGGGTGGTGATTGAAGGGAAAAGAAAAAAAAAGAGAAAAGAAAAAAAGGTGACCAATCAAATCAAGAGGGGGTCCAAAGAGGGTCCTAAAAAGGGGGTCCTGCACATTATTCTAATGCTTTTTGATGATGAATATGAAAAGTCAACATCAATTAGGTAGTAACGTGTTACGAACTGCTAATACTATTCCTATTGTCAAATGAGAAAAGTTAGGGATCATGAAAAAAACTTTCATGAAAATAAGCATGAAAGATTTATGATTTTTGGATTATCTTGATTAGTGTGTGGTGTTTTATTTTAAGTGTAATCCAAGGGTCATAAATCTTTCATGATCATTTTTATGAAAATTTTTTCATGATACCTAGCATTGCTGTTGCCAAATAAGACTTCGACCAAATTAGCGACTTCACAGAAAAGCTATGTTCCAGAAAATTGTTCAAAAAATTGTCATGAATTTTGAATTACGTGAATCTTGATCATTAATGCGAAATTTTAAAACTTTTTGAATTTTTGGTTTTGAGATGGTTGTGTGTGTGTTAGAGTCCGCATGTATATAAAATATGATTTTGATATCAGTAGTGACCTTATTGAATTGCACATTGGAATTTTAAATGTCAATGTCGAATTCATATTTTTTAAAGTATAAAAAAAAAAAAAAAAATTTGAGAGAAAGAAAGAAAGGAAGGGAGGAAGAAAGATAAGAAATGGAAGAATTTTATTTTTATTTTTTTGGTAATTTCGCAAGAAATTCTGCCTATTTTTCCAAGAGTGCAGTGAAATTTGGAAATATTTAGTGAGACTCTTGAAAAGTTAAAATTAAAGTTAAATTTCTTCAGATTTCACTGAGAAAAGTAGAATTTGGAAAAAGTTTATTACAACCCAACTTCTAAATTAACCAGAAATTCTCAAAATAAAAACCTTCGTACCTACCAACTAGAGTTTAAACTATGCGGAATTGGAAAAACAGAAGAAATGAGCATTTAGTTTGTTGTTGTTGTTTTTTATTTTTTCAGAAGAAAAAAAAAAAAAAAATTACCATCAAAAAATCAATTTGACTATGCTGGTTTCATGAATGGAGTCATTTAATCTGTGTTTGTATTATGGATTTAAATAGAAATTTAGAAAAAAGAAAGAGAAAATAAAGGTGAAATATAACTATATTTTATTGATATTTTACTTGTGTTTTTCCATTCTTTTTTCTAAATTTCTATCAAAATTCATAATTTAAACGCAACATTTATGTTTCAATACAGTAGGTATCTCTATTTGGGAGAAGGAATGGTTCACCCTCCAAATATAAAGAAAGTACGAAAAATAAAAGATGGCTCCATAACACTATTCATTTTTTTAAATACCAACTTTGTCCTTAAGACTTTTTTCTTTCAAATTTATGTACCAATCATATTTTTTGTATTTTTGCTTATATGTTATAAAATAAAATAACTTTTAATATTTACCGCTATTTTTAAATTTTTTTTTGAAGCAAAGAAGATAGTGAAACTCAAATTTAAACTCAAACATCATGTCTAGTAAGAAAGCGTTTCATCTATCAAGTCAAACCACATTGGTACAGCTAATCAAAATTTGACAATTTTATCCTGTATAGATTATTAGGATTGTGCTACTTGAGCAACTGGCTCTTGATTGTTGGCTCGTAATGACTGTGGATGAAACTATCATTTTTATTTAATGTTTGAATTTAAATCTATACACACCTCTTTCTTCTGTATAAATAAAACATTGACGACGTGAGGGAATTTGATTAAAAAGTTCGGAAAAACCCTAACTCTCGTGGTGACATATCTATTGAGATTTTTTCCCCTTTGACAAATAAACCTTGTATAACACTAATTATATATTAAAACATGGCATTCATAATTATAAATTCAAAAATGTTTTTAAAATGTGTCCCCTGTAAGTTTTCTTATCAATCCATAAGAAACAAAGCCGCAACCCAAGACCTCTGTTCAGCTGTAGAGGGAACCACTCAATGATATTGACATTCTCATTAGGTTGTGTGCACCATAGTTTCATTGTCATTTGTTATATTAGATGTCTTTTTTTTGTAAATAACAACTCAAAAACATCACAACATCAAATATAATAACATAGGAAATTTTATAATCTGTATGACTATTACATTACATGAATCAAACAGCAATAGTGAATGATGTCATTTACATCTCCCCCAAACACCAAGAAAAGAAAAGGGTAAGAGAGAAAGAAACTGAATGAATGAATACCAAGATTTCAAAGATGTAATCCCCTTCCTGGAAGCAGTTAGAGCAAGGTTGACGAAATTATTATGTTTTCGGGTAAGGAGGGATGGGATTAGGGGTTCGATTCTTACCATATATATATACAGGAAAAAAAGGGGGGGGAAAGAGTTTTTCTTTTACACAAAGAACAACACCACCAGGTCTAACTCATGTGTACAACATTGTTAACCCCAAAAGACACATTATGCCCCTTTGAGTTGGCCCTTTTAAGATTAAAACCACTTTGTCCCTCAAAAATGGGTGGAGAAGAACAAGATTGAGGAAGAGAAGAACCTTGAGATAGACATTTCAAGATTCCTTTCAAAGGCTTGTTGCTTGGAGAAGCCCCGGTCTTGTTAGAATCATCACATGAAGATTGCACTTCCCTTGTGCAGTGGACATGAACATCATTTTTTCCCTGCTTAGTTTGAGACTCATTGTTTTCTTTGCTTCTTGTAGCCATTCTAGACCATTTTTCAATGAAAATTGAAGACAGGTCCAAATTCTTCGCAAACAAGCTTTTCTTAGGAGAATTCACCAAATTAGTCTCATGCTTTGGATGCAGCAATGTCATGGAGATCACGGTAGAAACAAAAACTTCACATATCGCACATTTGATTTGTCGGTGCATCCCCAAAGATCGAGCCTCTGTAACGCCCACCATTGTCTTGATCCCAAGAACTCTACGAGCCAAGTCTGCCAATTCGTATTTCTTCAGTTTTGGGTCATTGAGAAGCTTCGCTGCCAAGAAACCTACATCAACATCACTTTCCTTCAATCCGAGTTTATCAAAGGGGAACAAATCTTTTTTCTCAGGAATTCCAAAGCCCACAAAGGAAATTCTCTTGTCTTGAAGAAATTTGAGTATTGGATCGGCTAATTGTTTCCCCACATAAAACCTGATGATTGCACAACCGGTCCCAAAGCACAGGAGCAACAAAGCAATGTTTGGATCCCGAGGGTGGCGCAAGACATCAAGGCCAACAACAGGTGGATGTTTCCAAACCTTTCCCTTTGGAAAGAGGAAATCCATCGTGCATAAAGGCTCGACATCTCTTGCTTTGAATGCAATTCCTTCAAGCTTAACTTCAAACCTATCTGTTTTCAGGTACACAGTTCCTGCCATTCACAAATTCAAAGACCTAGATTTGATGAAGCACCTAAAAAGCCTTAACTTGTCTTCAATAATGTTTGACAAGAAAGTTTAAAAAGAGATCTGTTTTCCCCCCTATTTAATTGGTGTTGAGAATAATAAGATAAAATGGGGAAGAAACGATGGAAAGATAGGATAAAGACAAGTTGGTGGTTCTCCTATATTCAAGCCTATGGACAAGGGTTTTGATATAAAGAAATAGGGAAATACTACTACTTTCAGGGACCTCTTTTTTGCTTTATTTAGTATATTCTGCCAAATATGGATTTCTTAATCAATTTTTTTTCACATGGATAAAATTAGTAAAAAATAATTGAAAGAGATAAAGACAAATGGATCATGTGAAGAAACATGTAATCAAGAGATAAACATTCCCATTCCAAATACATAAATTCAATTTTTCCTTTACTGCAATTTTGTCTAAAAACAAACATTGGGAGTGAATTGTTCTTCTCTATCGCTCTAGGTCACGACATCTTTTTCAATCTTTTGAAACTTCACCTAATTGATTCATAAAAATCAAAAGAGGAAACAGATTTAGTGTTTGTGCCAAACTTTCAAGTCGCTCGGAACCCTAACTGGCATACTCTAAAGCTCCAAAAAATGTAATTAATTAATCAAATTTAAAGAAACAACACTATTACATTGTCAAAATGGGTGCTTGGGAAGTGGATTTTTATAGTTGTAGAATTTTATTGGAGAAAAAAATTTTGGTGTTTGGGAAGATAGTTGGGTTTTTTGTGGTTAGATGTGATGTTTGTAAGAGAAAAAGTGAAATGATTATGGGATTGGATGTGATATTTTGTTTGAATTTGTTTTTTTTGGTTTTGCAAAAAATTTGTCTTTTAGTGAAAAAAAATCAAAAAAAACCCAACACACAAACTTCCCAGACAGTCAACAACTCTGTTCAACAAATCTGACTTATCTTTGAATTCATTAAATTGAAACCTCCATTACAGATATGAACCAATAACCCAAAACAGGAAACAAAACAAAGACAAAAACCAAAAAAAACATATATACATGAATACCCTAATACATGTAATAATGTATATACTTAACCAAGTACATAAAAATGTATATACTCACCACAAATTTAACAGCAAGATGAAGAACTTCACTATAAAAACCAAAATAGGGCATCAGATCAGTGACAAAAACACACAAGCATACATATACTGATATACATAAATGAAATTGCTCAATTTTCATCTGAGGAAGCAAATAAAACAGATTAGAGGTGAGTTCAAATTGAAACCTCAAGAGTAAATGTTATATAAACAAAAAAATAAAAATTATACAAAAAAAAATTCTATAGAATAATGTGAGTGAATTTTAACCTTTTAAAACCCTTCAAGATGGGGTCTCATTGTATCATTCTAGAGAGGCATTTTGTATATATTTTATTAAACATTGTAATTTTTTTGGGTAATTACATACAGATGGGGAGTTGGAAAAAAAATTACAAACACATGGAATAGGGATGCAAGTGTGACTGTGATGGGTGTACATGAAAGGCTGTGAACTTGCAGCCCTCCATGTGTTGGTAATTTTTTTCCCAACTTACACCTGCATGTAGTTCCTCCAAATTTTTTCTATCCTAAAACCAAGTACAGAGTAATACCCCTAATACATCTATACAAAACAATCATCAGGATTTGCAGCGATTTGAAACGGCGCCAGATTGATACTGGTCGAAATGGTTTGGCACTGTTGTGTGAAAAGCTGCATTAATTTCTTTTTAGAAAAATTATTTTTAAAAAAAAAAATCTCAAAATTTGATCTTTGGTAACAAAATAAACAGTGAATTTTTAATTTTGACAATTTGAACTTTAAATTATTTTTTTTCCCAATTTAAACCATCAATAGATTTTCGTTATATAAAATCGATAGAAAAATAGTAGATTGGTTATTCTCAAGGTATGTTTATATAAAATGTCTAAAATATATTTTTTTTTCGTTGGATTTAATTACTAAAATATAATTTATTCCATTAGTTGTATTTAATAAAAATAGACAAATGATTTAAATTAAAAATAAATCAAAAATTTAGAGTTTAAATTCACAAAATTAAAAGTTTAGAATTTTTTTATTATAAGGATCAAAAAACCCTAGAGATTTTTTTTTATAATTTCTCATTTTTTATTTTTTATTTTTTTTGGGAGCTTTAGTAATCACTCAAAAAATTAAACAAGAATGCATGATATTAATTAGAGTAAATTACATTTACCTCTCCTAAGTTTGAGAAAATACAATTAATCCTTTCCTTTTGATATAATTAAATTGATATTCCTTTTAGTAAAACTAAATTGAGTGAAATTAATGCATAAGTAAATATTAAAACTAAAGAAACATAAATTTACATTTTAGTAAGGATGATAATATTTCTTCATTCATACAACCAACAAATTAAAACTTTAAGAAAGTCACTGTAATTATATTAAAAGTGTAAAAGTAATTGTATTTTTTTTCTAACTTTAACCCTGTTAGAGCGTCTTCAATAGTTTGCCATTGCTATAATACAACAGCAGTGGTGCTCCAATGGTGAATATGGCAGCTGCCAAATTTGGCAAATGCCAAAACTTGTGCTAAATTTGACACAAGTTTTGACAGCTATCATATTCACCATCTCAGCCAAAATTAACCATTTCCCTTCCTCCCTCCTTCCCAACAAAATAGATAATAAATTGCCATTTTTGCAGAACCAAACATAGAAATTGGTGTGTTCGGGACAACCCCAAACATAGAAACTGGTCGTCCCAAACACACTAGTTTTTGTGTTTGGTTCTATCAAAATAACATCTGACCATTACAGCACAATTGCTATAATTCTATCATTTTTTATTATTCATTACCAAATTATAATAATGACAATACTATTATAATATTTGCTATTGAAAATGCTCTTAATTATGCATATTCACCAGCTATTTTGCCATTCATAGCTTTGTCTTAAGCATTATGTAGTCCATAAATTTTTGAGGTACGTAGAAAAACATGGAACTGAACTGGTCGTTTAAGAACAAATAAAATTTCAATTTTTTATATGTTTTCATAGCATATGATTTGTTTTGATTTTGAAAATTTTTACATCCATACAACTGAATTAATCAAAATATTATATTTCAATACTTTTATATTTTAATTTTTTTAGCATTAGAAGATAATGACTAATAAAGTTGCTCAACCATTAAACTATTTAGTCCATTACCTCAAAAAAAATTTGTTGGAGGCCACAATTTTTCAAGGACCCCTCAAAAATAGGTCCTCATTTTGATGTTTAGTGTAAGGTTCATGCCAATAGTACACATTTTGTAATAAAACTGCAAGAGGATACCAAAGCAACTTCCACCTTTTTTATGCATTTATTCCCAAGTTTTTATAAAATTCTTTAATTTTTTCATGTAAATGCCACCTCTACAAAAGAAATCAACAAAATTTTGTTCCTTAACCAACAAAATCGAAAGGTTCAATTCAGCACTAAAATTATTTTCATCCCCATTCGAAAGAAACTGTTTACACCCCCAAGTGTGTACTGTGCTTTAGTTTGTAATTTTATTTTTTTTATAAATAAATTTCATCTTATTGCATTTCTTCTTTCTGTTTTAAGGGATAACAATTAATTTAACACAGGTACGCTTGAATGGGTTGAGTAATTCTTTTGTAATGACAGTTTTACTGCTTCTTTCTTCATACTACAATTGCCCCTTTGAAAATGCCACAGATGTTCATCTAACTCTTTTTGGAATTGTGAATGTGATCCTCTATCGCGAATGCACAAGTAACTTTGAATGAAATCTCGAAATTCTGTTGTGTGGTAGCATGACACCGCAACATCACCACCTTCATCCTCTCTTACATCATAATTAATTAAAAAATTATTACCATGTTCATCATCCACAATTATGTTTGTGCATTATAATGCACGCTTTCGTGATACATTCAAGGCATGAACTATACACAACATGTCAATTTTGACATGGTGGGATTGCTGCCAAAAGTCACATCAGCTTTTGAAGGTCTGAGTGAAGCAAACACATACCCCCCCAAAACATGAAGCTAACAAAGATGACAATTGATTTCCTAACTAAATGAATGGTCTGATCTGATGTAAAAAATGGATGACCATGAAGTTACTGTTGTTCATAATGTTTGTATTTGAAGAGGAGGCAGGGAGGGGAGAGAAGTGCAAGTGTTGTTTGTTAATTGGCAAACAATGCAAAATTTATACTAGGTCATTGCATTCCTGTTCATTTCTGCCCAAACTGGAGATATCCAATATCAAATATGATGTGCCCTGAGATTGTATCCTCCTATTTAATTACTTCAACTTACATTCTTTCCTTTGATAACCCAAACGTCATCAGAAATCCATATAAATCATGTACACATAAAGCTTATAAGATGTTGAAATTCAAAACAAAAACTAATTTCCTAATGCAATTTATTAGCTACACAGCCACATATCTAACAGCCTCAAATTAAAAATTGAACATAAATTTAAACTAAATTAAACCACACACAAAAAGAGTAGTTTTCTTGAAATTCCAAATCCAAATTTTACCCACCATTAAACCTTTTTGTAGAATTTTATAATCAAATTCTGAACCATTCAAAATCAATCAACTGCCTCGTATCTAACAAACTCAAACATTAAACTGTGCATAATTTTCAACCAAAACCTAAAATTTACAACCTAAAATATACATTGATACAAGAATGAGCTGTTCAAATATACAAAGAACAGCAACAACCAAGCTAACTAAATATGTACTGTCTTGTTAACCCCAAAAGACACATTGTGACCCTTAGAGTTGGCCCTCTTCATGTAGTAACCACTTTGTCCATTGGGCTTGGGTGGAGAAGAACAAGACTGAGGAAGAGAAGAACCTTGAGATGGACATTTCAAGATTCCTTTCAAAGGCTTGTTGCTCAAAGAAACCCCGGTCTTGTTAGAATCATCACCTGAAGATTGCACTTCACTTGTGGCGTGGACACCAACATCATCTTTGCCCTGCTTAGTTTGAGATTCATTTTTTTCTTTGCTTCTTGTAGCCATTCTAGACCATTTTTCAATGAAAATTGAAGACAGGTCCAAATTCTTCGTAAACAAGCTTTTCTTAGCAGAATTCACCAAATTATTCCCATGCTTTGGATGCAGCAATGTCATGGCAATCAATGTAGAAACAAAAACTTCACATATTGCACACTTGATTTGTCGGTGTCTCCCCAAAGATGGAGCCTCTGTAACTCCCACCATTGTCTTGATCCCAAGAACTCTACGAGCCAAGTCTGCCAATTCGCATTTCTTCAGCTTTGGGTCGTTGAGAAACTTGGCTGCCAAGAAACCTACATCAACTTCACTTTCTTTCAATCTGAGTTTATCAAAGGGGAACAAATCTTTCTTCTCAGGAATTCCAAAACCCACAAAGGAAATTCTCTTGTCCTGAAGAAATTTGAGGATTGGATTCGGCAATTGTTTCCCCACTTGGAACCTAATGATTGCACAACCAGTCCCAAAGCACAGGAGCAACAGTGCAATGTTTGGATCCCGAGGATGGCGCAAGACATCAAGGCCAACAACAGGTGGATGTTGCCAAACCTTCCCCTTTGGAAAGACGAAGTCCGTTGTGCATAAAGGCTCGATATCTCTTGCTTTGAATGCAATTCCTTCGAGCTTAGCTTCAAACCGATCAGTTTCCAGATACACAGTTCCTGCCATTTGGAATTTCAAAGACCAAGATTTGATGCACCTAAGACAACCTCAATTGTCTTCAATACAATGTTTGACAAGAAGGTATAAGAAAAGATTTGTTTTTCTTCATTTTTTTCCCCCAATTTTATTGGTGTTATATACTGCATGGGAATAATAAGATAAAATCGCATAGAAGCAATGGAAGAAAAGTTGGTGGTTCTCCTAAATTCAAGCCTATTGACAAGGGTTTCATAAAAAAACGGCACTACTAATTTTAGGGGGACTCTTTTGCTTTCTTTAGTAATTTTTACCACTATTTCATTAGTCAATGTTTTATCACATAAAGACAAACTGATCATTTGAAGAAAGATGCTAAATACATAAAGTCAAGTTTTTCTTCACTTCAAATTTGTTGAGAAACAACATTGGAAGTGTATTGTTCTTGCCAGTCACCACACCTTTTTCAATTTACTAACTCTTCACCCAATTGATTCATAAAAATGCAAAGAAACAGATTTGGTGCGTGTGCCGAGCTTTGAAGTTGCTCTGAGCCCTAAGTACTATATGCTAAAGATCACAAAAATGTAATCAATCAAGCAAATTTGAAGAAACAATGGCAAATATAAACATGTTAATTGACATAGCCATTATTACTTAACAGCTTTGTAATTTCAAGAGTTGTATCTCAAAGTCGACACATCTAACATCTCGTAGAATTTCATTACACATTCAAACTTCCACTATTTGATCAAAGACTAATGAAGATTTTCAGACTTAAGTGCATCAAATCTTGATTTTCAGATTTTTACTTCTTGATGAATAATTTGATATAGAAAATGGATGACTATTAAGTTATTAATTGTACCCGTATTGAATTCAAATTGAAACCTAAAGAGTAAATTTTTACAATAAATCTAAAAATAAGTACAAACAAAACTTACTAACCCAATGCAGCTACTATATTATATACTCTAGCAATTTTGAACCACATCAAAAAGACTAAAACATTAACATGTGTTCATCATTTCCAACCTATTTAGAAATATTAGTCATCTTCCCAAATTCCAAATCAAAATTGTACACATTACTACAACCTCAACCAACTTCCCCAAACACTCACATATAAACATTGTGCAAAATTTTCAACCACATTAAACAAAAATATAAAAGAAACCCATTTCCCCAAATCCAATTCTTGTACCAAACTTTTGGAACTTCCGGGAAAAATCTCCAAGCTGTAAAAGCATTGAATGCTTACATTTTAGTGATGATAGAAGCTTCCATATCCTAGAACCATTTTCATTAGTAAAAAAACCAATTTGATCATACCAAATACATAAAGGTAGAAACCAAGCACTCAATAGAATACATAATAGCATAATTTTCATTGAAAATAACTTAACAAAAGCTTCAACAGTAGATATGACCCCAAATTAAAAACACAGAACCGACAAAACACTAGAAACCAGACAACAACTAACCCTAACCACCTATACAAAACAACTAACCATTGATTCACAATCACATTAGGCAACAAATCTCAAACCCTAAGCACGCTCGCCTCTGATGCGGCGAGCAAGCTGCATATCCTTAGGCATAATCGTGACACGCTTAGCGTGAATAGCACAAAGATTGGTGTCTTCAAACAGTCCAACAAGGTAAGCCTCAGCAGCCTCCTGGAGGGCCGCAACAGCGGAGCTCTGGAATCGGAGATCGGTTTTGAAGTCCTGAGCGATCTCACGAACAAGTCTCTGGAATGGAAGCTTTCGGATCAGAAGCTCTGTGGATTTCTGGTACTTTCGGATCTCCCGGAGCGCCACCGTGCCGGGGCGGAAGCGATGGGGCTTCTTCACACCACCGGTGGCTGGAGCGGACTTGCGAGCGGCCTTGGTGGCGAGTTGCTTCCTTGGTGCCTTGCCTCCGGTGGACTTCCTAGCTGTCTGCTTTGTACGAGCCATTTGAGACTAGGGTTTTAGAGAGAGAAAAAAAACTAGGCTTGAGAGAGAGAGAGAGAGAGAGAATACTGGAAGTGGGTGATTTTGGGGGGAAGAGGAAGGGGTTAATTTATAGTGTGTTTTGAAATTTGTGGAGCGAAAAGGAAGAGATGTAGGCCGTTGATTTTATTTGTTGTGGGAATTTGTTATCGACGGTTGTAATTGATTTGGAGGGGTTAGAGGCGGATTGATGACGTGGTGCGTTTTTTTTATTTTTGTTTAACTTTTGTGTTTGAGAAGGAGAGATGATCGTACAATGCTATCGACGGTTCTAATTTATTTATTGAGTTCGCGGATCGGTGACGTGGACGGCTTTGTTTAAGTGGAGAACGATACCCGTGGGGCGTAGAAAACGGGAAATTCTTTGGGTTAATTATCAACTAGCCTATCACCCGTATTATGCACGGAATGGTTATAGGTATTTATATTTTTTTTAATTTTTTTTCAATATATAAATTATATTTTTTAAGATTTTTTATAAAAATAATTTAACAATCTTATCACTAATCATAGTGTATAAGAGAAATTAAAAAGACTACTGTAGTAATTATGCATGGGCTGTATCTATAATTATTTGTACGAGGGGGTTTTAAATGTTAATCAGAGATTTTGACCAAATCAATAAATGCAGGCATGTGGATTGGAAAAAGTTAATAAATGTTGATCAGAAGATTTTGACCAAATCAATAAATGCTGAGTTTTTTTTTTTTTTTTAAATCAAAAATTTAAAAAATTAAAATTGAGAGATTGGAGCTCCCACAAGGCTTGGGGTTTAGAAACCCCATTTTTCTTAATATATTTACAATTATCTATATATGTGAATTGCGATTTTTAAATGTCTAGTGTTATTATGAGGGATAATAATCATATGTGTTGGAACTTTTCAAGGAATTCATATGTGTTGGATTTCAAAGATTTTTTTTTTATACTTGTTCTTAATGCATTAAAGTGTTATTATGAGGGTAAGATTTGAGGGTTGGGAGAAGATAATAAATGCTAAGGTTTTTTTTAAAAAAAAAATCAAAAAATCAGAAAATTTAGATTGGGAGATTGGAGCTCTCACAAGGCTTGGGGTTAAAAACCCCATTTTGCTTAATATATGTATAGATAGGGATTATTTTTTGAATTTATTACTTATTAAGTTTTATTAATAAATATTTTAAGTGATAAATTTATCAATTTTTTTTATTAATAAATTTAGAGAGACTTATTTATAAGTCATTTTTCAGACACTTATAATAAGTTAAGTCCTATGTAATTTCTTATTGAGTCTCAAGTCCTATTTAAATAGGAATGTATTTCACAACATTCTACATAAACGTAACGTGACGTGACACTTACATAAACGTAACGTAACGTGACACCTATATAAACGTAACGTAACGTGACACCAACATAAACGTAACGTGACACCTATATCAATAGGTTTCGTTTTAAGCAAATAGAGTTCAAAAAATAATCAACGTAATTGAAATATCAATATAATTTATAAAACACAAATTTCATAAAACAAATTATGATAACACAAATATACATAAAATATATTATATTGACTCAAAATATAATATAACTCACCTAAATATTAATTCTTACTATTTCCCTCCTAGTTTTGCCGACAATTCAAGTCCGTTCTCTTATTCCCCTTTTCTTTCATATTGTTTTTGTTTTCCTTAACCTTGAGCATATCCTCCCTATAGGGAGGCAAACCGTGGCTAGCAATCCACAAGGAGTCCTCCACCTATGCCACGTGTTTATAGGCCAAATCTTGTTTAGATTGGCCAAATCTTGCTTAGATACATACTTAACTCAACAAGTGTCATTTTTGCTTAACTTTTGATTTAATTTTACTTTAGCCCCAAATCTTAATAATCCAATAAATTATATTTTATCACATACAACCATAACATTAATTATTTTATTTTATTATTACTACCACTATTATTGTTATTGTTATTATTATCATGATTGGTTGTGGTATTAATTAAATATTTAGGATGTCACATTTCTCCATTCTAAATGGAAGTTTGTCTTCAAACTTGTCGTACTTTAGTTTTTGAAAAGGTGTGGATATTGAGCCTCCATTTGATTCTCTGTTTCCCACGTAGTTTCTTCAACACGATGATTCCGCCATTTGACTTTTACCAGAGGTATGATCTTGTTTCGAAGAACTTGATGACGACGATTGAGAATCTGTACTGGTTATTCTTCACAAGAGAGATCTTCTTGAGCTTCCAAGCCCTTATAATCAACAACATACTCTAGATCTCGAAAGATATCGTCGAAGCATCGAACCGTGAAACACATTGTGGACATTGAACAATTCAAGTGACAGTGCAAGGCAATATGCCACGAGACCAATCCTTTTTAGTATCTTAAATGGCCCAATGTAACGTAGGTTTAACTTTCCTCGCTTTCCAAATGAAATAACCCCCCTTGTTAGTGAGATCTTTAGGAAAACATGATCTCCTACTTGGAATTCTAATTCCCGTCTTCGTGTATCTGCATAGCTTTTCTGGCAGCTCTAAGCAGTGCGAATTCGCTATTGGATGAGTTAGATTTTATCACTTATGATTTGCATGATCTCGAGGCGTAACACTTTCCTGTCTCCAACTTCCGTCCAACACAGAGGTGATCGACATCTCCTTCCATACAATGCTTCGTACGGTGCCATTCCAATGTTTGCTTGGTAACTGTTGTTATAGGCGAATTCCACTAAAGGTAAGTGCTCATCCCAATTATCCTTGAGGTCTAGCACGTTGACACGTAACATATCTTCCAAAGTCTGGATTGTTCTTTTCGATTGTCCATCAGTTTACGGGTGATAAACCGTACTAAACTTTAGTGTTGTTCCCAAAACCATTTGCAATTTGTTCCAGAAGTGAGACACAAATCGAGGGTCTCTGTCATAAATGATTGAAACTGGGGTATCATGCAACTGAATAATTTTCTTGATGTATAAAATAACAAACTTATTTAAGGGAGTATGTGATTTTGATTGGTAGAAAATGCGCTAACTTCGTCAATCGGTCTACTATAACCCATATTGCATCATTCTTTGAGACTGACTGAGGCAGCCCGACTACGAAGTCCATAGTAATGTGTTCCTATTTCCACTCAGGTAATGGAGTGGTTGCAGCATTCCTACAGGTCTTTGATGTTTTGCTTTAACCCGTTAACAATGCAGGCATTTGGAGACGTGGCATGTTATGTGTCCTTTCATTCCTGTCCACTAGTAGTGTTTCTTCAGGTCGTGATATATCTTTGTATTGCCAGGATGGACCGCAACCCTCGAGTTGTAAGCTTATACCAATATCTTCTTCTTGAGTTCCAGAATGTTGGGTACGCAAATTCGATTTCGGAATTTCAGCATCCCATTGCTTATAGTGAAGTCAGGATTGGACATACTTCTTTACTCCTCATATTTCTTCTTCAAAAGTTTATATTCACATTAGCGTGCTCTAATTTCTTCGATCAATGCAGGTTCCACGATTATGTTGGCGAGCAATCCATTGGTCTTGTTGGGGACGAGGGTACATGCCAAACTTTTGGTAGTCTTTCGGCTTAATGAGTCTGCCACCACCTTATCATTGCCTTGATAATGATAGATTTCTATATCGTAGTCCTTCATAAATTCTAGCCACCGTCGTTGCCTCATATTTAGTTCCTTCTATGTGAACAAATATTTAAAACTCTTATGATCAGTGTAAATTTTGCAGGTTGCACCATAGAGATAATGACGCCAGATTTTAAGGGCGAAGATCATCGCAGCCAATTCTAAATCATGGGTTGGGTAATTCTTCTCGTGATTCTTTAGTTGACATGAGGCATACGCAATAACTTTTTCATTTTGCATAAGAACACAACCAAACCCATTATATGAGACATCATTATATATTACGTACCCTTTCGTTCCCGTAGGGAGTACTAGTATAGAAGCTGTCACAAGTCTGTTTTTCAACTCTTGGAAGCAATATTTCTGCTTGTCAGTCCATTCAAATGGTGTGTTCTTTTAAGTTAGTTAGGTCAAGAGTGATGTTATCTTCAAGAAATCTTGCACGAAGCGTCGATAATAGCTAGCTAGACCCAAGAAACTTCGAATTTCTGACACATTAGTAGGCCGTGGCCAATCCACGATTGCTGTAACTTTTTGGGAGTCAATCGAGATGTCATTCTTGTTAATGACATGACCGAAGAAGTGTACACAGTGATCCAGAATTTGCATTTCTTCAACTTGGCATAAATTTTGTGATCACATAGTGTCTGTAGAACTCTTTGCAAGTGGTGTTCATGATCTTCTGGTGATTTGGAGTATATGAGAATGTTGTTAATGAAAACAATGACGAATGCGTCAAGATAGAGTTTGAACAGCCGATTCATGAGGTCTATAAAGGCTGCTGGAACATTTGTGACGCCAAATGGCACAACGAGAAATTCGTAATGCCTGTAACGTGTTCTGAACGCAGTTTTTTTCGATGCTTTCCATTTTAACTTTTAGTTTATGACAGCCGGAACACAAATCGATTTTCGAGAATACTGGGGCGCCTTGAAGTTGATTGAACAAATCATCAATTCATGGCAAGGGGTACCGATTCTTAATGGTGACCTTGTTCAATTCTCAATAATCAATACACAATCTCATGGTATGTACGAACAGTACTAGAGCTCCCCAGGGCGAGGTACCTGGTCTAATGAAGCCTTTGCCCAGTAGTTCCTGGAGTTGGGTCTTCAGTTCTTTTAGTTTCGCCATTAACATATGGTAAGGGGCTTTTGATATTGGTTAGATACCAGGTTCAATTTCAATGAGGAATTCGATTTCCTGATCAATTGGGGTACCAGGTAGGTCTTCAAGAAAAACATTCAGAAATTCTCAAACCACGGGGATTGCATCAAGTGTGGGGGCCTCTGGTTGAGTATTGATCACATAACAGATATAACTACAATAACCCTTTCTTAGAAATCGTTGGGCTGTCATGGAGGATATAAGACAGGGAGGGATGGAAACTCCAGTCCCATCAAAGACAAGCTCGAGTTAGTTTGGTTACCCCAGAGAGACTTTTTGGCTTTGCAATCGATAGAGGCTTGATTGGCAGCCAGCTAATCCATTCCTAAGATCACATCAAAGTTACCAATACGGAGGGAAATCAAGTTTACGTATAAGGTTTCACCTTTTAAGGATATAGTACAAGATTTGTACACATCAGTACCAAGGGTAGAATCACTAGAAGGAAATGAGACAGACAGTATATATCCTAAGGGTTCGGGTATTGATGCTAACTTGGAAGCAAAGTGTGGTGCAACAAAATGATAAGTTAAACCAGAGTCAATAAGGACATGGGCTAAATGACCACAAACAAAAAGTGTACTTGACACAATGTTCTCGGTAGCCTCCAGGTTTCCAGGCACCAAGGAGAAAGCTCTTCCTTGGTGTTTTTGGACCTTTTTCACTCCTCTAGGTACTGCGGGTATTGAGGCTAGTTCAGAGGAGCCTGTTGGATTGGTAAACTTTAGACACTCTTTCAGCAAATGGCCAACTTGACCGCATTTAAAGCATGCTCCTATGCTTCGATGACATTGTCCCTAATGAGCCTTCCCACACATAGGGCAATTTGGAATGGTGCCACATTTGGGGTTAATAGGACCTTCATTACCTGACCTAGTTGTGGTCGTATTTACCTTTCTTCGAGGCGCGGCACCAGATCTTCTGTTGTCTTTTTCCCCAAATCGCTTCTTTTGGTTTATTTCTCCAGAACGAGAGGCTTTAATCCCTTTTTTCGCAATGTATGCTCGATCCACCACATCCACATAGGTTGGTAGTTTCAAAACCTCAAGGCCATCTTTGATTTCAACATCCAATCCTACTTCGAATTTCTTTGTTTTTCGAGCTTCGGTGGGGATGACATATATCGCAAATCGAGCTAGTTGCGTGAACTTGCTCTCGTATTCAGCCACCATCATGCTTCCTTGCTTTAGATGTATGAATTCTGATGCCTTTTGTTCCCGCAGTAAATCTGGAAAGTATTTTTCATAAAATACTTTCAAAAATCTTGCTCAAGTCACGATTTCTTCTTTCTCCAAGGTAAGAAGCCACCATTTCTGCGTTTTATCTTTGAAAGTGAAAGTGGCACAAGTTACCTTCTGTCTTTCGATGCAGAGTAGTGCGCGAAATTTTTTCTCCATGTCTTTAACCCAAGCTTCTGCTATCAGTGGGTTTGAACCGTCGGTGAATATGGTGGGCTTCAAATCCTGGAACTGTTTTATTGTAACCAGCTTTTCTCACCATTCTGACATTCCATTGTTTTTGTTGGTTTGCAAGGCCTGCAAAAAGCTGGTAACTGCTCTTTTCATGATTCTTTCCATTGACTCAATTTCGCTGACTAATGACCCTGTCATGCCTCAAAATTTGGACAATTAAATATTAAATTAGGACTAAACTTCAATCAATATTCCATCATCCAAATCTTAGGGGTGAAACAAAATCTAAACTTTTACGTCTCCAAAGGGTTTAAGTAAATTTCCATCATCAAAAGATTACAAGGGATAAAAAAAAAAAAAAAAAAAAAAAAAAAAAAAAAAAAAAAACAAACTAACAAAACGATAACCAAACCATCCACCATAATTTCACAACTAACCAATACCTCCAATATTAAAGTAATAATAAATAGTCAAAATAATTTAAATAATGTAAAGTTATAAACCATACCAAATTATCAAAATACTAATGTAATAAAAAAATAATAAATACATAAACTAATATCAACCATAAGCTCAAGAAAACAAAAGAAGTTCAAACGACATGTCCAACAACTATAGTTATTTCTCGTCACCATCGAAGTCCCAACTAATCCTGCAAAGGAAACTCAGTTGCGCTCAAATAGAACGTACCCGAGATGCCAAGAGACAAAACGGGTCAGTATATAGGTATACTGGTATGAGTATAAGATTTAACACCCACATGTCTACCAAACACAAACAAAAGTACATTTAATTCTTGTTATGGGATAAGACAAGTAGTTCTATCCGCACCGAAACGAATGGATAGTTTCCTGAGATACGGTGGAATTTAGTTTCTTACCCGTACACAACTAAATATAAATTAAGTATAAAATAGACAAAATAAAAATAAAAATATGGTAGGTCAGCCCTGCATAAAAAGTTAGTAAGACCAACCATTCTGCAAAAAAAATAAAATTAGTATAATTCAATCATAAGTAACTTGCTGAACAAGTATAAAAATGCACCGTTTCATGCTTAAATAATTCGAATTGACCAAAACTCAAAGAACAAAAGTTGTACATAATCAAATTTCTTAATGAATTTAGTAGAAACTAAACGAGTTGAGATAAAAACTTGATAGAAGAATCTAGACATAATTCAACTGAAAAAACTGAAAATGAAAAGAAACTACCCTAAGATGATTTTTTTTGGAAAAGTTCAAAACATGAAAAGTGTTCAGAATAACATTTTACTTTAATTTACAAGAAACCAATAAAAATGATCTCATTTCATGGGTTAAAATAGCATCTAAAATCTGCAATACTAAAATAAATAAAAACTATTATAATAATGATAATCCGATTACAAGTTCTAATCAATCTTTCTAGTAAAAAGTTAAAACACAAAAGTTGTTTAGAATCACGTATACATGCCTCTACTCAAATTTCATAATTTATCAAGGTTGTTTACTATTTTTCAAGATGTACAAATCAATACAATTCACACTATAATAATAAACTTGTATTTAATTTTTTGTACCTTAACTCCACCATTTCAGCCCTTCACTTTCGGCCTATACATATATCCCATGTGCCTCCCATATACCTAACATCGCTCCGAAGCCAAACTTGCACAGGGATATCTTCCTGAGTTTGATCCACACTCCCCGGATGGTTAACATATACATACACGCGTAAATCAAAATACTCGTCTACTCATGAAAACGAGGCAACAATATATATATATACACAATCTCTCATCTACTCATGAGAACAAACATAACAATGCCAAGCCTAAGGCATTCAAATAAATCTCATAATCCTCACTTTTTTTTTATACATTCTTTCTTACCATCACTCAAATAAAACAACAATCTATGGAGTCATGGTGGAGTATAAGGAATTTATCTATGGGTTCCAAGTTTATTTTAATTTTATATATCCATGAGTATGATTACAACCATAAAATAAATACATATAAAAACCCTAAACCTTACATACACATCTAACCAAATAATGAAATCAATCCATCATTTGCATGCAAATACAAAATCAAACAAACATCAAATAAATAAAAATAAATAAATAAAAATAACGAATCAATCCATCATCTAACTAATATCTATCGATTCTAAATTTATTTCAATTTCATATAATCATGAGTGTGATTACAACCATAAAAACAACTAACCAAAATAATTAAAATCAATCCATCATCTTCATACAAGTACAATATCAAACCAACATCAAATAAATAAATAAAAACAACGAAATAAACAAAAATAAAAGAGAAGTGGGTTTTGTGCTAACAATTATTTTTTGAAAATCAAAAAAATATTTGAAGAACTAATGGAGCCACCAAAATAAAGGCCTAACTTTTTCTTCCTTTTTCTCCACCTCACCTCTATTTCCCGTCTCTCTTTTCACTCTCTCTCTCTCTCAGCTGCACTAACTCGCTCTCTCTCTCTCGGCTACTCTCAGCTACTCTCCATTTTTTTTCAACACCTCTCTAATGCTTATAACCTAATTCAGATTATATAATATTATATTTTACTTTATTAAACAACTATAACATATATAAATATACTAGATATTTTATCAATATGTAAAACACTTTTTCATAGATATAAATATTCAGATTAATTATATATAATTAACTATCACATTAAATTCTTATGTAACCACACAGTTAATAAAACCAAAGATAAAATAAGATCATAATAATAATAATAATAATAATAATAATAATAAATAAATAAATAAATAAAGACTTACGAAAAATCAGGATCGCTACAGACCCAGTTCCGTTACTATCTTTGGCCATTATTACAAGGTAAATTTAGTAGAAATTTAATGAGCACGGCCACATATGTACAAAGCATCATGCATATATCTATTTAATAAAGCAGAACGGATTTTGAATTTATAGTAGAGACAATTGTCCTACTAGGACATTTGAATGGTGAAGATTCATTTGTCTATTTATATAGATGGCTGAGATTATCCCTTAAATATATATCAATATATACCTACACTTGCTTCCCGCCCAAAGATTCCTACTCTCCCACATCTCCCCTCTATTCTATCATTATCTCTCTCTACTCCCCTTCCAGCTTGCCCACGTCTCCCCTCCCTTCTATCTTTATCCTTATCCCTTATCTGTTCTCATCAGTTTGTTCTTGCGATCAGATTGTAACCGACGCTCCTCTTCATCACAAGGTATTCCTGTCCTCCTCCTTCTCTCTGTTGTATTTTTTTCCCCGAATACAATCAATTTCTGTAGAAATTAAATCAGTTTGTTCTTGCGATTAGATTGCGCCGCTGCTCATCATCACCACTCGCAAGGTTCCCTCTCTCCCACCCTTGGTTGTTCCCTTCGCAAGGTGATTTTGGTCTCTCTCTCTGTTGTATTTCACATTCGGAGGAAATAGGTTATGCTTTAGGGTTTTTCTTTGTCAATTTTCTTCGAGTTTTGACAATTTTCCTTCAAATTGAATTTTGACAGATCAAAATCACGATCTGCTCCAAAATTGAAATTCTGTTTTCTCCTCTTTATAACGTTTCTGATTCAGAATTCCCTTTTTGTACCAGTTTACAAATGTTCACTTTAATCAGTTTAAATGGGATCAGATTGTAGAAACTGCTTAAATCAGAAAATACTCGGTATTTCCCATTTAAGTGAATCAATCTGCAGAAACTGATTCAATTTTAATTTAATCAGTTTGTTCTTGCGATCAGATTGTATCTTTAACTAGTTTCTGAATGAAAATAATCGGTATGCCTTAAGTATGAACATATTACTGGGATGATAACTTTGGTCTCCATTGGCTCTAATGTGGCCCAGGTATGGTGTCTCCGTTTAGTGCAATTTTATCCAAATGAAATGAATCACATTAAAGTTTTGATATGTTAAACAAGTCATTCTCATATATACATATACCTTGAACTGATGATAAAAATCAATGCCCACATCTGCATTACTGCCATTGCTAATTTTACCTACCATTTAACATTTTTTTAGAACAAAAGGACAAATAAACCAAAATTCTAGAGCATTCATGTTAATCTTTTGTGAAGAAAAAAAAAAACCCAATGTAAATAGCAATCATTTCTGCAGTTGCTTTTCTCTGCTCCCAAAGAATTTTCATATTTTGATTGGAAAAAATATGAATGATATTTGGTGATTGGTGAAATAGGCTCAGAAATTTTATCTTCGGGAATTGACACATATAGAGATGTGTGGCCCAGTTATGGTGTCTCTTTTTAGTGCAATTTAGTCCCGAAAATTTAGAAAATATTGAAACAAGTTCGGGAACATAGGCATTTTGGAGTTGCTTTCCTCTTCATCAATTTTAGAAGGAAGCGATAGTAGGCATAGGTGGAACCTGAATACAAAGAATAAAAATTTCAGCATCGACAACCACCCTCCCTTCGAACTCGCACTCGTAAGGTTCGATTTCTGCCTCTCCCCTTCTCTCTTTGTGTTTGTTTTTACCCTAATGACAGTGAGTCTTTCTGCAACAAAGCATGGTGCATTTCCCTTTGCAATGCATATCCTTTTTGGTTTTTTTACTTTCTATCATGGACAATGGGATTTTTGAACCTTGATATTTGCTACAGTGGCCACAAGGCATCATTTGGCCATGAAATCCATAAGGACATCCATCTTCAGCTAACTTAATTTTGGTTTTGTGTTGTACAGACCTATATGTTTTAGTATGATAGTGTTCATGGTCAATGGAAAAAAAATGAGCTTAAGGTTCAAAATTCTAAGATCCTTCTCTTTGGTGACAAACCCGTTGCATCTTTGGCTATGAGGTATTATAAGCTGATTTTGCTATCTTTATATTTCATTTTATTTTCAAAATGGCACCCTTTTATTATTAATAATTTATTTTTTGATTTTATTAGGAACCAGAGGAGATCCCATGGGTGAAGCTAGAGCTGAATATGTTGTTGAGTCCACTGGAGTTTTTACTGATAAGACAAAGCTGCTGCCCATTTGAAGGTTTGCCTTTATTTTCTGCTTTCTGGATTTTTGATTTGTGTGCATACTTTCTCTGATATAGTTGAAGAGATATATTTGTCTTGCTTTCATCAATATTGATTTCTGGTTCTTTTATTTTTTAAATGAAGTGTTGCATGTTGAATCTGTTTTTCTTTGGCTAAAATACCATGCTGGTACAATGCCCACTCATGAATTTTGACTTGACATGTTATGCTCAATTAGGCAATGTGTGTTATTTTGTTGGCTTGCAAATGTTCATGATGGCATGGTTTGTTGATAGTATGCTCTTGATTTTTTTTTAATCACCAGGGTGGTGCAAAGAAGGTTGTCATTTCTGCTCCAAGTAAGGATGCTCCCATGTTTGTTATGGGTGTCAATGAGAAGGACTACAAGCCAGATATTGAATTGTTTCCAACGCTATCAACAAACCATTAACATTATCATATCTAGCATTGGAAACATATTATACCCATGTGTTAGTGTTCCCTTCAATTACTATGCATTTGTCTACACAATTAACATTTATTTTACTGTTTTTATTTATTTATTTTATTATTATTATTATTATATTATTATTATTATTTTATGGTTAATTGACGGAATGCTTTCAATATTTTTCGGAAATTTAAGGATGAGGATGGTTGATGTGAAGTCATTACACATCCGAAACTTTCTCTGAAGTTGATTTGTTGGTTAGTGCTTTGCTTTGCATTTAACAATTGTTAGGATACTTTGATTGAAATTCATTGATTACCTAGGGACCTGTCTTAAAAAGAGATGTAATCCTAGATTTAATAGTAAACCACTTGATTATCTTTTCGTCTATTGTTATTGGTCGGTTTCCAGACAAAAGAAATTTAAAAACTATGCCAATATACTGTAAGAATGTGATGGATCCCAGCCCTCTAAATCTCCATTCTCAAATTTCACAAAATCTTTAAAAAGGGTAAATTATAAATATGCCCCTGATGTTTGTAAAATATTCTCACTCTCTCTATGGGAGCTTGCATTTTAAGATTAGTATCTAGAGTTTGGTAATGAGGTGCGGTGTTGCTTTTTAGTCAAACTTGGTTCTAGATCATGACACAATGCAATTATACAATTGGATTTGTTGTTTGGGATTTTATTTTATTTATTTATTTTTATTTTTTGTCAGTCAAACTTGGTTCTTATGTAGTTATAATTTGATTAGCAACAGTAGCACTAACTGGTGTGCATTTAAGTTTTAATTTCTTTTAAATTGCAGAGCATTGGCTGGTGTGCATTATTTGATTTTTAATTTTTTTATATTTGATTTATTGGAATTGTAGAGTACAGTCTGTTAAATATATTTTATAACTATATTTTAATCTTAATATTATTTATACCGTGCCTTTAGGCACATGCATACGCTAGTATATATATATAACACCAGTTTTCCTTGATATAAATATATTGTTAGTACCACATTTTTATCAAAAAGTTAAAAGTTATATCAGTGTCTAATCCTTGAGTACAAAAATTGGGATTAGAACTAACCATGGTTAGCTCTCAAAAACAAAAAAAAAAACAAAATGATCATCTTTCTCTCTAGCATCTAGTCAAAAAGCCATGGAAAGTACTGTTGCATGAGAAGCCCAAATTCCTATCCTAGCTGTACTGCCCAGAAACAGACCCACGCTGCCTGTACTGTGTAAAGAGGGACGGACTGTAGGTATCCCCAGAATGCTCGATCAACAATCCACTCGAGTGTCTTGATATATGTTAAGTCATTGGTAAAATCAACATTTTGGACATTAATAATGTCGAAAGGGTTAGGGATGTTGGTAAATATGTAGTTTTCGGGGTAAACATTTCCCCTCCTCTCAGCAAAATCTGGGGGCCAAGGGCCAACTATGTAGTGAGGGCGGTTAGATCCTGGGACAAAACCGATTATGCAGGTAGGTCCGAGATATCGTCCGCGCGTGTAGGTACAACTCTGCCTCCATGATAAGTATGCTACATCATCAGGATTGGTCAGTACATATAATGAGCGCCCATCAATTAGGCAAGGCTTGGATGTAGTCTCCTGACTATGTCTTCAGAGTCTCCTTATCCTTCTGGCGAGGTGGGGCATAGTGCAGTCCTAAGATCCCCTCCAAACTCATAGCCTCAAGCTCATTCCAAAAGCCTCATCAAGAATAAACTCGAGCATCCCTACATCACCAGAATCAGTCATGGTACAAACGTATGATTCTACAAAAAAGGACTAACGTTGCATGTGAAAACAATTTAGTTCCTTATTTATTATTATTGTATTATTATTATTATTATTATTAATATATATATATATATATATATATTTGGTTGAAACCATTGCTCTGATACTACCTTTGTCACGACCCAATCTCAGGGGCTTAGGGCTGGAATCGCAACTTACTAATTAATTCTAATCTTAACAAATTAAATAACGTAGGCGAAGGCAAAATGGAAGTAAGAAAATAATTAAACAGAAAATTTTCTTCGTTAATGTTTGAAAATACATCCATAGAGTTTTTATTATTTTATTATGCGTGAACAAAATTTTAGAAGAAAAAACAAAAAACAAAATATAACAGGTTGACATCAAATTCCGTGCGGGTCCCATTATACGAGATTATAGTTCTTCTTTACATCTTATCATTTGAAAGGGGTAACAACTATAACCACACAGTAGAGTGAGAAATATTATGCCAAGAGTATAGGGGACACAAAATAACCATTGATAGTTATTTAAGCTAAAACATTAATATAACTTAATTTGAATAAACAAATTATTTAAGTAGCAAAAACTGAAATATAGAAATTATGTAAATAAATAACCATAACCATAGTACAAAACAGAACAAGGTCACAAGAGTGATAGTTAGAATAGACGTCAATGGATCCATGACAAACAGAAGGCCACAAGGTGACCAATCAGAAGCCAATGGTTTATTTAAGTCTCCCAAGATATAGGACTCCCATGGTGGTATTTACAGAAAATAATTGTTTATAAAATCATTGTCAAATAATTTCTAAAATTTAAATAAACATATTAATGAGTTTCATTTTAAGCATATAGAGTTCAAAAAATAATCAACGTAATTGAAATATCAATATAATTTATAAAACACAAATTTCGTAAAATAAATTATAATAACACAAATATACATGAAATATATTATGGTAACTTAAGCCTAAATATTAATTTTTACTATTTTTCTCCTATTTTTGCCAACTATTTAAGCCTCTTCTCTTGCTCCACTCTCTTTTTGCCCTTTTCTTTTCTTTTCTTTTTGGTTTCCTTAACCTTGAGCATATCCTCCCTATAATAGGCAAACAGTAGCTAGCAATCCACAAGGAGTCCTCCAGGCATGCCACGTGTTTACAAGCAAATCTTGCTTAGATACATACTTATCTCAACGGGTGTCAGTTTTCCTTAACTTTTGATTTAATTTTACTTTGGTCTCAAATTTTAATAATTCAATTAAATTATATTTTATCACATATAATCAAAACATTAATTATTTTATTTTATTATTACTATCACTATTATTATTATTATTATTATTATCGTGATTGATTGTGATATTAATTAAATATTTAGAGTGTCACAAAATTTCAATTCAGTAGAAATTTTAAAAATTAATTACAAATAAGTAATAAATTTTTATAAATAATCATTATTAAAATCATAATTTTTGTCATAAATTTGTAATAATTTTTTAAAAATACCTTTTAGAAAATTATCAACATAAATTTTGCAAAGGGGAACTAGGATGCACAAGAAGAACTGGGGAAGGAAAGTGCTACAGAAAATGCTCACAAAACTGTGACCATAGTCTCTCTCTTTCAAAAGTGGATTTTGATTTTAGGTTTTCAATGGTGGGGACAGAGGAGGTATGGTATGGTGTAGGATTTGGATGTGTTGGAGATAGGGGAGGGGGCGGTGGTAGGAGTGGTATTATTGTATTTTTTTCTGGGCAGTGGCTTTGCTCCAGTTCAAGATCGGATTGAACCGTGCTGTTAGGTCCGTGGGGGCCTATCACAGGTCCCGTTTTGATAATCCGAACTGTTCAATATGAAGAAATCGTCGAGTACTATATGCTTATAAAAAATCACGTTGATCAGATATCGATAGCTATGTGAACAAAATAGTTTTTTATCAATCGTTAATTTTTTACCGTTCATTTTTTTTATACAAAACTGATTTGATCACATAGCTATTGATATCCGATCAACGTGATTTTTTACAGGTATGTAGTACTCGACGAGTTCTACATATTGAACGGTTCGGATTATCAAAAAGGACCCAAAAATGGGCCCCATGGGCCGAATTGGACGGGTCCATCTTTGATCTCAACTTGAGACAAGTGGGACCCTTTTTTCTATTGTGGGTGATTAGTTTGTAAAAGATTATTCACATTATTCTATAAAATATTTTATATATTATATATATATTTAAAATATGATGAATTATTGCTTTTTAAATTATTCATAAGATGGTTAAAAAGTATATTAAAAATGTGTATTATATGGCAAAACGTATGAAAAGTGAGATCCCATCCGTGTTTGTTAAGTAGTATTTGTTAATTTAGAGAGTGGGTGTATAATCCAGTAATTTAATTAAAATGTGTATTAAAGTGTGCGTTGCGTAAATATAGAGTCCCCTCAAATGTATATTTATATAAATAAAACAATTAATTCTAATGACTATCAGGTTATCAACAACCACCCATCGACGGTGATATAGCAATGACTATTCCTTAACCATGTTCTTCTTCTTGGCAGTGGGAAGTTGTAAGATGGGAATTGATATTGATGGAATAGAGTGGGATGGTTTTGTTGATTTAATAAATACTGAGAAAATGATTGAGAGTCAAATTGCTTGTTGAGTTGAGTGTTGAGGAATGGAAGTTCCAAAAAGAGATGACAAATTGGTAATATTTTGGGTAAAAAGAATTGAGTTCAAACAATTAGTGTGAACTGTCATTTAATCCTTGTTAGCAAAGAAAAAAAAAGAAGTAATTAGCATTTAAGTATGAACCGTCATTCAATTCCTGTTAGCATTTGAACAATATATATACAAGAGAGAGAGAAGGAACTTTATTCAACTAGAATAAAATTCAGTTATAATACAGAGAAATTATTAAGGAAAAACACAAATGGAAATCCAAGGAAACATAAATTGGGAAAACATATACACGAACGGAAGGTGAAAGATTATGGAAAAAAATGGCTCATAGAATGGAGAAGTCAAAGCTCTAACAGCAAACAAAATATTGAACAAGCAAAGAAAATAAGCCAAACAAACCCAAAAGGGAACAAGCAGAGAATTTAATGGAAAAGCAGAAAGAAAATGAGGATAGAACAATGGTGAGTGTTTTTTTTTTTTTTACCTGACTTGGTTCTGCTTCCCACCAAAGCTTGAAGCTTCGTTTGGAAACAAGACATTTTAATAATTTTTAATTTTTTATGAAAAGATATACAAAAAATAGAAGAGTAATGTGACAATTTATAATAACTTTTTAACTAAAATATATAGTTAAGTCTCGTTTGGAAAGTAATAGTTTTAGTGTAAAAGTCAAAAAATTACTAAAGGCTCGTTTGGTTTCTCTCTTAGGGCTAAAAGGTCACAAAAGAACAAAAAAAAAATAAAAAAATCACAAAATGACAAAAAAAATTTGTCATTCCAAAACCAAAAAAACCAAACAAACAAAAAAGTTACAGGCTAAAAAAGTCAAAAAAGTCAAAAAGCCAACTAAAAAAGTTATTGCCAAACAACCCCTAAAGTTTCGTTTGGCATTGGCTACGGTAGCCAACTTTTGTGTGTTGGGACATTTTTAGCCTCCGTTTGGGAAGTGGGTTGATTTTTTGGCTTTTTTGGCTATT
Organism: Camellia japonica; assembly: GCA_030407325.1. Lineage (NCBI taxonomy): Eukaryota > Viridiplantae > Streptophyta > Magnoliopsida > Ericales > Theaceae > Camellia > Camellia japonica. The sequence continues at coordinate 138,382,625 of JAPPVO010000014.1, forward strand.
TTAGCCTGAGCTAAAAAGCTTGGTTTGGGAAATTTTTTTTGACTTTTTGACTTTTTTTGCTTTTTTTGTAAGAGAATAGTGTAATGATTATGGGTTGGATGTGATGTTTTGTTTGTTGTGACTAAAATAGCCTATTTTGTCTTTTGTGGCTATTTTAGCCACAAACCAACTTGCCAAACACCACTTAGTCTCATTTAGTTTTTAATTTTGGATTTTTTTGACTTTTGCGAGAGAAAAAGTGTAATGATTATAGTTTGGATGTGATATTTTGTCTTATTGACTTATATAACCTATTTTGTTTTTTTGTGCTTTTTTAGCCTCAAAATGAAAACCAAACGACGACTAAAAAAATTAAAAAACCTATAACCTATACGAAAAAGTCAAAAATTTCATTTTCTCTCTACTTTTTGAATATTTTTTCGTAAATAATCAAAAAGTCATCCAAAATATAATAGTTTCTTTACATCATATTTAGCCAAAAAGTTAACAGACATTTTTAGTAACTTTTTGACTAAAAATGATGTAAAAAAACTAGTATGTTTATGATGACTTTTTAAATTTTTATGAAAAGATGTGTAAAAAATATAGAGAAAATGAAATATTTGACTTTGTAGTATCAGTTATTGGTTTTTTAATTTTTTCAGTGATTTTTTGACTTTTACTAAAAAGTGATGTTGCCAAACGAGATCTTAAGGGTTGGTTTGGGGTGTCCTAAAAAAGTGCACTTTTTGTCTTTTTACGAAAAGATGTGCAGAAAAGTAGAGAGGTGATGTGATGGAAAAAAGATAAAAAGATAAAAAGATGGATTATATAGGTTATGCCAAACCTAGCCTAAGCCTCGTTTGGAAACAAGTTTTTTTAATAATTTTTTTACTTTTTTGCTAAAATATGATATAAAAAAAAATAGTATATATGAGATAATTTTTTTTATTTTTTACGAAAAGATATACAAAAGTAGAGAGAAAAATTAATCTTTAACTTTTTGGTATATGTTATTGGCTTTTAAATTTTTTTAATGACTTTTTAATTTAAAAATTATGTTACCAAACAGGACCTTAATTTAAACAAACAGTTTTATCAAAAAAATAAATAAATAACAACAACAGTAACTTTTACTTGTAAATCTTAAGCCTTCATTTAGCATGCCCAAAAGCCTGAATTTTTGATTATTTAGCCACAAAAAGATAAAACAAGTTAAAAAGTTAATAAAATAAATATTACATTCAAATCATAATAATTTCATTTTTTCTCACAAAATTAAAAAAATCAAAAATTCTATCACAAACGAAATTTTTTAACCCCAAACTAAAATAGTCAAAAAATAAAAAAGTCAACATAAATCCCAAACGAATTCTAAATGCTTTTTGTTGCTTGTTGCATCTGGGTGTGTGGAGTCCATTCATTAATAGGCCTCGTTTAGCAAAATAGGAGTATTTTAACTTAAAAGTCAAAAAATTATTAAAAAAATCAAAAAGTCTATAACTTATATCAAAAAGTCAAAGATTTTTTTTTTTTTTATTTTGCACATCTTTTCGTAAAAAAATCAAAAAGTCACTCCAAACATACTAAATTTTTTTTACTTCATATATTTAACTAAAAAATTAAAAAATTATCAAAATAACCTATTTCCAAATGAGGCCTAAGTCAATGCTTACTACTGTTAATAACAATCTTAATAAGCTTCGTTTGAGAACATATTTTGTTAATAATTTTTTTAGTTTTTTAGTTAAAATATGATACAAAAAAAATTAATATAATTGGAATAATTTTTTAATTTTTTACGAAAATATGTGTAAAAAATATAAAGAAAATGAAAATTTTGACTTTTGATATAGATTGTTGGTTTTTTAATTTTTTTTGTCATTTTTTTACTTTTAGGGTAAAATGTGATGTTGCTAAATGAGGCCAGTTTATTGGAGACAAAAAAAAAAAAAATGTTAATTAGTTAACTGTGTAATAATTAGGGGTGCAACTCGAGTGGATCGAGAGATTAAAGTCCATCAAAGTCCGAATTAGAACTTGAGATTGTTTGTTTAAACCCGACCATAGTTAAATCCAAATTGTCTGAATTGCACATAAATTTTATTTTATTTTTTAATGCTATTAAGGTAATTTGTTAAAATTAGACTATTTACAATTTTTTTTTTTATAAAATCATTAATAATATCAAAACAAATAATTTATAATAAAGAGATATGTCATTGTGATAGTCTTTACAATTTACGAGTAAAAAAAAATAAAAAAGTAAAATATTATATTATATTACTTGTTTATATAATATATTTTAATATAGTTTAATGATCTAAATATCATCTAATGATTAATAATTTATATATAATCAATATTTTTATACAATTATATATATATATATATATAATTCGTGTTTCAAGTTACTCGAGTTGTTTAATATCTTTATCCAAATCTACCCAAATTTAATTTAGACTTTTGAATTTTTGTCTAAGTCTATACCAAATTTAAAATTATTTTGTTTAAGTACTAAAAAATTTCAGATTGAACTCAAATTGTTAGAGTTGAATCCGCCCAAATTGTACCCATGTTAATGACCGACACTAATGAATAAAATTGAGATTTTTATTGATAAATCACATTTAGAAGTGTTCTAACCCAAGAAGTTCATAAAGAAATTTTTTAACTCACTTAATCCCATGTATTTATACTTTTATTTCATAAAATCATTTTTCTTGATTTATACTATTTTCTTAGACTCTTATACCCTTATATTTAATGTTGATATTTAACATTGGGGGAGGACAGAGAAGGGAAAGGACTAAGATATAGGAAATTTCATATATAAATTAAATAACATTGATGTTATTATTTTATATTATTATATAATATGAATATATTTTTAATTGACAGCACATTAAAAATAATGTGAACATTCTCTCTCATCTGATGTGAACGTTCACAATACATTTCTAAAAAATTCTCTCTTATCTAATATAGTGATGTGAATGTTCATAACATGTGAACCTTTTAATTTTTAATTGACAACACATTAAAAATAACGTTCATTATATTTTTAATTGATAACACATTCTTATTCACAACATGTAGTGATGTGACGTTCACATCATGTGAACATTCTCTCTCATCTAATGTAGTGATGTGAACGTTTACATTCGTATGTTTTAGTATGAATATTCACATCATGTAATTTACAATACAATGACAAAAATTCATTTCAAATTAATGTGAATATAACGATGTGAATATTCATTTCAATTATATGATGAGAATATTCACATCATGTAATTGGCAACACAATGATAAATTTTTTTTAAAATTAATATAAATATAATGACAATCAACATCCTGATGCATGGAAATTACCAAACATAATGATAATCAATATTAAATATCAACATTAATAGGGGACATGAGAGATTAAGGATGTTTTAGTGTTCTTATCTCAAATAGAATTTAATAGAATAATAAAAAAAATATGACTTAAATAGAATAAATTTTAAAAAAAATGATTTATCAAAAAAGCTCCCAATAAATTTTGCTTTCATTAGTGGTGCTCTAACGAAGGAATATATGAAAATACCTTACTCTATTATATGGGTTGACATTGGGCTGAAACAAAAATCTAGCGCAAGCCCTAGCGCAAGCCCTGTTTTTTTTTTTGTTTTTTTTTTTCAGGCCGAAACTTTCCCCAACAAACTTGGTAAAATCAGTTTGAGACTAAGGGGTGTTTTGAAAATCACCTGATAAGTCTTTATAAAAAAGTTAAATATTCTTTCTAATTTTGTATACATTTTTTGGTAAAAAAATCAAAAAAATAACTAAAACAACTCAACGATGGGCAAGTTGCCATGTGGGCTTAGCCTATGTAAGTTTAATTTTTTTCTACTTACCCAAAAAAAGGGATTTTTTTTGAATTTCCATAATAAGGATATTTGGAAAAAATGTTGAGCTAAAATAACTCAAAAAATAGATTTAATAGCTAATAAAATAAAGTGTCACATCTAATCCATAATCATTTTATAATGTCATATCTAATCTATAATCATTTCATTTTTTCTCACAACTATCAAATCAATTATAAAAAGCCAACAAACTTTCAAAACACAACTATTTTAGTCTGACTAAAATAGTTAAAAAAATCAAATAGTCAACTTCTCAAACAAGGTTAATATATGACGGGTCTGTCACATGTCAATTGGTCGGACTTACTTGTGACCCAATGGAATTTGGACGGGCCGAACTTTAAATCATAGGCTCAACCCAACCTCATTTAGGCTTGTCTGGTCCTTTAAAAATAATGAAATCGGGTCAGGTAGGCCCAAACATCCAGGCCAAATCGTTCAGTCAAGTGAGAGAATGCTCTACAATAATTCTATTTGCACTCAAATAATAAGTCAATCTATCTAAAATTCTGAAATTTTAGTTATTATTATACCACAAATGTAACTTTAATAAGAATAATACACATTAAACTCTAAATATTAAATATTTTCTTCCTTAAATTTCAATTTTTTTTTTATTTTCTTTATCATTCCAAAATTTCAATTCATCCCACCAAAACTTATCATTATTTCTTATTGTATTGTTACTTATAAATAGAAAAAAAAAAAAAAAAGTTTAAACAAAATCAAACAATAAATGATAATCACCTTTTCATAGTATATCATAATCACTTATAAGTCTTTTTTTTTTTTTGGTGTTTGTGTTTCGAAATCTTTTAATTACGCATAGGGTAATTTGAAGATCTTGTTTAATTGATTTTTAATTACGCATCGGGTAATTTGAAGATCTTGCTTAATTGATTGAAAATTGAAACTTGTTAGACAACAAACATGATTTTCATTCCGAACCTGTGTAGTTTGATTTGGGACTTGTAAATACATATACTTCGTTTGAGATGTGTGTTGCCTTTTTTATTTTTTGGTTAAGTCTAGGGCTAAAATGTTTAGTTTGCGTTGATTTTTTTTGACTTTGTGAAAGGAAAAACAAAATAATTATGATCTGAATGTGACATTTAGTCATTGAATTTTCAGTCAATTTTATCTTTTTGTAACTATTTTAACCTAGTAACTCCAAAAATTAACATACCAAATGAGAGCATAATAACCACCGGAGGTGGTAGCCTAATGGAGAAGGCATCTCTTTCCATAGGCGTGACTTAGGTTCGATTTTTGGGAGAGACGAATTACATTGCTTTGCAGCAGCTCTTTTTAGAGACCTCATCTGTACTCTCCTCAAAACCTAAAGTAGCTATTTTCGGAGACCTCGCCTGTACTTCCCTCGAAACCTAAGCCTAGCCTGTACTCCCTTCAAAACCTAAGTTCGTCTGTGTCGTGTGGTTAAGTTCTATTGGTGTCTCGATTGGTGGTGGTTTCTTCTTTTGAGTTGGGTTAAATCAGGTCGACAACCAACTCTCAGAATGTGGGTCTAGGAATACAGTGATGACACTCCATAACATTTTTTTTTTAATTACAGTTAAAAAAAAAACAAAAACGAGGGCATAATATATCTATCTGATTACATACGCTACTCATACACAAATTCGTCCATTGGTTATTAGAATAAAATGAGGATTGAGTTGAAGACGTGGGTCTCTGACATATTGGGATACTCTAAAACTATAATTGTTTTGAAGAAAAATGATTTGAATCACTAAAAAAATATTTCTAATGTACATTTAATTTGTCTTTTTCTTCTTCTATTTTTGTTTTTTACTTCACTGTTTTTCTTTATTTTTATTCCCGAACAGCTCATTAGAACTGTACGGAAGGACCTCTAATTAGAGGTCTGCAGCAGGATTGTTGTTTTGAATCGAAGATTGTTCGATTTGATGTTTATCCTAAAGGTGAATTAGGACTAAATTATAATCATAAATAATTTAAATGTGAGTACTAAAATAAAATTAAGCATACTAAGCTTTCGTTTGAGAAGTGGATTAGTTTTTTGGATTTTTCACTTTTTTTGACTGTCTTAACTTGGTGCTAAAAAATTTGGTTTGAGAAGGATTTTTGATTTTTTGTGAGAAAAATAATATAATGATTATAAAGCTTGGTTTGGGATAGATTTTTGACTTTTTTGTGAGAAAAAAATAATAATTATGTGTTGGATGTGATGCTAAAAGCTTTTTATGAAAAAAATAATGTAATAATTATGAATTAAATGTAATATTTTATCTTATTAAGTTAAAAAGTCTACTTTATTTTTTTTTGACTAAATAATTTTTTAAATGCAATTAGAATCTCATGATCTACCGATTTCAGATCACATCGTCGACACATAACAAGCACATATGTGATGTAAAACCTTGATTTCCTTTTGACTTGGGCGATTTCGCTTCGTCGCACGCATTTTGCTTCTTCTTCAAGAAAATGGAGCCTCCTATGAACCTGTCAAACAACAACCATTCAATTCGTCCCCTTTCTTTATTATTATTGTTATTATTATGTAGTCTTTTTATAATGGTATTTGTTAGTTCATTCAAACCAAAGGTCGAACACTTGGTTTGCTATACAATTTCAAGAAATCAATCACACAAATACAAAAAAACCCAATACATCAAAAAAAGAGTAAAATGGTTCTTCCTCTATTAAAGCTTGGCACTCTTGCTTTGAAGACTCTCAGCAAACCCATTGCCGCTCGCCTCAAGAAAGAGGCTGGCTTGCACCCCAAGTTCCGCCAATCCATCATCAACATGGCCCAAGTACTCTCTCTCTCTCTCTCTCTCTCTCTTGATTGATTGAGTCGTTTTTTTACTAGTGATTTATCTAAGTAGTAATTGTTATTGTTTGATGTTGTGTAGATTTCTGAAAATGTTCTCTATTTGGATAGAGAAAATGAAATCTTGAAAAGGATCTTATTGAGAAATATGAATGTGGTGTGTTTTGATAGAGAGATAGAGAAGTGAATTTTCAATCATGACATGCTTGGCAGTCCGTTGATTTGATGATTTTTATTGTGATTTAGTAGAATAGAATGTGAAGGTAACGTATGTTGGGATTTAGAACTTGTGAATGAAGAATGTATTGTTGTTTGCAAAGGAATTTAAATTTAGGCTAATACTGAAATGACTATTTTTAATGTCGCAAACATTAGCTTGCCCTAGAAGTTGGAATTACTAACTAAGAAGCATAAACACTTCTGTGGAGGAGATTATTGTGTCAGACACCAGTGTTACACCAAATACTCTGCGGACGTTCCCAAAAGCTTGTCTGCCACTTTTTTAATGTGTCTTAATTAAAAATTCCATTTCATAATATCGGACATTTCGCAGACACTTCAGCAACACTTCTTGAACCTTCCCGAAGATGACCCTATGTGATGAATCTCTTTATAGAAACAATGTCATGTATTCCTCAGAATGCAACTTGCTCACTCTAAATATGTTCAATTTTATATCTTTTTGAACATAAAAAGATTGCATATGAGGTTTGGGGTGGGGGAGTGAGAAGAATTGTACTTTCAATTTTTTTGGGGTTATTCCAGATAATTTAGTTTCTTATACAATAAAGGCCACTACCCTTCTACGAATCATCTAGTTGCATCACTGCTAGTGGGTTTAACAGTCTGTTTGATTGGATGGAAAAGGGGGGGGGGGGGGGGGGGGTGCGGCGGAAAGAGGGAAGGGAGAGATGAACATTCTTTGTTTGGTTGGAAGGAAGAATGAAGGGACAGGATAGGAGGGAGTGGCTATCTTCATGAGGCCACCTTTTCCCTTCCACTCAATAGGGTAGAAGAGGCAAAGGAAAGGGCTTCCTCTGTTTTAAAAAAAAACATGAAGTTAAAAATTGACACCCAAATGTTTGTCAAAGTTTATAAATGGAGGGTGTACTTGTGAAACAACATCAAACTCATTTTCCTTCTCCTTTTCCTTTCCCTCCAACCAAGTAAGGAGGAAATTTGTAATGTCAATGATCCACTTCCCTTCCCTCCTCCCTTTCCTTTCTCTACCAAATACGGCATAAAGGATATTTCCCTTAGAGTCTTGCTACATGTTTGATTGGGGTTTGGGGAGGGGGATTGGATTAGTAATATGTGCGCCCCACTTAAAGATGTTTGTTTGCGACAAAATGGCATGGGGGTTGGGATTGCTAATCCAATCTCATGAATTGGTGGTTAAAAAGACAATTTTCCCCCCACTTTACTAAACCAACAAAGTTACCTTGCATGTGGTAAGGGCTTTTATGTAATTTTCTAGATTTAATCCCAACTAACTAATACCATCAACCTTGCTATTGCACTAGCAAATGCACTTTATCTTACATTTCCAACCTAATATCACTGTGCTATTAATCCCATCATTCAATCTTACCGTACTCATAATTCCATCTAACCTAATCCGCCAAACAAACATGTCCAGGAGTTGGGTAGGAGCCTAACCTATGGATATACCTGCTAGTTTCCATACTTTGTTTTTTGGCCCTTGACTTGAGAGTTACTGGCCCTTGTCATGCAATAGAGACTATGAGTCATAATGCAACTCATAAATGTTGAATTTGGTAGTTTTTATTTAAATATTAAAATGTACCCTACATGAAAATTTGTTTTCTTTTTAAACAAGGAGTGACCCCACTCTAAGTAGCACCGATACAGATATAGGAAAAGAAATGTCAGCAAAATGTCCTAATAGCTATTTCAGAACTCTCTATTCATAAGCAAATTGAAAGTTTTGGGTTTTAGAATTTATGAAATTAAAATGTCTAAAGGAGGAAGGATTACAAGTTTTAAATCCACATTTTTTTTTATAATTTTTTTTTCATTGCATCCCAGTTTATTTTAAATCCACATATTTTTTTTTATAAGTTTTAAATCCACATTTTTTTTTATAATTTTGTTTCATTACATCCCAGTTTATTTTACATTGTGTTTCATAATAGACATTTGTCTCCCAAGTGTTCAAATCATGTTAAGTCCTATAAAACTAAAAAAATAAAAATAATAGCATGTAAATGGACTTGTATCCGACACATATTGGCAAGTGTCCAATGAGTGTCATGTCTAACAAGTGTCCATATTTCTGAGACCCCATGTTTTCTGCTAGTCATAATGCAGTTGATCTGATTAGCTGGCTAATTATTAATATACAATTTGATTGACACGTTGATACTCGCATCAATAGATTATAAATATCATATTACTTAAGCAATCCCAATCAAGCCGCTATGATTAATGTCCAATTACCATTATAAATTAAATAGAAATGAGAGGGATTCATGAGGATCAATTGTGAGGGGGCAATTGATGATGAATTTTTACTTTCAAATGCTATATATATAAAAACCACTACATTTAAACAAATTAATAGATTATCCATATTTAGACACGCATGCCCCCAACGTGTCCCTGAAGTGTCCCCCAGCAAAAAATGAAAATGAAAATAAAATTAAAGGGACATACCATTTGGCATGTCCCCGTGTTCCTGTCGTGTTCCTAGCATGTCCTCAACAAAAAAATAATAAAATTAAAGGGATACGCCATTTGGTGTGTCCCGTACGTGTCCCCGGTGTGTCCCCATGTCCGACACTGCTATAGCACCTATTTTAAAGTGTCTGTGCTTCATAGAGGATAGTGGATTGATTTTTCGTATGAGGTCAAGAAAGACATAACAGTTTTTCACAGACATCCGGTGTTCACTCACGTCCTAAATTTCCATTTTCTTTTTCCTCTAATTGTTCCTGCAATCATGCTATACGTAAATGCTGGTTGTAATCATTTAGTTTTTTAGTTTATGTCATTTTTCTTAGATGTGAATTCTGTATCACGTATAATTTTTAGCCTAGTCTCTGGCTTATTTGATAATTTAGTTTGTTTCTGAATGTGTACTTAAATAATCTAAGAACTTATTTATTCTTACAATGGGTATTCAATCCAGGCAAACCATCGGTTCACAACAACAATTCAAAGAAGCATCTATGGTCATGCAACTAATGTTGAGATCCGCCCCCTAAATGAGAAGAATGCTGTTCAATCTGCAGTGGACCTTCTTGGGGAAGTCTTCGTCTTTTCGGTAATCTTTATTCACAACTTGCATCCTTTTTCCTTTTTTAGATGTTTGAATAATTACCAAACCTTCTTAAGTCATTACAAATAATATTATCAAGAAGAAAAAGATAACTAATAGAGGAAAATTATGCATGTGCAAACATATTCTTGTGTGATTTGATAGTCAAAGACCTTGTGCTCTCTATCTGTCATGCTGCGCATGCAGCAGAATGAGATAATTGCTCAGAAACTTTGAAAACTTGGCCACAAAACACCTGATAATTTGCAAATTTGTTACTCTATTATTTTACTTTATATTTTTGTTTTGGGAATCACGATAAATTCATTGCATATCTGAACATGGATTGGCTTTTCCACTTGCAGTGATTCTTGAATATTTGTCTATTTTTTTATAATTTCTCCTCAATGCATACTGAATTCTTGACCTGTTGGCCAAATGTTTCCAGATGAATGGACTTGTTAGTTTGCTCCTATGCCTTAGAAGACCAATAATGATTTGTGGGATGTTCTTCCTAAATGTGCAATCTATTGCATTTCCTTTAAGAAACTAGATAATTCACACACACACACACACAAATAGCCCTTACAATGAGGGTTAACTAAAGAGATACCACCTTTTGTACCATGCTATGGTATGCTGTGATTGCTTGCTTCAATTTCACAATATGCCTAACTGGATGATGATTGTAATTTGTAAGCAATTAATGTCCATCCTGGGTGATGCCTATGTGACTACGAAATCTAGCCGGCTTTTACATGCACTGCATCTGACAAGAGCTGGACAACGTTGTCCTAATCTGATATTAGCAGTCTCTTTACAATGACCTGTGGCTCTTTAAACCATGACATTTTTTTTTCACAGTTCAACATTTAATGCCAATTGTATAATAGATCATCTACCAATACTTAGAGGCCTAAATGTATGTATAGGTTGCAGGAGTTGCCCTTATCTTTGAGGTGCAGAGAAGTTCTAGATCAGAAGCTAAAAAGGAGGAACTGCGTAAGCAAGAACTGCAGGTAATGTCAAAATTATTCTCTTCTTATGTACTTTACTCTCGTATTCATTCTCTCTAGGACCACCTCTGTTCGTATTCTGGCTATGGATTAATATCTTCTTTTAGTATTGTTTTTGTTTTCCTTGCAAGTTGGTTGTATTTTCTCCCCAAATATTTTGGTAACTTTTTAGTTTTGTGGGTATCCAATAAGGACTGGTTAATCAACTCATTGAACTTTTTGTGCTGGATTAGATTATTAATGCAAACTCTTTCAACCACAGAAGATGTATTAGATAACACAACTAGATCAGTGAGTTTAAATCTAAACAAGGATTAAAAAAATAAATAAATAATTAAAGGGTGTGCTCACATTATATATCACAGTTATGACCTAAGTAGCAACTATACAAGAGCTGTTTTTGTGTTGACACTTAATTCATGGACACTTTCCGGACACTCCTAGACATGTGCCTGACACTTTGTCCTGTGATTTCTTCTCTTTCTCTCAAGGTTGCTCTATTTAAGATGGTACTTCGTGTATTTGTTATTCTATCCTTGAAAGGTAGAGAGGGGCTGTGTAGAGAAAAGCTTAAGTTTGTGATGGATGGACAACAGGTTTCACAATTGGAAAAAAAGAAGTGTTTGATCCTCACTTAAACCAAATTCATATCTATATGGCTGATTACTCCCAGCACCGACCTAATTTTTTATTGCATCTCTGTTGTTAATGCCAGGAGCATTAGACTTTTGAAGTAACAAAAAAGTTTGATATTGGAAAAATGTTGGCCATTGGAGTTGGATTTATTGACCTATGGCCAGGTTGAGGGAGATTTATTTTGTTAGGATCCTTGTATAAATAGTTTATAGGATGAATTTTAAACTTCTAATTCATTGATATAAAGATTTATCCATATATACAAATTGTTTAACTCTAAATCTAAGCTATTTACTCTGTAACTCCAGGCTATGCTCCTTGAATAATTAAGCCCATATCATTTCAAATCCGTGAATTCAAATGTGACCTAATTGTTTTTCTCAATATCATCCTCTCTCTTTCTATTTTTCCTTCTTTTTATTTTATTTTATTTATTTTGTACATCGGATTACAAATTCATCTCCCAAAGTGGGTGAAAAGACCCACTATGTGTTGTGTGCAATTCTCAGTCTTTCTGTGTTTATGGGTTTTTAGGGTATAAGGCTAAGAGATGAAGAGCTAGCAAGAGAAGTGGAGCTTCTTAAGCAAAAACTTGAAGAGCTCCAACAACTTGCGAGGGGACGAGGACTCGCTGGTGTTTTCAACTTCAGAAATGCTCACGACGCTGAAGATGGCAAGTCAGTAAAGCCTGCTTGATCTGATTGTAAGTTTTTCAACTGCAAGTAATGCATTAATGTTGAAATCAAATAGTTAACCATTCATTGCTATTGATTTTGTCAAGCTCTCAACAAGGAAAGCTTTCTTTTTTTTTATTTCTTTTGACCCTTTGTTATTCTTTGTTGATTTGGCTTTACTTGTTCCATTTGTAAATGAAAATAACAATTGAGGTCCTGTTTCTGTTATTAATGGCAAATAAAATAAAATGAAGAAGATCTTGATGCTGTTTATTTATTTATTTTTTCAGTGCACTCGTATTTTTATTTAATGGGTATCAATGTTGTTGAGTAAGGTTAATATTGGCCCCGCTTGGCAGCCAATTTTTTTTGCTAAAAAAGTCAAATTTAGGTTAATTATCGAGCCTATTTGAGTCAAAGTTAGGTCTACTTGAGCTCAGCTCGATTACTAAACATGCTTACAAATTTAACTTGAAGTTATTCATTTAGCAAATGAGCCGAGTTGGTTTAATACAATCTCAGCCCAAATATGGAAAACATGTGTGAAGTGGGTAAAAATTAATTCTCGGTGCTCGGCCCAATGGTAGGCTTACTCCGAGGTTGAGCTAGGTTGGAGCTCAGCCCAGGCCAACACCTGCTTCGAAGCAAGACAATCATGGGAGTTCGGTCCAATGTTCGAGCGTCACTCCAAAGTGAACACTAGAAAGCTCAGCCTAATGTGCAAAGCTCGCTCTGAAGCTAATCGAGCAACAAGTTGTACTTTTAGGATGGACAACCATTTCGAAGTAGACCAACTTGGAGAAGGTCAACACACTGAAGGCATTTCTTGGGCTCACAAGAGACAAACAACTCAGCTCCTCTTCTTTGTCTAAATAGAACGTAGAGACCTGGAGGCGCAGAGGGACAAGGCGCACACATGACAGACTTGCACCTGAGTGTTAGGCGGAGTGGTCGTCCTCTTCCAATGAGAGACGATCACTAATGAGACAAACAAGACAGACCTGCGCCCGAGTGTCAGGTGGAGTGGCTGTCCTCCTCCAATGGGAGACGATCACGAACAAGACAAATGGGACAAATGGCGGAGATAGAAAGTCTTGGATGACAAGCAACCTTCTCCTATAAAAGGTGAACACTATTCACCCTCAAGGGATCCGAAATCCACACACTCAACACATACACACTCTTTGTATTCTATTTTCTTTCTCTCCCTTAGTCCCTGACTTTACCATCGGAGGGGTTTCCGGCCAAACCCCGGTCGGGCAGTCTCACCTTTTGTTACTCTGTGCAGATCTTCAATTCCCGAAGCACGCTGTTCTTTCACGAAATTCAACCATTCTTCATAGTACGGAAATCACCCCCATACAATGTGGATTTGAATAGGGCTGAGTAAGGAATCCGTGAAATCCGTAATCCGATCCAGTCCAGTCCAATCCGATAGGTTTGGATTGGTTTTTTGAATCCGTGGTTCGGTTCCGGATTGAAGAATTAAAAATCCGTAGTCCACGGATTGGTTCCGGATTGAACCCCATGGTTTCGGATTGGAACCGATCCGGACCGTATACAAATAGTTTATATTTTTATTATACATCCTCCTCCATAGTATCTTCTTTTATTCCATATAAAACCTAAACTCAAACCTAAACCCGCATAATATCTTATTGTATTACTTTTGTTTGTTAGTTTTTAGTTTTAATTTGTAATGGTCTAAATACTTATGGTGAAACCAATTTTCGTATGGTTGTTTAAATTCTAGAACAGTATGTCGCTATTATAGAAAGACATGTTGCTATTGTGGAACTAATATAGCGCTATGTTTATGTTTTTATGAAATTAAAGTGTTATATATATATTTTTTTGTTATTTAATTATGTGAATCTGTGGTCCTAAACCGATCCAATCCGTGTTTAAATAGATTGGTTCGGATTGGTTCCATGATTTAAACGGATTGGATTAGTTCCAATTTTTCAGGAACTGTAAATAACAGATTGGTCTTGGTTTTACTCCAATCCGGTCCAATCCGGACCATGCTCACCCCTAGATTTGAAAGAAAGTTTTGGTCCAAACATGGATCTCCATATATGAACTAGCCATATATATGCTAAACTTTGAGTCCTCTGCCTCATTTCATTCCTTGTACAACCTTGTCTCTCAAGAATAATGTATTCAAAGGGTTGGTAATTATTATTAGTCTTAAAACACTACATGACATTGTTTATGTGATGCTCCAAATCAATTACGGAATAATTTTTCTTATAAGTATAACATATTAACTTACTTTTATTAGATAATCAGAAGACATCACTTAGGATTGGTTTGAAATGTTCTAAAAAAGTGCACTTTTTGACTTATTGGCTTATATGGGTTGGGTTTGGGTTTGGGTTTGGGTTGGGTTTGATGTGATGTGTTAGAGAGGTGATGTGATTTAAATAAGATGATGTGACTTAAATAGGATAGTGACTTTTTGACTTTTTATATTATTTAATAGATGTCAAACTTGACCTTAGTATATGTTATTATTTTTTTATTAAGCAAGAGTACCGTATAGACAAATCATATGATACTCTAATAATATCTAATAATTTTTTAAGAGGACAATTAAATTTCTGGTGGCTCAAATTTCAAATAACAGATCATAGAATAGAATAGTCACAAGATAGTACAAATCTGTTGACTAAAAAAGTGTGGACATTAATTTCTCTCATTGGCTGCTCAAATAAAATAGGTCATGGTTAATTTGAAAAAAAATAAAGGCTAATAATAAATATATAAAAGCTAAATATGATGTTAGGCAAGCCACCTCAGTAACTTATGCAACTTTAACCACGTAGTTTTATTACAGGATTATCCCTTGTGAGTATTCTATGACTTATTTTATTTTGAAAAATTATTAAGTAATAATATTGTCTTCTTAATGTTTCCATAAATGAAAACATTTTAAATAGATCATCTTAAATTCTTCACTACTTAATAAAGTAAATATATATATATATATATATTAATTTTACTCGTAAATTCTTTTACTACTTTACTGATTGAGAGCAACACAAGATGCTCATTATCTTCAAATGTTGTACAAACACTCTTTTTTAAGACTCTTTTTATCTCAAGGGGCATCAAAGATTGTATGGGAATCTCATAGAGAGGGTAGTGGAAGTGCCCTTTATGCCTTTCTTCGTCTACTCATTTTTCACTTTTCTCACGAGCTTCTCATTGATGGATTTGGCTCTGTTTGGCAACCTTGTGGTTTGGTTCAATGATCAATCACATCTTGCCTCGTCAACAATTTTTTTATTTTTTTTAGAAAGCTTACCTTGTTAACATTGATGGCAACATATCGGAATTGATTATTTATTTATTTATTTTGAGAAATTAAATAACCACTAAAAAAACCCAAGATATCCCTTTAGCCAACTTGTAAATCTAGCCTTTTGTTTTGTGATTAAATTAATTTAGTAATGCAATCTTAATATCCCATTGAATGGTTGGTTCAATGGTAACAACTTAGATTTTCTCACTCATAACTTAGATTTAAGTTTCCATAACTGCTTGATGGGGATAGCTTATCTGCATATTCATTTTAATTATCAAAAATGAAAATTCAATCTTGCTCAAATTAGGAGATTATATAGGTTTTACCAACGAAATAAATGTATAAATATTTGATGGATCTAATAACAAATCATGCAAAACCATATTGCTCAAATTACCTCTTTTTTCCTTCTTTTTTTTTAGTGCTACTATTAGCACCCCATCAATTAGTTTGGACCCTCTAATTTTTATTTTTTTTTATTACAATAATACCACAAGTGAAATTATTAAAAAAAATATCAGTAATTTTGAGACATCCAATCTCACAATGAAGCCCACATACCACCACATTATGAATCAGAGTTTATGAGAACACTCACCTCCATTACCACCCATCCATCTTTCCCAAATCCACCTTCAAAACCTATCCACCGTCAAAATCATGAAAATACTTTGGCGGCAATATTTTGACAACAATGGTGGAAACATTTGGTTATACACTTCTTCAACAATAACAATGAGTGAAAATTTTTCCGTAACCACAACTCCATGAGACAAGAGGAGTGCAACAATAACAGCTTGGAAGAGGTTCATAGTTTTGATGGTATTCTTAGCTCAGTGGAGATTAGCCTTGTAAGAGTAATTTTTTTGAAAAAAATAACAAAAATAATAAAAACTATTTGTCATTTTTTTAATACTGAACTCTCAAACATATGATCGAAATTTGGAAACACAAGTCCGAACATTGTTTATTTGTTCAAGAACATGTAACCGAACATTTCTTATTTGTTCGAAAATAAATAACCGAAGCAGCAAAAAAGCAAGTAAACAAAGGAGGTCGGATCACTCTTTTGTGGTTAGTCGGCCGGTCGACTAGGGGGTGAAATCCTGCCCAATTTTGCTCACACAGAGAGTATACAAGTATAGTGAGAACATGGATGAATATCAGAAAATTAACCAGAGAAGCATGAAAGTGGATTGTGTTGTGTGTGTAAAAAGATATAATAGAAGAAAAAAAAAATCCAAACAGATTGACAAACTCGTAATGAAGTAGAGAAAAAACTTCTTAATTATACAAATTTTTTCCACTTGTTTTGGGAGATTCCATCGTCGTGAGTTTTGGGATAGAGGCTTTTTCGGGTGTGGGAGTATGCATTTGAATGGGTGAAATATTTTTACAAGGATAATTTTTGTATTATTTAGGGAGATAATTTTTTTTTAAAAGTTTTAAAATTTATGAGTAATGGTCCAAAGAAATGAGGATCCAAAATAATTTATGAGGTGTTAATAGTAGTACTCATTTTTTTTTTGAGAGTATAGTCATAAATGCACCTATATATAATTTATTTACAAATAGGGACTATTTTTTGGACATGTCTCTACGTTTTATTTATTTATTTATTTTTATTAATATTATTCAATTATTTTAAAGAAATTTGATAAGTCGCCACCATTGTTTGAATAAATACCCACAACAAAATAATATGTATAAGTAATTTTCATTTTTTTATCGTTTTATTTTCCCTAACTTAAGCACATTGTTTGAGTCTCCTTGTAACAAGATACAATTAGAAAGATGCTACAGCATGGCAAACATGATTAACCAATAATATATTATTATTATTATTGTTGTCCCATCGTTATTACTATTATTGTTGTCATCCCTGATAGCACTTATAAACTAATTTATTTAGCGTACTTATAAAAAAAAAAGTTGACTAATGATGTTGGGTAACAATTTTTAATTATAATTTATTTGACATTTTTAGCTTATTTAACAAAAAAAAAAAAAAGTTGAGATTTTCTTAAATCATATTATGTAGTTTTTTTTTTTAAAAAAAAAAGCCGTTAAATACATGTGGAATGTTTATTGTTTTAATTATTACTTTGAGAACATTCATGATATTTACATAATCAAAAAGTTATGTAATAGCTTACTGAAATAAACATGTTCAACTTTTTTACAAATTGTTAAAAGGAAAATATTTGGAACCTCCACAAAGGAGGACCCTCACGACCCCTATTGATGAATTGACTATTGATATGTTTGAAATTTTTTTCTGACATGAATGGTCTAAATCATATTGGGGATTGTAGGAGTTGTGTTTTGTGGGAGTCTTATCATTACTGTTGTTAAAAATTGTACCAAGTATATTTATAATTTTTTTAAACTCTTTTAAATTACTAACTGAAAATTTTAAGTAATATTAAATGTGCTTATTATTATATGCTTATTTCTATCAAATAAAATAAAAAATTGCAAAAAGTACAATATGTATTTCTTGCTTTCCAAGTCTTGGCATATGCTATAACTTGTCAACCCAATGAATTACTTTTCTTGATTTTCAAGTCTCAGCATATGCTTTATAACTTCTTTCATTAGGAAACAAAAAATTATTAATTAATGTGAATGAGAGAACATTCGCAATGCCTATTATATTATTTTGTTTTGACCATTGTATTCCTAAATCATCGTTGATTGGTCTATAAAAAATAAATAATTAAAATATAACTCAAGTTTATATATTGAACCAATTGGACTGACTTAGTTGGGAGCTATTATATCCTTGTTAAGGGCTAAATAAAGAAAATTGGTAATTTCTCTTTATTATGGATTTTTGTTTGGTTGTTTTTTTTTTTCCCATTATGGAATTCTTGCTTAAGTTGATTGTTCGGCTGGTGGGTTGACAGTTTCTCCCCCTATTATGAGAACTCTTTGTATATCTGTTAGACAATGATTATCCGGTTATAATTCTCTATATTGTAAATACTTTTACAGATTATTATTTTTTATATCTATTATTAATGTGTGCACTAAATTGTTTTTTTTACATATCTCAATTGTTGAGCTGTAGAATTCAATTGGTTTCAAAATAATACATTTTATGGGTATATATGTCTTGTTTCTTGGTTTAGAAGAAAAAAACATATTGTAATCCTAGAAAAAAAAAATAATGATTACATGCGCCACATAATGGGAAAGGAATTCGAATAAGAACACACTTTTTCAAAACATTATGCCTGCGTTTAGTTGTGTTTTGTAATTGTGATTTGAGAGTATGAGTTGTATTTTGAGTTTGTGGGTTGTAGAATTATGATTTGAGTGTAGAAAATTTGTTTGGTTATGGTTTTTAAATGGAGTGTTGAATTGTGTTTTAAAGATATATTTTGAATTAAGTTTTGAAAGCTTAATGTGACATGTGAAAGGTGAAAATTTGTTTGGTGATGTGTTTTGAAAATAGTTTTCAAAACTTAATTAACCAATAATTTATCATCAAACACACAACTCATATATCGATATCCATATTTTTTATCAACAATAATAACCAAACTATTTTTAAAATACTGAAATTAAAAATTGATTTTTTTTTTCAATTAATTTTTTTTCAGTAATTTTTTTTGAATAATTTTTTCATTTTAAAATAAATCTATGTCAATTATTTTGTGTCAATTAAATTTTTTATCAATTCATTTTTTACGCCTATACAAACATCTTCTACAATACGTTTTTTTTTTTTTTTTAAATTTTGTTAAAGTCAACAACTTTTGAGAATACATATTAATAAAAATTAACATAAATACACTAAGTGTAATATTTTAAAATACAAATCATAACGTAAACCTTACAAAACATTATTAATTTTTTTTTCTCATTTATTACACGTTATTAATTTAGTAATTCAGTATACGGATGTAATATTATTAAAAATTATTAATATTATACAAAAATAATAGATAAGAAATAAAAAGTAAAAAATAAAAATAAAAAACAACCTGAACCTTCTGAACCTTCCTTCTGAACCTTAAGCTGGAAGTCGATAGGGACTACCGGGGGGTCTACCGGCCGGACATCCGGCCGGTCATCCCACCTCATACCACCCTCAGTTTCCTATCAGATAGTTGAAGCTTCCATGGCTGATGTTTGATACAGAGAAGAAATATGAGATTCACGAGAAATTTTAAGATATGATGGAGAAGACACGGAAGTTTTTCAGATCAAAAGAGAAAAAAAGATTAGGGTCACGGGAAATTTTCAAAGAGACGACGGAGAGAAGAAAGGGAAGCTTTTCAGAGCGAAAGAGGAAGAAGACAGACACGTTGAAAGCGGAGAAATAAACTACGAGATGCCAAACGGATTTTCAAACCGTAATTTGAATTAACATGCAAAATCATATTTTGAGTGTCCTATCCAAACATCAAGCGGGAATTCACTTGTTGAAAGTTAATTTGAAAATAGAACCAAACACAACCTATGTTTGGCATGTCCATTTAGGCTAAAATAGTCAGCCATATATGACAAAATTGACTATTTTAGCCAAATAGAACAAAACGTCACATCCAAACCATAATTATTTCATTTTCTCTCTCATAAAAGTCAAAAAAATCAAAAAGTCTATTCCAAACGAGATTTTTTAGCCTCAAGCAAAAAGTTAAAAAGCCAAAAAATCAATCCACATCCTAAACGAAGGCGAAGCAAATTTCTATAAATTCAAATGGACTATGGATATTATAATTTCCAAGCCATCTTAATTACTTCCTTTTAAGATTTTAAATTAAATTATTTTCTCTCTTTTTTCTACTATTGAAAACCATCACAATTACACTTAAAAAAAAAAAAAAAAAAATCACAATAATAATAATAATAATTGTTTAATTTGCATCACAATTATTTTAACCATTTATTTGCTTAATAGTTACACAAGTGTGGCTACATTTATGGAGTCCAAATCCTCTGTAGGGTTTTCTTGCTGGGCATTCTGCAGTGCAAGGCAAACGACGTTGTTTTGCCTTTTATTTATTTATTTTTTCCAACAGCTTCTTCTCTGCTTCTTCTCTTTTCAGAGACCTAACCCCCAAAAGTCCCAAAACGAAAACCAGATGAGGACTGGAAGACAAATGTAGGAAGACGAACAAAGGACCGGTGAATGGCGGCGGACCGACGACCAGGAAGATGAACGCGAAGTCCGACCAAAGGCCCAAAATGTCTCAAATTCTATATATATGTATATATATCATACATGTATCAAGTTCTATATATATGTCTCTTTTCTTCTTCTATATATACATACATAAAACGATATAATATCTACTACCATAGTCTCCTAATTGCAATTTTATAAAAAAAATAGGACTTTTCTTTCATGTTCTGGTTCTCTCCGTCTCTCTCTCTCTCTCTCTCTCTCTATATATATATATATAGAATATAGAATACAGAATTCAATGAATGACTATATCAAGCTCCAAAAAAATTGTTAAGGCACTAATAAGGTTGTGGTGCCTTGTTTGGGTGTCAAGATCAAAATCTTTCCATTAAATTTTCACCATGCCTTGTATTTCCATGCAACCTAGATTTTTTTTGAGAGGAAACCCTAGACCAAAAGCTCTAAGATTAAGGCAATACTTAGAAAATCATCCATTTATCTTCTAGTGCTCTGGTTTTCGTTTTGGGATTTTTGGGGATTAGGTCTGTGAAAAAAGAAGAAGCAAAGGAGAAGAAAGTGGAAAAAAAAGGAGGGGCAAAACGATGTCATTTTGCCTTGCATTGCAGGATGCCCTGCAAGAAAACCCTGCAGAGGATCTGGATCCATCTCTATAAAGCACCACCACGTGTCATTACAAATAGGAGATCAGGATAGTGGCCACCTTTCCTACTATAAGCCCTGGTTTGGCTATCATTTTAGTGTTAAAAAAGTACAAAATGACAAAATATGTTAAATAAGCTAATAAGTCAAAATATCACATGTAACCCATAATTATTACACTTTTTCTCTCACAAAAGTCAAAAAAGTCAAAAAAATCCAAACAAACGAGGTTAAAAAAGTCAGGCTAAAAAAGTCTCAACACAAAAAAGTTGGCTATATTAGCCAATGCCAAATGAAGCTTAAGGCCTCGTTTGGGAATAGGCTTTTTTAATAACTTTTTGGCTTTTTGACTAAAATGTGATGTAAAAAAAACTAGTATGTTTGGCATGACTTTTTGGCTTTTTACAAAAAAGATGTGCAAAAAGTAGAGAGAAAATGGAATCTTTGACTTTTTGGTATGAGTTGTTGGTTTTTTAGTTTTTTTAGTAACTTTTTAACTTTTTAGCTAAAATAGCCACTTGCCAAACGAGGCCTAAGTCAATTATTGGACTTATTTACTTTAAAAAATTTTTAACTATTTTTGTTTACTTAATTCATTTCCAACTTCTACTTAAATCTATCATCAAATTTAAATTTGATAAAAAAATAAAATAAAATAAAAAAATCTTTAAAAAGTGAGTTCCAATTTGTATCAAAGTGATATCAAACAGAGAGAGTTGTTTTTTTTTATCAAATCAATGGGACTTTATAGTGATCCTGGTTTTGACCCGACTCTTGTGGTATTCCTAACTCGGGCTTAGGATTTTCATATAGTTGGATACCTCTTTCTTCCCTTGTATCTCTTTGAGATTGGCCTTTGGATTGTTGTGGTTGCGTTTGGAACAGGTTGGTTGCTTGTTTTTCCCAAACCTTGTTGCCTAGAATTTTGGTTCTCCACTCGAGCGGCCTTTCTCGCGCTCGAGCGGGAGTTGCAAACTTTCAGTACTTTGTACATCTGTAAAAGTACTGGAGGGGTGTCTTTCACGCTCGAGCGGCGTTTTCTACGCTCGAGCGTCCCTTCTTGAGCTCGAGCGGTTGGTCTATTGTCTTCTAGAGGTGTGTATTTTGCGCTCAAGAGGGCCTCTTCTTGCGCTCGAGCGGAACAAATCTTTGTGTTTGACGCTCGAGTGTGAAACACTCCGCTCGAGCGGACTGCGAGTATATCAGATCATGAAAAATACTTTTTACATCACTTTTTCTTATCTTTTCACACAAAACCCTAAGGTTGAGAGCCTCTCTCTCTAAAACTCATATTCTCTCTACATTTTGACCTAGATCCTTTGATCTCTACACCCTTGAGCCTTCATTAAAAAGATAGAGCTCCTCAAGATTTTCTCTTTGACCCGATTAAAGTTGGATTTCGGCATTTTTGGGGTTCCATCCTTGCTTGGCTCGTATTCTCTCTTTGAGGTAGGGATTTTCTACACTTTTTTATGAGTTTTAATTTAGTTATTTGTGATTGCGTAACAATGGTGGGTTTTGGTGGCATTTTGAACAAAACCTAGGGTTTGGGTATAAAATGGAAAGAGGGCTTTTGGTGAATGAGAAGGAAATGATGGTGGGGTTTGAAAATGATGTTGTATGGTATCAAAGTTGAGATTTGAGAAAAATGAAGTTTGCCCTAGAATGAGTATTATATTTATTTTGTATAAATAAATGAAATTGATGTTGTAAACTTGGAATTAGACAAGTATTGAAATAGATGGTGAAATGAAATAGATGATGTGTCTCATCTTTGGAAATTTAGAGTAAATTATCTGTCTTGAGAATAGATATATGTTTAGAAATATTTGTATTGGGCTATCGGTGGAGGATGGTTTTGATTGTTGTAGAAATTGCATGTGGATTAGGTGAATTGAAACTATCCCATGGTTGATTATCATTGAATATGATCATGTAGTAAATACATTGTATATGTATGTTTGTTTGGAATGGAAAGGGGATGTATTCCATTTGTGATTATGTATTTATATACATTGCATATGTATGTTTGTTTGGGAGGAAAAAGGAGATGGACTCCATTATAATTAAGTTGGCCGGAGTGTCCTAGGTGAAAGTCCCAAAATCTATACATGGGTGCCGATCCCGCGGACGAAATATCCGTAAAATGGCAACATTGAAATCTATACATGAGTGTCGATCCTGTGGATAAAATATCCGTAAAATGGAAAATGGGAAGTGTTATGTGTTGATTGTAAAATTGTTAGATCATTGAGTTGTAGTCCATTTTGGGTCATTGGAAGATAATGGAAATTGACTTATGTATTGGAATAAATTGGAGGAAAATGAATTGGAATATGGACTTGATGTTTTATGATAATATAAGAATGTGAATGTTTTACCCCTAGTATTGTACATGCAGATTGTACTTATATCTTTGTTAAATTTCATATATTGTGTTAGAATTATCTCTACTGGGCTGTGGCTCACCCTACTTGGGAAAAACATTTTTAGATAATGAAGGAATGCGTCCACCAAGGCAATAGCATTGGAGGGACCTTTGGGAAGCAAGGGCTTCTAGTTTTGTTTTATTTTTGTATAGCCTTGGGCTAAATCTGTATGAGCTAGTCTCCTTTTGTTGTAACCAAGCCAAGACTTTGAAAGGTGTAAGCCCGAAGGGTATTTAATTGTGATAGGCTCATTGTATTATGAACTTTATGTAATGAAAAGGCTATTTACACTATGATTTGTACTGTTATATATATATGCTTTTGGAATGTATTTATCATTTTTTTTAGGGCGTTACAACTTAGTATCAGAGCGTACCAGGTTTGAATACTTTGGGTACGTGAGAAGTGATTAGTACCACAATAGGTTTGCCTCGCTTGTTAGAGACTTAAGTATGGACGATATGTACTTTTATGATAACATGCTTATGTGATTATATGGGCATGAGACTTAATTCCTAAGATGTTGATTGGGTCTACGGGTTTTTGGGAGTCCTATTAGAAGAGCATTTGATCACTACTATTTCTAATTGGAACTCTAATAACGCCACGGAACGGTCATTATCTAGAAAGGAAATTCGTATGTGTTTACGTGATTTTGTGCTTATGTGGAGTGAATTATTGTTGTCCATCGTATTAAGACGTGAGTGAATTAGCTTCGGCACATTTGTAAATATGCTAATCCTTTGTTACCTTTATTAGGATGTCAGGACGTGGACGTGGTAGGCGTGGTAGGGCTAGAAGGCACGAGATGCCTATACCGAATGAAATTCCGACACATGAGGAGGGAGTTGGTCAGGCCAATGTGGCCGAACCAGTCGGTCAACAGGCCATGGGCGCCTTAGCCCGCGAAATGGCCGAAGCGTTGAAGGAATCTATGGACATTCTCCAAGATGAGAATCAAGTCCAGGCCCAGGTAGCTAAGGTAGGGCCTTCTTTTCTGAAGAAGAAATTCTTCCGGTCGAATCCGGATGAGTTTTTGGGTGACCCAAATGAGCCACTGAAGGCAGATGAGTGGATTGAGCAAATAGTGAAGACGTTCGAGATGCTTGGCATCGAGGACGACCTGTTGATGGTGACCTTGGCATCTTTCCAATTGAAGGGGGATGCGGGTCAATGGTAGAAGTATGCACGTGGGCGCATTGGAGGGACTTGGGAGGCCTTTGTCAATGCCTTCCAGGACAAGTTTCTACCTCCCACTATTAGGGAGAATTGAGGGACTAGTTTTCCAAGCTGGTACAGTTGAATACACCGGTGGCTGAGTTTGAGGCCACATTCACTAGTCTGTCAAGATTTGCACCAAAGTTGGTGACGACGGAGGAGCGTCGATGTTTGGAGTTTGAGAAGAGGTTAAAGACCGGTCTCATGTTCCGAGTAGCCAAGTCTATGATTAGAGACTATGGACGCCTTGTGGAGGTGGCGGCCCATCTCGAGACTATTATACAGGCTGAAGTGGAGAGAATGAGGGGCTCCAAGAGGAGTCAAGATAGTCAAGAGGACGGTAAGAGGCAAAGGGGTTCTAACCCTCAGCAGTCCCAGGGAGTGCAGTCGAGGTCTACCTTTCCAGTGCCGAGTTCGGGTTCTAGGAAAGGTGGTTAGAAAGATGTAACTTGTTTCAAGTGTGGTCAGTTGGGCCACAAGTCTCCATCTTGCTTACAGAAAGGAGGAGGGCAGCAAGCAGCTTCATCTTCGGTTCGTTCTCAAGGCCAGAGTCAGGATAAAGGGCAGCCGCTCACTTGCTATTAGTGTAGTTAGGCGGGACACCTGAAGCAGGTTTGCCCACAGTTAGGTAGCACATCTGGTGCGTTTGGTTCGAGGCAGACACAGAGTCACCAGCCAGCACAGTTAGCATAAGCCTCAAGGGCAAATCAGGGAGCCCCTTCGGTTCAATCTGTGCAGCAGGCTTATGCTTCGAGGGGTGAGCAGGTAGATTAGAGGCCAACAGGGCATGTGTATGTTGTTACCGCGCCAGATCTTGTACCAGCTCCATCTGTAGTGAGAAGTACCTTTCTATTTTGCAATTCAATTGCTAATGTGTTGATTGATACGGGTACATCCTATTCTTTTATCTCGTCTGTATTTGCATCGGTTTTGGGGTTAGAGTTGGCACAGTTAACATCTTCCATATGTGTAAAGTCACCTATTGGTGGTAAGGTTATCCTGAAACGGGGGTGTCGGGGTTGTGACATAGAAGTCGCTGGTCGTCGACTTCCATTTGTATTTGTATTGCTTGAAATTTCTAGTTTTGATGTTATTTTGGGTATGGACTGGTTATCGTCATACCGAGCTGTTATAGATTGCTATCGTCAAAGGTTACTGTATGTACCTTGAGCGGCAACTGTTTTTATTTCTTGGGGACCGGGTGGATATAGTCTTATCATCGGTATATGATCCGCGTGGGCAGAGTGAACTTAGCTGTCTTCTTGCTAGCTTTCAGAGTAGTGAGTGTGATGAAGTCCAAATTGAATTGCCAAGGGTGGTTTGTGAGTATTCAGATGTCTTTCTCAAGGACCTTACTAGTTTGCTACCTCACCGAGAGATCGAGTTCTCCATTGATTTAGTACTGGCACGGCACCGATTTCTATGGCACCGTATCAGTTGGCACCTGTTGAATTGAGTGAGTTGAAGATTCAACTCCAGGAGTTGTTAGATAAGGGTTTTATCTATCCCAGTACTTCGCCTTGGGATGCGCCGGCTCTCTTTGCTAAAAAAAAAGATGGAGCCTTACGACTTTGTATTGATTACCGGAAGTTGAACTGGGTCACTGTTAAGAATAAGTACCCAATGCCTTGTATAGATGATCTGTTTGATTAGTTGAAGGGGTCTCGTTGTTTCTCTAAGATAGACCTGAGATCGAGTTATCACCAGTTGAGGGTAAGAGAGGAGGATATCCGGAAGATGGCATTCCGTACGCGGTATGGCCATTACGAGTTTCTAGTGATGCCTTTTGGGCTAACCAATGCTCCAGCTGTATTTATCGATTTGATGAATTGGATCTTCCGTGAGTTCCTAGATCGTTTCGTAGTCATTTTTGTGAATGACATCTTACTTTACTCACCCTCAGAGGAGGAACACCAGGAACACTTACGAGTAGTGCTTGAATTATTTAGAGCCCCCAAGCTTTATGCTAAGTTTGAGAAGTGTGAGTTCTAGTTGAAAGAGGTCAAGTTCTTAGGGCATGTGGTATCTGGGGAAGGAGTAACTGTAGAGACATTCAAGATAAAGGCAGTGCAAGATTGGGCACATCCTAAGAATGCTTTCGAGATCCGTAGTTTCTTGGGATTGGCCGGGTATTACTGTCGGTTTGTGAAGGATTTCTCTAGATTAGTTTCATCTTTAACTAAATTGACGAGGAAAGAGATCAAATTTGTGTGGAGTGAGGCTTGTGAAAAATCGTTCCAAGAACTTAAGGTTAACTTACCACTACTCCAGTTTTGATTATTCCGAAGAGAGGTTTGGGCTATTTTGTATATTGTGATGCCTCACGAGAAGGTTTGGGTTGTGTGTTGATACAAGAAGGGAAAGTAGTAGCCTATGACTCATAACAGTTGAAAACACACAAGAGAAACTACCCTACTCATGATTTAGAATTAGCAACGGTAATATTTGCCTTGAAAATCTGGAGGCATTATCTATATGGTGAGAGATTTGAAGTATTTTCCGACCATAAGAGTCTGAAGTATCTATTTACTCAGAAAGACTTGAATTTGAGGCAGAGAAAGTGGATGGAATTCATAGAGGATTTTGATTTTAAGTTACATTATCATCCAGGTAAGGCCAATGTTGTGGCCGATGCCTTGAGTAGGAAATCTATTGATAGTGTGGCGTGTATCGCCATTCGGGAATGGGAGATGTTGGGTACTCTAGGGGAGTTTGATTTGCATCTTGGCGAGTCCGTTGAATCTGCAGCTTTGTTTGCAGTAGTTGCCCAACCCACACTTGTGAACCGAGTGTTAGAAGCGCAAGAGAGTGATCTTGAGGTAGAAACCTCAGGAAGAAGATTTCTAGTGGGAAAGTGAAGAGGGGCTTGGGTGTGTATCCCGACTAGAGTGTGAGATACCGTGACCGTTTGTTCGTACCAGAGTCTTACCGAGAGGAGGTACTCCGAGAGTTTCACCATTCACGCCTTGCGGTGCATCCGGGAGACACAAAGATGCATCACGACCTTAGTCGCCAATTTTGGTGGAG
Organism: Camellia japonica; assembly: GCA_030407325.1. Classification (NCBI taxonomy): domain Eukaryota; kingdom Viridiplantae; phylum Streptophyta; class Magnoliopsida; order Ericales; family Theaceae; genus Camellia; species Camellia japonica. The sequence continues at coordinate 138,410,723 of JAPPVO010000014.1, forward strand.
GGGTATGAAGAAGGATGTAGCCGTGTTTGTATCGAAATGCCTTACTTGTCAGCAAGTAAAAACCGAGCATCAAAGACCTACGGGTTTGTTGAAACCCTTACCTGTAGCTGAGTGGAAATGTGAGCATGTCATGATGAATTTTGTTATGGGCTTTCCGAGAACTCAACGGGTAGTGATGCTATTTGGGTGGTAGTTGACCAGTTGACCAAGTCTGCGCACTTCTTATTTATGCGCGTGAGTGATTCGGTAGACTATGTTGCCAACTTGTATATCAAGGACATAGTGAGATTGCACGGGGTCCTTGTGACGATCGTTTCGGATAGATATCTGTGTTTTACGGCTCGGTTGTGGCAGAGCCTACAGAGTGCCTTGAGTACTAGATTAACCTTTAGCACTGCTTACCATCCTCAGACTGGCGAGTAGTCCGAGCGTACTATCCAGATCCTTGAGGATATGCTTCGAGGCTGTGTCCTTGATTTTAAAGGGTCGTGAGAGAGGCACTTGCCCTTAGTGGAGTTTGCCTATAACAACAGTTTCCAATCGAATATTGGTATGGCACCGTTTGAGGCCTTGTATGGTTGACCTTGTAGATCTCCAGTATGTTAGGCCGAGGTGGGTGATGCACCTTTGTTGGGCCTAGAGTTGGTTCGGAAAATAATGGAGAATGAGCACTTATTCGTAAAAGGTTGGTTATGGCTCAGAGTCGCCAGAAAAGTTATATCGACCGTAGAAAGAGACCCTTGTCTTTTGAGGTGGGAGATCATGTCTTTTTGAAAATATCACCTAGGCGGAGTTTGATGAGATTTGGAAAGAGTGGGAAGTCATCCCCTCAATTTATTGGGCCTTTTGAGATCCTTGAACGGGTTGGAGAGGTTGCTTATCGTTTGGCGCTGCCACCACAACTTTTCGGAGTACATGACGTGTTTCATATTAGTATGCTTCAGAAGTATGAACCGGATCCATCGCACGTATTGGATTGGACCGACTTGGAGGTAGATGAGGATGCCTCATATGAGGAGAAACCGGTGAGGGTCTTGGATAGACGGAACCAAGTCTTGCGAGGCAAGACAATTCCCTTAGTCAAAGTTTTGTGGAAACATTATGAGGTTGAGGAAGCAACTTGGAAGCGCGAATTGGAAGTCCGAGAGAAATATCCGGACTTGTTTATTGATACCTAAACATGTATTGAGATTTTGATTATGACAATGAAAAGTATAAGCATTGTATATGTTTAAAACTCTGAGAACATTGTATATGTTATGAGCATTTTGGAAACATGAATTCAATATAAACATTGTATATGTTTTTGAGAATGTGAAATATGGTGTATGGTATCACTTTTGAAGGCATTGTATATGCTAGGTGAATTTTGAAAATGAGGGTTTGGTTTAACATGGTAAATGTTTCGAGAAATTGTAAATTTCATTTTAATTTGGGACTTGTGTATCGAGTCAATGAGAATGGATGACCGGAGAATGGATCATGGTAGTGGATTATATGAATAGCATTGTTGGGAATGGTCTAAATATAATTTTGAACTTGATTTGAAATTTCGGGGACAAAATTCTTTAAGGGGAGGAAGTTATAGCGATCCCGATTTTGACCCGACTCTTGTGGTATTCCTAACTTGGGCTTAGGACATTCATATTGTTGCTTACCTCTTTTTTCCCTTGTATCTCTTTGAGATTGGCCTTTGGATTGTTGTTGTTGCTTGTTTTTCCCATACCTTGTTGCCCAGAATTTGGTCCTCCGCTCGAGCGGCCTTTCTCGCGCTCGAGCGGGAGTTGCAAACCTTCAGTACTTTACACGTTTGCAAAAGTACTGGAGGGGTGTCTTTTACGCTCGAGCAGCGTTTCCTACGCTCAAGCATCCCTTCTTGAGCTCGAGCAGTTGGTCTGTCGTCTGCAAAAGTTCTGGAGGTGTGTATTTTGGGCTCGAGCAGGCCTCTTCTTGTGCTCGAGCAGAACAAATCTTTGTGTCTGACGCTCACGCGTGAAACTTTCCGCTCGAGCGGATTGCGCGTATATCAGATCGCAAAAATCACTTTTTACATCACTTTTTCTTATATTTTCACACAAAATCCAAAGATTGAGAGTCCCTCTCTCTAAAACTCACATTCTCTCTCATTTTGACCTAGATCCTTTGATCTCTACACCCTTGAGCCTTCATTAAAAAGATAGAGCTCCTCAAGATCTTCTCTTTGACCAGATTAAAGTTGGATTTCGGCATTTTTGGGGTTCCATCCTTACTTGGCTCGTCTTCTCTCTTTGAGGTAGGGATTTTCTACACTTTGTTATGAGTTTTAACTTAGTTATTTGTGATTGCGTAACAATGGTGGGTTTTGGTGGCATTTTGAACAAAACTTAGGGTTTGGGTATAAAATGGAAAGAGGGCTTTTGGTGAATGAAAAGGGAATGATGGTGGGGTTTGAAAATGATGTTGTATAGTGTCAAAATAATTGATTTTGATACTTGGTTGAGATTTGGGAAAAATGGAGTTTGCTCTAGAATGAGTATTATATTTATTTTGTATAAATAAATGAAATTGATGTTGTAAACTTGGAATTGGACAAGTATTGAAATGGATGGTGAAATGAAATAAATGATGTGTCTCATCTTTGGAAATTTTGAGTAAATTATCTATCTTGAGAATAGATATCTGTATTGGGTTATCGGTGGAGGATAGCTTTGATTGTTATAGAAATTGCATGTGGATTTGGTGAATTGAAACTATCCCATGGTTGATTATCATTGAATATGATCATGTAGTAAATACATTGTACATGTATGTTTATTTGGGAGTGAAAAGGGGATGTTCTCCATTTGTGATTATGTGTTTATATACATTGCATATGTATGTTTGTTTGGGAGGAGAAAGGGGATGGACTCCATTATAATTAAGTTGGTCAGAGTGTCCTAGGTGAAAGTTCCAAAATCTATACATGGGTGCCAATCCCGCGGACGAAATATCCATAAAATGGCAAATGGGAAGTGTTATGTGTTGATTGTGAAATTGTTAGATCATTGAATTGTAGTCCCTTTTGGGTCATTGGAAGATAATGGAAATTGACTTATGTATTGGAATAAATTGGAGGAAAATGAGTTGGAATATGGACTTGATGTTTTATGATCATATAAGAATGTGAATGTTTTACCCCTAGCATTGTACATGCAGAATGCACTTATATCTTCGTTAAATTTTATATATTGTCTTAGAATTATCTCTACTGGGCTGTGGCTCACCCTACTTGGAAAAAACATTTTCAGATAATGAAGGAATGTGTTCACCAAGGCAATAGCATTGGAGGGATCTTTGGGAAGCAAGGGCTTCTAGTTTTGTTTTATTTTTGTATAGTCTTGGGCTGAATTTGTATGAGCTAGTCTCCTTTTGTTGTAACCAAGCCAAGACTTGGAAATATGTAAGCTCTAAGGGCATTTAATTGTGATAGGCTCTTTGTATTATGAACTTTATGTAATGAAAAGCTATTTACACTCTGATTTGTACTATTATATATATATGCTTTTGGAATGTATTTATCGTTTTTTTTTAAGGGCGTTACAAACTTTATCCTTTTATCAAATTTGTAAGTGACCGTTGAGTCAGACGTCATCCCGGATAACCAGTTTTGGGATGCATTTAAAGAAAATTAACCCTAGACCAGACGTTTGGCTGGACAACTACCTAGATTTGATGCAATAATTGGAATATATCATATTAAATCAAATTTTTACTCAAATTTAGTAAAGCATTGAAGATTTTCTTATATGTCCTTTTCAACTTATTTTTGCTTATTTGAAACTATTAAAAAAAACAATATTTTTTTTTTAATCTTAATTACAAACTTTTGAGAGTATTATAAATAAGATTTGGTTTGTATCTAGTTGAAAGTTGAACTAGGTCAAATAGTTGAGGTTTCTAACCTGTAAGAGTCATTAAACGGAAAACTCTTACCAGTAAGAGTTTATGAAAACATGGCCCAGTTGAATTTTTTTAAATACTCTTACCAATAAGAGTTTTTCGTTTAATGACTCTTACCGGTCAAAGACCTCAACTGTTTAGTTCAGTTAAAACTTCAATGGGAGACAAGTCATTCTCTTATAGATAATTGCACAACAAAAAATATATGTGACAATATATTTAAAATCATGAAAAATTTATTAGAAAATCGTATTTCAGGTACTTGTATTTCAATCAGTCCATAAGATATTCTTATATTATAATAAATCCTATTATTTTGAACATTTGATCCACCAAATCCTAATAATCATATTTAAGATATTTTATGAATAATTTTACCTTTATAAATATTCTTTGAAACCTTAGCAGCTTGGTGTGCACTATTTTGAACTATTTTGCCTCCGTTTGGAAGTGGGTTAGCTTTTTAGCTTTTTGACTTTTTTGGCTATTTTAGCCTGGGGCTAAAAAGCCTGATTTGGGAAGGACTTTTTGGCTTTTTTGATTTTTTGGTGAGGTGTCTTCATGGTGAATGACCAAACTGCCCTTGAAGTGATTTTTTATATTTTTACTCCTTGCCATACATCCTCGTCATTGGTGCGGACTTTTCTTTTTTTTTTTTTTGGAGGGGGATTAGGTGTATTTTTATGGTTTTTTTTCTTCTTTTTTTTTTTAATTTATGTTTTTGTCATTTTTCTTTTTGTATACATTAATTTGTTCTTTTTCTTTAATTTACGTTTTTGTCTTATTTATTTTTGATGGTATACAATAATTTGTTTTTATTTTTCAAAAATGGGTTTTCATGTGTTTTATTTATTTGTAAATTACGTGGCAAATGGTAATTTCTGTTTTAAAATTATTATTTTTTTGGATGAGGCGTATTTTTCTGGTTTTTTTTTTTAAAATTTATGTTTTTGTCATTTTTATTTTTATTTGTATACATTAATTTGTTTTTATTTTTCAAAAATGGTTTTTCATGTGTTTTATTTATTTTTAAATTACGTGGCAAATGCTAATTTCTGTTTTTAAATTTTTTTTTTTGGATGAGGCGTATTTTTGATGTTCTTTTTTTTTAATTTACGTTTTTCTCATTTTTATTTTTATTTTTATTTGTATACATTAATTTGTTTTTATTTTTCAAAAATGGTTTTTCATGTGTTTTATTTATTTTAAAATTATGTGGCAACTGCTAATTTCTGTTTTTAAATTTATTTATTTATTTATTTTGGTTGGATGAGGCGTATTTTTGATGTTTTTTTTTTTGTTAATTTACGTTTTTCTCATTTTTATTTTTATTTGTATACATTAATTTGTTTTTATTTTTCAAAAATAGTTTTTCATGTGTTTTATTTATTTTAAAATTACGTGACAACTGCTAATTTCTGTTTTTAAATTTATTTATTTATTTATTTTGGTTGGATGAGGCGTATTTTTGTGGTTCTTTTTTTTCATTTACGTTTTTGTCATTTTTTTTTATCGTTTTCAATTTGCTTTTTTTTTTTTTTGGGTTTGGAAAAAGCTTTTTTATGTTTTGTTTTTTTTAACATGACGTTGAAAATGTAAATTTGGGTGTTATGTTGTTGTCTTCTTTTTTTAATATATATATATATATATTAATTTTTTTTAATTTTGGAAAAGGCTTTTTCATTTTTTTTTTGAAATGAAGTGGAAAATGCTAATTTTTGGATGAGGCGTATTTTTGTGGTTTTTTTTTTTCCATTTAGTTTTTTGTCATTTTTTTTTATTTGTATACATTAATTTGTTTTTATTTTTCAAAAATGGGTTTTCATGTGTTTTATTTTTTTTAAAATTACATGGCAAATGCTAATTTCTGTTTTTAATTATTTTTTTATTTTTTATTTTTTGTCGATGAGTCGTATTTTTGTGGTTCTTTTTTTTTTTAATTTACGTTTTTGTCATTTTTATTTTTATTTGTATACATTAATTTGTTTTTATTTGTGGTTTTTCATGTGGGGGTAGTTTGGTAAATTTACCTTGAAGTGGGTTGTTGCCAATCAATTGCAGTGGCTTTTGTCTCCATTTGGCTACTTTAGCCTCTTTTGTCCCGTAGTGGCTAAAATAGCCCCAATTTACATTGCCAAACGATGCCTTAATTATTTCATGATGTGAACATTCACATTAAATAAATTTGATAGTGTGAATGTTCATATCATAAAACAATTACATTATAAATGTAAATATTAATGAGCACCTTCCCTTATTGTTATTAGGGATATTTTGATAATTATGTTGCTTATAATATTTATTGGTATATAAAAAAATAATCTGAACTAAGTGAAATATAAGTAGTTGAGAATGAATTTATAAATAAATGTCACTCTAATGAAACATATTTAACTTTTTCACTTATTATTAAAAGTTTTATCAAACATGTTTACAATTTATTTTAAATTTTATAAGTTAATAATCTAAAAAATTATATAATCAACATACATACCGAATGGGCCTACTATTTGGATCAATTAGATAAATATTTTTTTAATGATGATTAAATACTCGTTTCGGAATAGGTTATTATTATTTAATTTTTTAAAAAAAAATTGTAAAAAAAAATGATAGGATAAAGTGTTTTGTTTTATTAGGATGGATTATTTTAATCCATCCCAAACAGGTCAAATTCTTACAAATTTTTTTATATATATTTGAATATGACTTTTAAAAATATAAAATTATATTATTTTCATCACCTTTAATTATATAATAAAATGGTAAAATGAGTGATGATTAATGATTCTGTGCCAATGACAAAACTGGACACAACCTTTTCATATGGGTTGTGCTCAATTGTGTAATTGAGTTAGGGTAAATTATATTAACGGTTTTTATAGTTTGAGATGTGTTATTTTAGTTTTTAATTTTTTAATTGTGACATATTTAATCATAAATTTTAAATCTTGTTTAAAATAAGGATAATTGAAGATATCATTACTCAATTTCAAGGGCAAAGTCGTCAATTTAATAAAATATAAACTAATTTGGAAAAAATTAATGTTAAAAAAATATTTTTGAATTTTTTAAAATTATTTTTACCCACTAAAGATAAAATTATGTAAAATTGATAAATCTTTTACATATTTATTTTTTTTTACCAAATTAATTTTTATTATGTGTTTGGATGATGATCATATAATGGACGGTTGTCTTTATTTTCATTAAATTAGTTTCTATTTTTCCAAAACTCAAATATGAAGATAATTTTGATATCATTATTAAATCAATCCATTAAACCAAAAAATTCAAAAATAAAAATATTTCATATATTAAATATATTGATTACACATTAAAAACCTAACAATCACATATTATATCATCATCCAAACACATAATAAAAATTTATTTAGTAAAATAACTAAAAAAAAATTGCGTAAAAGATTTATCAATTTTACATAATTTTATCTTTGGTGGGTAGAAATAATTTTTAAAAATTCAAAAATTTGTTTGACATTTATTTTTGTCAAAATAGTTTATATTTTATCAAATTGACAATTTTGCCCTTGAAATTGAGTAATAGTATCTTTAATTATCCTTATTTAAAACAAGATTCAAAATTTATGATCAAATATATCATAATTAAAAAGTCAAGAACCAAAATGATACGAGCCCAGACTATTGGAACTGTTTGTGTAATTCGCCCATTAAATTATGTGCATTTACGCTCCATATTTAATAATAAATTATGAGAAGGAGAACTCTTCATATTTTAGTTTGGCCCCGTGTAGAAATATGTTATTTTAATTGAGTTTTTGGCTAAGCCTCTTTTAGGAAGTGCTTATAAGCTGGTTTTTGTTTTTAACTTTTTGACTTATATGAGTCATATTACTTATTTACTTTTTGCCTAACTTTTCGAGTAAAAAAAAACTAACTTATTTAGCCTTTATTTGGGAAGAGCTAATTTAGCCTTATTTTTTTTAATTTTTTTGCTAATTTAACCTAGCTAAATTAGTTTTGTTTAGAAAAAAAATTTGACTTTTTTTGGTTTGGATGTGATAATTGTGACAGAAAAAGTGAAATTATTATGGTTTGAATGTGACATTTTGACTTTGTTTGGGAAGTTGGCTATTTTAACTTGACTAAAAAAATTGTGTTTAGGAAGTTGGTTGCCTTTTTTTTGTAGTTGATTTGATGGTTGTGAGAGAAAAAGTAAAATAATTATGGATTGGATGTGACATTTTGTCTTATTAACTATTTTAACCTATTTTGTCTTTTCTCTTCCCAAACACTCCATTTGTCTTATTGGCTAAATTAACCTATTTTGGTCTCGTTTAGAAAGTTGGTTATTTTAGTAGGCTATTTTAGTTTTTGATTATTTTAATATGCTAAAATAGTTGTATTTGGGAAGATAATTGAATTTTTTTGTAGTTGTATGTGATGTTTATGAGATAACAACAATGATTCATCCCCCCTTTGACCCCCTCTCTCTCTCATTGGTCCCCTTTTCTTTTTCTTTTTCTTTTTTTTCCTGCTCCTCCAATCACCACCCGCCACGTGACAAAGGGGGGTGAGGGGTGACCCCCAAAAGGGGGTCCCGAGCATTATTCATGAGATAAAAAGTGAAATGATTATGGGTGTGATGTGACATTTTGTCTTATTGACTATTTTTTGCTTATTTTGTCTTTTAGTACTATTTTAACCCAAAAAGTCAAAAAAGTTTCTTTCTATTTTCGGTTCGTTTGGGAAGTGGGTTGGCTTTTTGGCTATTTTAGCCTGGGGCTAAAAAACCTCGTTTAGGAAGGGTTTTTTGATTTTTTTGACTTTTTGTGAGAGAAATAATGTAATGATTATGGATTGGATGTGATGTTTTGTCTTATTGGGCTAAAATAGCTTATTTTGTTTTATATGACTATTTTAGTCAAAACCTTCCTTCTCAAATAAAGGCTTTGAGTTGCTTTGGAAAAATGGTAAAAAGTGACTTTTTGGCTTTTAATCAAGCTTTTAGCTTTTTTAGATAAATGATTTGGGATAAAAAGTTGCTTTTGATTTTTTTAATTAATATTTGTTTATGATGTCAAATCACAATGAAATGACCAAACTATCCCTATTCAATTTAAAATATTTACAATTTCTCCCATGTAACATATTTTGACCCATGAGGGGTAGAATTGTAATTTCACCAATAGTTAAAAACCAACTTCCCAAATGTCTTTAAATACAAAAAAACTAACTTTTGACTTTTGCTACAAACTCAAAAAAGTGGCTAAAAACCTGTACCCAAAAGAGGCCTTTGTCGGTTTGGGATAACTTACAAAAGTCAAAAAGTTAAAAAGTAAAAAAATCCATACTATTTGGAAAAACTTGTGGGGAAAGCCTAGAGGGCAAAATTATTATTTTGCCTTTTGAATTTAACTACCAAAAAGTCAAAAAGTCAATAAGGGTAGAATGGTTATTTTGATTTTACTACAATATTTTATTACACATCTTTTCGTAAAAAATCAAAAAATTATCCCAAACATACATCTTTTTTTCTTTACTTTTTTAGCCAAAAAATCAAAAAGTATACTTATATAGCACATCACAAACAAGTCAGTCATCCTTCTGAAACAAGGCGTTAACCTAATTAAAAAAAGTTATGTTTATAATCATAGTTGACATTTTATTTTTTTTAGTTGATTTGATAATTAAGAGAGAAAAATGAAATGATTATAATTTGGATGTAATATTTTGGTTTATTAGTTATTTTAGTCTATTTTATCTTTATTGACTATTTTAGCTAAAACCCAACTTCTCAAATATAAGTTGAGTGAGAAATAGTGAAAAATGATAAGTAATGGAGAGAAATATAATTTTTTATTAAACATTTTTAAAAATTTCTTACAAAAAAATGATGATATTTGGTAAAAAATAAATTGATTGGTTGTAAAATATTTATAATATCAAGATTGTCTTTTAAATACAAAGAAATAAAAGAAATCATACTTATATCTCTTTCAAGTTAAACTCGAATGATCTACTACGCAGCTCGATAAATTTATATGCACTTAGGACTTCCAAAAAATTGAATTGTTCATGAACAGTTTAAGTTTGACTCATTTAAAGCTCGTTTATTAAATGAGCGAGCTCAATCTCGATTTTTAAGCTCGTTTATAAATTGAATCGAGTTCGAGTAGTCCCAAACTCGGCTCGATAAGGTTAGTGAACATAAAGAAAATAAATTAATATTTACTTTTAATAATATATCAAACAAATTTTTAATAATTTATTTTTATTTTAATATTTGTGTAAATTTATATATTTGGTTGATAAAATTTATTATTAATATAAGAATTATTGTATATTTTGTTCATATTTTTTAATTTTTTATTTTTTATCTCAATAAGTAAATCAATTTAAGTTTAAAATTTTTTAAAGTTTGAACTGAGTTCGAGTTTATTAAATATTTAACGAGCTGGGCTCTCTATTTTTTAAGTTTCACTTAAGCTTGTACTCAACTAATTCTTAATGAACAAGTCTGAATATTCAAAAATTCAGTTCTAATAATTTTCGTTAACTCATATTCAAAAACTCAGCTCTAATCACAATATTCAAATTTAACTCATATTCAATTCGTTAAAAATTCATTTAAAATTAACTCGTTAAGTAAACACATCAACCTTAAATATAATTTTAAACTCGTTAATTCTTAAAAATAACTTAGGCTCCGTTTGTTTTCAGATATAGAATGGAGGAGATTGATAGTGAGGAGATTAAGTAAAATTATGTTTGTTTTGATTATAGTTATTAGTATGAGAATTATTAAATTATTACCCTATAAAAAAATATAAAAATATTTTAAAAAATAACATTGTAATTTTTACTTAACAAAAAATACAAAAACATTAAACATTAATGTTAAAAAAAATTACTCAACATATATAAAAAAAAAATAAAAAAATCATAAACACTAATTTCCTAATACCACCTCTATCGCTTCTATCTAAATCCCAAAAGTAAAACCCATCCTAATTCCATAAAATTATAAAAATCTTCTCCATCTCTCAAGATAAAAACAACATATAAATCCTATCTCTATCTCTATCTCTATCTCTATCTCTCTATAAACGGGGGTGTTATTGCAAAGATCAAAGAGAGGAAGGGTATTAACCTCAATCTTTTTTCTTTTTTCTTTTTTTGTTACAGGAAAATCCTCTCTACTCTCCCGTAGGTCCAAGGCAACGCCCATTTGTAGAGATCACCGAGGTGTCCTATTAGCCGTTCCGAGCAAGGAGACTATAACCTGGAAACTTGTCCCGACCTCCCAAGACAAACTCCGCTTAAGTCAAGACTCGCACAGCAGGCAGCATTGAACTCACATCAAGCCGTTCCGAGCAAGGAGACTATAACCTGGAAACTTGTCCCGACCTCCCAAGACAAACTCCGCTTAAGTCAAGACTCGCACAGCAGGCAGCATTGAACTCACATCAAGTGTTGATTAGACAACTTGAGATCCAACCTCCTAACTAACTATGCTACGCCTAGAAAATTAACCCAGAAAAAATATAAACTCATGACCTGGGACTTAATCTCCACACAAGGCCACCGACCTGGTTTATTAACCTCAATCTATTGCCGCGTATATTGCTTTTTCTGGTAGAATACAAAGACTACTCTCTCTCTCTCTCTCTACTCCGTACACTAGAGAGAGAAAGAGAGGAGAAAGATAGCACAAAGCACTCCAAAAAGCACACAGCATCTCTCTCTCTCTCTCTCTCTCTCCACTACTTTCTCTCTATATAGGGACACTCCTCTTCTCATCAGATCAGACTCCGCTTTCGAAACAGGTACGCTTCACAATTTCCAACTTTTTATGATCGACTCTAAAGCTAGGGTTTCTGAGTCGAATCTGTGGTTTTGATTGTGAAATTGAGACTGTTGAACTGTGTGTAGGGTTTTTTTGTGATGGGAAAGGGGTCGAAGACTGGAGGGTGCAAGTCTGCGTCGCACAGTATCTTCAAAGATAGGGCGAAGAACCGTGTGGATGATCTCCAAGGCATGTTCACGGATCTCCAATCGGCGAGAAAGGAGAGCCGTTCGATCGATGTGGCTATGCTCGAAGAGCAAGTTCATCAGATGCTTCGCGAATGGAAAGCTGAACTCAACGAACCCTCCCCAGCTTCTTCTTTGCAGGTTTAATTGTGAATTATAGATGTAATTGTGATTTGGGTTGTGAAATGAATTATTTTTTGTTAATTATATATATGTAATTGTGAATTATAGATATAATTGTGAGTTGGGTTGTGAAATGAATGATTTTTTGTAAATTATATATGTAATTGTGAATTATAGATGTAATTGTGATTTGGATTGTGAAATGAATGATTTTTTTATATATGTAATTGTGAATTATAGATATAATTGTGATTTGGGTTGTGAAATGAATGATTTTTTGTAGGGTGGGAGTCTGGGTTCTTTTTCAGCTGACATTCAAAGACTGATGCAACTATGTGAGGAACAAGATGATGCTACCAGTGGCTTAGCTGCCCCAAAGCCTGACCCTGATGCCCAAAAAATGGGTGATACTACCGCCTTCCAAGAGGTTTGTAATTTTGTCTTTTTGGGTTTGTTTTTGGACACATGAATTTGATAAGGCATGCATACATGTAAAGTGATAGGATGCAACGGTAAGGAAGAGTGATCGGATCACCATAAATGGAGATGTTAGGGGCAGGGGAAGACCTAAATTGATGTGGGATGCGGTAGTGAAAAAAGATATGAATTTACTGAAGCACATAGCCCTTGATAGAGCTGGAATGGTGAAAAAAGAATCTTGCAGCTGATCCCATTTATCGGGACACAAAGGCTTAGTTGGGTTGGCATGGTATGGTATGGTATGGTAGGCATACATGTAAGACTTGAAGCATGTCTCCATAATTCTAAGTTTTTATTTTTTGTGGGCAATTTGTTGGCTAATAAATCTATTGTAGGAGGATATGAACAGTGGAATCTTTATTTATTTTTTTCTCCCATACACAGGCAAGAAAGTCTCTAGTTGTTCTTACTAACTGTTGTATCAATTTTATGCACTTTTTTGTACATCCTTTTCAGAATCTTGCTGTGTCATCTAGTATGCCATATGTTTCTTTAAAATCAATAAATGCTATGTGGTAGTTTTTGTTAGTTCCTAAAATCCGACATTGTAGGTCATGCCTTAAAAGTTAGTTATCTAATTATCTCTCCTCTGTCCATTTCTGTGTTTATCGTTGTGCATTTGTCGTTTTCTGTGCATCTCTTTCTCTCTCTGTCTCTGCTTAATTACTCTCTTAGAGAGTTTGATTGGATTGTTCATAAGTGATGCAGTGCCTAGTGCAACTTTGAATATCACCTTTATTGTTATCTATTCCATTATATACTGCACACAACTCGGAACATATATTGAAGCTTTGTCACTCTTTTTTCTTTTCTAACGATGGCCATATAATAATTGCTGTACATTTTTCAAATTTAGCCCATCTTCCTCGTTCACAAAACTGCCTAAAATTTAGATGTAAATGCATTTGCACCCACCAATAGTGTGTATTTATAGGGGCACTTTCTTCCACCAGCTAAACAACAAAGACCAGGACTGTTAAAAAATAGATTTTAGTATTAGAATTGTGAGCGTATCCTTACCCTCTATTTTTGGCAGCTGCTGTTAGAGTTTCTGTGTTCGGTGGCTTTAACTGAACCTGATTTTACGTTTTCCAGCTTCATCATATTATACCATGCAGGTCTATACCTCCTTTAGATAGAACCCCCATAGAGCTAGAACTACTTCTACCATGGAATCCATGATCACACACGTACCTTTTCTTCCCAAAAAGAATCTACAAAGCAAACTAGCACATTCATCAAAATGCTCTTGTTAGCTAACTTGAACTATCTGTGATTGCTTATCTGCTTTAAATTAGTTTTATCTTTGGGCTCTAAATATGTGGGTCTGTCTTTTTGAAGATCTCTTTAAGGTAGGATACTCTGTAATGCTATGTCAGTGCATACAAAATTTTAACCTGGGTAGCATAATTAAGTCGTAATCTATTGTCCTATCTATTGTTTCTATTGAATTATTTGGGAATTCTTTAAGCTCTGTTTAATCTTACCTTCATTACAGAACACTTTCTGTTTGTCACTCTAAAAGCACTTAGCTTAATTATGGTCCCAGGTTCCAACATTTTTTTACCCTAATAAGTTTTTATCCATTACTCTATCCATCATCTAGTTTTGGCTATGCTTACAGCATGCGTACTTTCCCTTTTGCAAATCTATACCTTTTGTAAATCTTTACATTTCTAAAGTCAAATCTTGTTATTCTACCACTAACTCTTCTTCATGGTATTTCCATTTTTGCTGATAAAAATGTCTTCTGAAACTTTGAGCCATCTCATTCCATTTCTATGTCAAACCTTTTGCTGTTTCTTTATTTAGATGATATGTATTTTCTCCAAGTATAACCACCTAATTTTCAGATATCTATTTCTTATATTATTCCATTCATTGAACATGGATATGTCCAGGGATAAAAGGAGAATGGGGTCCTCAATTCCTTCTATTTTTTTCGTCTCTGATTTAATTATTTTTCTCACTCTTTAGCAAGTCTGCAAGAGTTATATGTAGATACTGACAAAGAATTTGTGCAATGGGTTTGCTGCAGGGCTTTCATGTGAATCCGGGGCCACATGGACACGACTTCCAGTTGGTGGTTGGCCATTGCAAAGGCTCCCCTTCAGTAGTTCAAAACATGGGAGTAAATAACTTGGGGTTTCCTTCTCAGCTGGACTATCAGACGTACGATTTACATCAAGATGTTGAGCAGAACTTCCCTGGTTTTGATGGTACTGGCCTGTATGGAGATGATGCTATCCATCAGATTTCTGGCTTTTTGCCAAATATTTGCCCTCCACCTTCTGCTTTCTTGGGGCCAAAATGTTCACTTTGGGATTGTCCCAGGCCCGTTCAAGGATTGGATTGGTGTCTAGATTATTGCAGTACCTTTCATGCAGCACTTGCAGCAAATGAAGGCCCACCTGGTATGACCCCAGTTCTGCGACCCTTTGGCATTGGCCTGAAGGATGGTCTGCTTTTTGCTGCTCTTAGTGCAAAAGCACAAGGAAAAGATGTTGGTATTCCAGAATGTGAGGGGGCTGCGACTACAAAGTCCCCATGGAATGCTCCTGGTTAGTTTTTTCACTTGTGCACAACTTAAACTCTCTCTCCCCATCTCTCTCCACTATTGGGTGTAGGGCTGTCAAGGAGCCGAGTAGCAGGTTGTTCAAGTTTGGCTTGAAAACTTAACAAGCTTTAAAATGTGTTAAAACTTGACTTATTTACATGACGAGCCAATCTTGAATGATCTTTTAATAAGCCGAACACGAGTAGCTTGATTTTTTGTAGTGTATATGTAATTATCGAGTCATATGTTGCTCAAGTTGGTCTTGAGAACTTAATGAGCCTTAAAATATGTTCAAGTTTGGCTTGTTTTCTTAACGAGCTGATCTTGAACAAGCTCTTAACAAATTGAACTTGTCAAGCTCGAGTAGCGTGGTTCTTTTTGCAGCCCTAGTTAGGCGGAACTTCACTCATAATATTCCTTTTTGTAATTTGCTATTGCAGAGCTCTTTGATCTTACAGTTCTTGAGGGTGAAACAATTAGGGAGTGGCTCTTTTTTGATAAGCCTCGAAGAGCGTTTGAGAGTGGGAATAGAAAGCAAAGATCGCTACCCGATTATAATGGACGCGGCTGGCATGAGTCAAGGAAACAAGTGATGAACGAACATGAGGGTCTGAAGAGATCTTACTATATGGATCCACAACCGAGGAAAGATTTCGAATGGCACCTTTATGAATACGAGATCAATAAATATGACGTTTGTGCCTTGTATAGATTGGAATTAAAGCTGGTTGATGGGAAGAAGAGTGCAAAAGGTAAATTAACAAATGATTCGGTTGCTGATCTGCAGAAGCAGATGGGAAGGCTCACTGCTGAGTTTCCCTTAGATAAAAAGCGATCTGTGAAGGGAAGGACAAAGGCTGCTCCGAAGGACGGTGTTGGAAATATGTACTCTGCTCCAAACCGTATGGCACCTACAAGTGACGGGTTTGATTATGGAACAGGTGAGCCCTATGATTATCTTGTTGACAATTTGACTGGCTATTACTTGACTTAGTTGAAGAAACTCATTTTCACAAGGAATAAGCAGCATTTTGTCGGGTCTAGTGTACATCAACCAAATTGTTTCTGCATAGCTCATATGCAATGGTTGAAGATGATGTTTTTTTTTTCCCTCTCACTATATATCATCCAGTCTTTGGTCTCTCAGCAATCAAACCCTTGTTTTTGTCACGAGGATCTTGATCTTGTGCATAATTGAGTGTTACCGGGAGCATATTCTAACTGCTGGAAGATGGTTTACAAATGGCAAAATTGGCTGTTCTTATGGTCATTTTCTTAACTAATTGTGCTTATAGTGTAAAGAGTACTGATGTCACATCTTCCAAACCATTGTTTTGGGTTTTAAAGACTTGTCATCTAATAATTTATCTAGGAGGGACAAAGTTCATGATAGATATTAGGAGAAATATGTAACTTTCTCGTTGCTGGGTATATAGACATTACATATATGTGGGAGTTTTATCTGGTTATCATTGGGATGTGTACATGGTGGTGGTTGATATTTTTAAATTTTATTTTTTATTACTGTTTGTTGGCTGCGAGTTGATGGATCTATTATTTATATTATGCTTTCAATTTTAAATTTATGTTGCTTTGATTAATGGATCATTCTTGCTTGGAGTTGCAAAAATACTTACATTTTATCAATGGCACTGAATTAGCAAATGTTTTCCACACAATAAATTGAGTCCAATTTTGGTCATGGAATCCATAGTTTTAAGTGGGATCGATGACATTTTTGGAACAAGTGATTACTTCTCCTAGACTTTTGTGATGTTTGTGTGTATTTATAAGTGGAGCCTGTTGTTGACGATTGAGATAGTTGTGTCACTTCCCTCACTGTTGAGCCGAATGTGGGATCATGTCTACAATATACCAGGAATGGGCGTGAAAAGGCTTGCCTAGTTTCACGTGGAGTGGACTGCCCTTTGACCTGGCTCACCCTTTGCTTGAGCCTTGCCGGCTGAGCTGGAGTAGAGCTTGGCCACATGCTTGTGCGTATATAGCTCAACAGCACTACCATGTGGCATGCCCTTATGCAGACATGGCTAATGAACAACTCGGATTTTACCTAGCACAACCGTATTACAAAATTAGAGGAGAACAAGACAGTTTTTTGGTGAGAATTTTGGGGCCAAAAAGGATTCTGATAATTCTTAGATTGTTCATTTTTACACCTTTCTAAAAACAACCCACTTTTAAGACATGCTATTGCACTCTTCACTGAGCTCGACATAGTGATCGACATGATCTCTGTACGCATGATGCTAGTATTCTACTTGGTCCCAAGCGCTCTTTTCTGCTACTGGTGTGTGATCACAACCTACAACCCCCATTCCACACTCTTCCTCCACCTCCTTTCCACCTCAGTTGGCTTCTCCTTATCGTGGCAGCTCAAGCAACAATAGTGGTGGGGCCTCCCAACATTAGGTGGCTTTACAATCATCATCACCACCTTCTTCCACTACACGGTCCCTTGTCTCTGCCGCCGCCGCCGCCACCACCACCACCAGTGGTCCATTCCTTCTCATGCGGTCCCTTCCAAAGGATTCGGGTTTGGGCTTGTTCCTTAGCTTTGTTGGGGTTGCTATCCAAGAGCTTTAATTAAAAAAGTTGCTCGTCTTTTTCACAAAAAGAGGTTGCTTTCAACTTTTCAAAAACTATTTTTAAACCAAAATGAAAATCATATGAAAATTTCACCCAAGTAATTACAAAATCATTAATTCACATGAAAATGGGCATCAAAACTCCATTCAGGCCACAAGGCAACTGCTAGAAGATCATTTATATAAACCAGCAAAGTAACTATTCACTGCAATACAGAGTACTTGGCACATTGAAAAGCCTCTGCCGCGAGGGTTTCAATTATTGTAAAATTGATTGCTAGCTTCTGGATCATAGCTTATATCATTATGCCAGCACACCTACTATTATCGATTAATATATATAAGTTCACCCATTGCTCCTACAGGCTTTGCAGAAATTTAAACAATTTCTAGCTTTTACTTATCCACCAGTCAAACTGGTTCTCAGAGCATCAAGTCTGCTGTCAAGCATCCTCCTCCTCCTCGTTGTTGTTGACTCGTTCACATTCATCAATCCATTCACTGTATCTGCACATTTCCAACTTCCAGGTTAGAGAGAGAGAGAGAGAAAGAAAGAAGTATATAAGAAGTGTGAAGTAATTGCACTTACATGTCTATTGGCTCCGTTAAAGCTGCAGACAACAGAAGAAACAAAAATTAGTCAACCAGCCAAGAAACCTGTTGTAACCAATACAAAACTCTATGCATTTGTTACGTAAATGAAAAACCAAGAGTATTAAAGCAGGCCCAACACCATAATAGGGTAAATTTGATTTGTTCTGCACAAATGAAGTGCATTTGAAAAGGGAAAAAAAAGTACTTACATTTTTTCTTCGAAACTGTGTGCGTATAAATGAGTTTC
The DNA here is from genome assembly GCA_030407325.1 of Camellia japonica. NCBI lineage: Eukaryota > Viridiplantae > Streptophyta > Magnoliopsida > Ericales > Theaceae > Camellia > Camellia japonica. The sequence goes on from JAPPVO010000014.1 coordinate 138,429,264, forward strand.
AATTTTTGATACATTTAAGGACAAAGAGCTGCAATCATCTTTTCAGAAATTTCCCGACGATGATGATGAACATTCCATAATTTTCTAAGGAAGAAATGGCGAAACTACCATAACTATGTCCTCTCTTACTTCTTTTTCACTTTCCACATTACCTCCATCTCTTCTTAAAACTAGAAGTCCATCGCTTTTCACTAAAAAGCAAACTTAGCCAAGTGATTATGAAATAATCTTCCCACATTACTACCGTGTCTGGGAGTTTTGGGACATTGTTTTCTACCAAATATAAATATTATAAATACTAACAACCACCAAAAAGCATGGGCAGTAGACCATACCTGTTATAGTGGTGCTGAAGCTCTCTTGGCAAATCCTGCATGTGGCCTCGCCAATTAAGTTCTTCATATCACTGAAAACCAACAACAAAAGTAATCAATCAATCAATCAATCAACTATCATCTCATTATTAGCATCCATGGCCTTCCACTATTTTGTGCATTTGGACCATTTGCTTATTCATTTTAGTTTTCAATTCTCTCATTGGCTCAGAAAAAAATCAAGGCTCTTCAATTACTAGATCACCCACGTTATGTAATGGAAACAATGAAGTCTCAAGTGACACTACTAAACAGGTAAAATAAAAGTTTCTTATAATCAACTAAGTCTTGTTTCATGTTTATCTTTATAAATATGTCAAGCATTGACCAAAAAGGAGACAGTCAAGCCCAAATGTAGAAGGTGACAAGTAGTTTTATTGCCTTCTGTTTATCTACATTAGAGAGAGAGAGAGAGAGAGAGGAAAAAAAGATGTCCACAGAGAAGACATGAAAATCAAAAGAAATATTTACATGCGGCATTCAACACCAGAGCCATGGTTGCAGAATGGACAACTGAAAACAGTGTCAAGCTTGTCCATCCGCTTCTTTGGTGGTGGCTTTGCTCTTGACTTCCTCTTCCCCATAGTTCAAGTCCTGTCCTGTTCTTCATATGAATACATCAACACATAAGTGTGGGCAGAAGTAAAAAAATAACTAACTTCAAAAAAAGAAGGAAAAAAAAAAAAAAAAACAGCACAAGTAAAAGTCAACAAATCAACCATCTACTGCAGATATAAAGGTGTAATCATGCGCAAACCACCCAAAGTTTATCCACCCAATTCTTAACCACGCAAACACATTAAACCGTGCCATATTTTTGAGGTCCATGCACCTGTATTTCAATTCCCAAACAGGTACATCATACCAGCAAGGAAATATGTCTGTTTAAATCATATGTCACAACTCTTACTAAATCTTATAAGAAAGAGGTAGAAGAATGTGATAACATTCATTCACTAAACCATATGAAGAATTTGAGACCATGAAAATGTTTTCTTCCTATCAATCCATCTCCCTAAAGATTTATTAGTTATTTAATGAATCATCTCCTTATAGATTGAATTGACAATTAAATCACCATCAACATATCTTAGTGGAGTATACAATAGGAACAAATCACATCACAAGAAGGATCCTAGTGATCCAAGATATGCACACAACCATAGGAAAATTCAAATAACACAAAAGAAAGTGCAAGGCTATGCAAAGAGAGGACAAAAATAAATATGATATATGACAATCAAGACAAGCCGAACTGAAATCTTGATTAACATCTTATTTAATTAAAAATTCACAATGATGATCCTACACAAAGAATTAACTAAATGATTCAAACTACAAGATACAATTTAAGAGGAGGTAGTTCTTATAAACTAATTCAAGACAAGTCTAGCCAGGCCCTCAACTTGTTGAAGTAAGTTCCATCCTTGACATAAGGAAGGACCCATAAACACATATATTTCGACGATCATCTAACATATATTTCTTTTTTCTTTTGAACATTACGCAGTTTCGATGACCAAAATCCGGGACAATATTCAAATTTTTAATCAAGTTCAATTATCAAATTGGTCTATTCAGTCAGTATTCTTCAATTTAAATTGTTTAACCTTTCTTTCTTTCACCCTCTCCTCCTTCCCCGATTCAGATGACTATAAAAGCCCACAAATGCCCTAACTTTCCTCTGTGCAGAAACATTAAAGATCAGAATTATTTTTCCGAGCCCTAAATTCTCGTGTGTTTGTATACGCAAAACAACCACAAAAAAAGAAGCAATGTAATCGAAAGTTAAACCCTAAAAACTAATTTTTGAATTACATATATAAAAAAAAAAGAGAGAGAGAAAACAAACAAAAAAACAAAGAATTGGTTCCGTTTGTTTCAATTTTCAAAAGAAGCAAATGCGAAAAAGACAATAACATCGAAATCTCACCTGCGATCGTTGAAGAACAATGAAAAAAGAACTCTTTCGCAATCTGCAAAAGATATCAAGAAAAATAATCAGAAAATAGTAACGAAATCATTCGACAAATGGACACAATTCGATCGAAATACACACCTGTTGAAACCCTAGTTTTCCGAGATAGAGAGATGATAACTATGTATCGACTTGATTTTGGAAAGTGATATGACCAGGGAGCAGAAAGAAATTCCTCTGTAGGAGAAAAAATGAAGCGTTTCGGGCTGGGCTTAGATCCAGATCGGCCTGTTAATAAACCCAAACATTGGAGGCCCTCAATCTAGGCCAGTTTAGAAATAAATTATTTTAATAATTTTTTGACTTTTTATAAAAATATGTGTAAAAAAATAGAGAAAATGATATGACAATTTATAGTAATTTTTTAACTTTTTTTTGGCTATTGTGACTTCGTTTGTCATTGAATTTTTGGCTAAAAAAATATAGGGTAAATTACATTGACACCCCTGAGGTTTTATCTAATTACATTTCACCCCAGACGTTTTAAAAATTACATTTCTACTCTTGTGGTTAATAGTCTCATTTCACAAATCTGTACTTATATAAAAGGCAACAATTCTTAGAAAAAAACAGAGAAAATTACATTGACAAAAAAATAAAGAAAAGCAAAGGAAAAAAAAGAAAAGGAAGTAAAGCAAAACAAGAAAAGAGAGAGTGTATGAATTCAATATTTTCATTCCATTTAAATAATTACAATGACAATGGGATTAATATAATTTCCCAAACGTCAGGGGTGATGCGTATTAAACTCAAATCTCAGGGGGTGTAAGTGTAATTTACCCAAAAACATAAAAGATGAAATAGGCTAAATAAAATAAAATATTACATCCAAATTATAATTATTTCACTGTTTCTCTTACAACTATCAAATCAATTACAAAAAAAAATCTAACCAACTTCCTAAACACAACTTTTTTAATCAAGTTAAAATAATCAAAAAGTCAAATATTTATATAAAACAGCTAACTTCCCAAATAAACCCTAAATAAACCTTTCAACTATTGACATTAGTTTATTTTATCTCAAATTAATATTTTTTTGACAGAATGTTACACTTGTTAATGTATAAAAATATTTTGTGCACAGAATTTGTTTAATTTGATTATACTAGAGACAACAATTTGCTACAAATAGTTATATTTTGGATTCTATTATATATCTTTTAAATAATTAGTTGTGTTTTTATCTATTTTTACTCGAGTTCCGTTTGGGATGTGCATTGTTTTTTGAATTTTTAACTATTTTAGCCTAATGTTAAAAAGTCTTGTTTGTGATAATTTTTAAATTTTTTTTACTTTTGTGAGAGAAAAAATAAAATGATTATAATTTGAATGTAATATTTTTTAGGGAAATTCCACACTCTTACTTATCTCAATACACACACTTAATAAAATTTTATTTTAAAGACATTATATCCTAGAGTAAAATGACCATAATGGATATCCAAATACACCCTTAAGATTATATTTAAATTTTCTCTATACACATATTTTAAAAACAAAAAAAAATTAGTGTACATCTTAACGAATGAGTAGATATTTTTATAAAAAAAAATAAAAATGAAAATAAAAACTTGGCTCTAGCCTTCATCTGTGTTTGGTTCTACGAAAGAACTATGCATACAGGTGAATGGTGATTGAACTCAGTTTTAACCACTAGCGTTGAAACCACCACATCTCGTGAATAAGGTATACAATTACTTTCTTCTTCATTTTCTTGTGTTCTCTCCCTCTTTCTAGTCTTGAATGTCTATCTATATGTGTGTGTGTGCATATATACACAGCTATAGGTGTGCCTTGTGTCTACTTTTCCATATATAAAAACAAAATGGATCTTTTAGGGTTACATACGAAGATGACACAAGTTTTTCAAAAGTGAGCCTAGTGTCACGGCCTTGGTTGTTTCCAAGCTATCCGTGTGGCACTTAGACAATCACAAGTCTTATTTGGTGATGCTAAGTTAGCCTAACCCACAAACTTTGCAAGAAAAGACAAGTAAGAAGACAAAGAGAGTTTGAGAGAACGCCTTTGTATTCATTTTGAGAAAGCTTACCCAACTCTTGGATCATTGATAGAGCAAATGAGCCCATCTTCTATTTATAGGCATCTTAGGCCTTCTGTAACAACCCTCGTACTGATTACCGATAAACCACTGAATTGCGTACTGATTACTGCTAAACTGAACTGATAATGACTGATAATGGAATTAACTGAAGTACTGAATAAACTGATTGAAATCGAAACTGAAATTGAATAAGTTTATTTATCGAATTGCATATTGCATCTGTTTGATTGATTGATTATCTGTTCGAATTTATAGGTTTAAACTACTAATTGAAGGCCTTATCGGCGGCCGAATTAGGAACTGTTTAGTGTTTCATGAACAGTAGAATTCATCTGATTTTATGGTATACTTATCTAAAATGTGCTTAGGTATGATTAAACTAGATTAAATAAAGCCAATTTAAGAGTTTGCCTAAATTACAACTTTGCCACCCTTAGTGGGCCATTTAGAATATTATTTTGAGCCTTATTGCATGTTGATCAAACAATTCATCAGCCACACTTCCTTGTTTTTGCCGACCTTAGAGAGAGAGAGTAAGAGGAATAGAGTAATTCTTCTCATTTTGCTTGGCATTGCTTGGAAATTGAAGGATTTGAAGCATAGATTGCATATTTGAGCTTGTATTCTCCTAATTGAAGACTTGAGGTAGAGATTGTACCTTCTTGTTCATGCATTCAAGTCATATGTAGCATGGTTCATAGAAGGTTAGAGATCAAAGGCATGAATTAGTTTAATTTGTGGGATTGAAGCCCATTTCATGCATACATGCTAGTATTGATGCATTTTGAGTTGATTCCATGGCATATTGTTAACATGCAAGCTCATATTCATGTATAAGACCATGATTTTATCTTGTTATCAAAGATTTGAGCTCACTTGAGCAAGCTTTGAGGCTCTAAATTGGTTTGAAATTCATGCATGTCATGTTGGAGTATTGATCATGGAAATGGGTTTGAAATTGAGTTTGTTTGAAACATCCTTGGGCTTTGATTTTGCAAATTGAGCTTTAAAACATGATATTCTATGTGTTTACAAGGTTTTCCAGAAAATAGGCCCAAGGGGATCGAATTGGGAGCATCAAAGTTGAGTTTTGAACTTGGAACACAAACCTGGATTTTCCAGATTTTTGCAGTCCGCTCGAGCGGGGGAAGTGCCGCTCGAGCGGGGAAATCATGCTCCCAGCATTTTTCGACTTGTTTTACAGTCCGCTCGAGCGGAGAAATGCGCGCTCGAGCGGAGAAATGCATCCAGTACTTTGCATTGTTTATCAGACCGCTCGAGCGGGAAATGTACGCTCGAGCGGAGGATTGTGTGTCACGCTCGAGCGGGGAAGTTGGGCTCGAGCGGGGACCTTTGTTTGCTTGTCCGCTCGAGCGGGGAAACCTGCGCTCGAGCGGAACCCTGTTTCACTGAATTTCTGAAAATGTTTTCTAAGCACATTTTGCATCCTCATTCCATCTAGGCATTCTTAGGCCTAGTTTAAGACATCTTAATGAGGATTTAGATGTAGAACCACACCGAGGAAATTTAGGGATTTAAATTATTCTTCCCAACTGTGAAACTTAGTGTGTGTTCTATTTGTTAACTGTTTAGGGTTGGCTGGAGAGACGCGCTCTAGCACTGTAGCCCAATCTGTGAGTAACAATTGTAAAGATATGTTCAAAATGACTATCTTTTGAATACTGAACTGAACTGTTTACTGAACTGAATTATTTACTGAATGAATGTATGTCCTTTATTTCTGAACTGTACTGTGGCATCCTTAGCACTACTGTTACTGACTGTTACTGTTACAGAGATCTCTGTCGGTTCCCTTGTGGAACCATACTGTTTACTGAATGACTGGCCATCATTACTGTTCGGTCTTTAAGACCTACTGATTACTGTTTTGCTAAAGGATGTACCACATATGACTGTATAACTGTTCTGACTGAAAGACTGAAATACTGTTTAATGAACTGTTTTCATTACTGTAAGGACATTTCATTCTTAACCTCTTTATACATTATGTTAATCACTGGGCTTTAGCTCACTGCTCATATATATATGTAGGTGTACAGGCACCGGACCAAAGCTAGAGGCGTCGGGGTTGAGTCCCAGTTTTGTCAAGCCAGCCTATGTGCCTCACTGCGAGGTTCCGAGCCTGTTATGCTAAGGCTTAGGGGTGTTTTAGTTTTCCCCTTTGTACGGTCTCACTGTTTTGTATGACCGAACGGATTGTATAGACTGAATGTTTACTGTACTGTTATCGAGGGATTAGTCCCCGTACTGAATGTTTGTATGTGATATGATGTATAGACGTACTGTTTGAACTGTATGAATGCATGAAAAATGTTTTTGGCATACAGATTTTCACAGCTCAATGGACACTAGTTATTTACTGTATTGGCTTCCGCCAGGCCCTGAACTCTGTTATACTGTATTACTGTTAAGCAGGCCTTCGGTAATCTCGGATTACTGGCCGGTTACGGTGCTAAACCCATAGGGCCGGGTTTGGGTCGTGACAGAGTGGTATCAGAGCGATACTTAACCACGAGTTATACCGCACACACGTGTCCAAATGAGCTATAGGGTGTCCTAGAAAAGCAATTAGGGCATCTCATGAATTTGAAAAGTGTGTGCTTATGACTGACTGATTAATGTTAAACTGTTAAACCGCTTATAATGATAACTGTTATAACTGCTTATAGTGAAATGGATAATGCAAACTGCAAATGAAACTGATCATCCTCTGAGGCCAGAATGGCCAGACTTGAACTAATGATGGGACTGATAATTGAAAGACTAGATCAACAACAGAACCAACAGCCACCTCCTCCTCCTCCGGTGCAACCGGAACAGAATGTAGAATGTGAATGCAAATGAGGGGATATTATTGCTCTACCAAAATTCAGCAAGTTGAAACCGCCATCCTTTCAGGGAGGCCTTGAACCATTGAAGGCTGAAGCATGGGTTTTGGAGACTGAGAAATTGTTTGAAGTGTTTCCGTGTTCCGAAGCCAACAAAGTACTGTTAGCAACCTTCACCCTTCAAGAAGAAGCAAGAAGGTGGTGGATGTTGACCCGTGATGATAATACAGTTATGACTTGGGCTCAGTTTAAAGTAGCCTTCTTCGAAAAGTACTTCCCTCAGTGTGTTAGGGACAGGAAGGTCACTGAATTTGAACAGTTAAAACAGGGCACAATGTCAGTTGCTGAGTATGAAACAAAGTTTACCGGACTTGCTCGATATGCACCACATATGGTGGATACTGAATACAAGAAGGCCAGGAGATTTGAAGGTGGCCTGAATGTTGCTATCCTTGACCGAGTCAACATGTTGAAATTGCCAACTTATGTGGGTGTTCTTGACAGGGCCTTGATGGCCGAATCAAATATTGAAGCACTGAAAACTGAAACACCAACAACTGAATGGCATGGAAAAGGCAGGGTTCAAGTTCAAGAAAGGCAAGCATAACTGCAAACAAGAAACAGAATACGGGGTCGACAACTAGCCCCAGCCAAGGGAGTGGATTTACTCCACCCTGCTCCATATGTGGCAACAAGCACAAAGGGGTTTGCTATCAGATTTCTGGAGCTTGTTTCAGGTGTGGCAAGGTGGGCCACAGAATTAAAGACTGCCCTCTGCCCACCAGTAGTAAAGCTACACCGAGCGAGCAGCATCAAATGTAGCACCGAAGCCTAACCCCAAAGCTACCGGGAAAGAGCCTATGAGGCAGGGCCGAGTGTTTGCCCTAGTACCGGGAGACGTGCAAATACCGAGACTGTTGTGTCAGGTATCCTCTCTATCTGTGCTCAAAATGCATATGTATTGATTGATTCGGGGTCTACACATTCTATGTGTCGCATGCTTTTTCGCGAAATTGAATAGACCCTTAGAACCTATGAATACTGCTAGCTGTATCATCACCTGTTGGGGGATCCATGACATGTGCATATATGTATCCTGCTTGTGAGATTATTGTTGGGGATATGCATCTGTTTATTGATTTACTGCCATTGAATATCGATCATTTTGATGTAATATTGGGGATGGATTGGTTACAAAAATATCATGCTACTATCGATGTGTGACCAAACAAGTTGTTTTCCGTCCACCGGGTTACCTGAATTTGTGTTTAATGGGGTTGGAGTAGTACCTCCTCCATATCTGATTTCTTCTGTAAAGCTGTTAAACTGATTAGAAAGGGGTGTAAAGGATATCTGTGTTCTGTACTGACTGTGTCTGCTGATGATGTTAAAACTGATGTGAATTGTATTCCTATAGTCAGAGAATTCCCAGATGTATTTCCAGATGATTTGCCAGGGGATTTGATTGACAGGGAATTGAATTTACTGTGGATGTGATTCCGGGTACACAGCCATATCTAAAGCTCCTTACAGAATGGCTCCAACTGAACTGAAGGAATTGAAAGTGCAATTGCAGGAACTGTTAGACAAGAAGTTTATCAGACCCAGTACTTCACCGTGGGGTGCACCTGTTTTGTTTGTAAAGAAGAAAGATGGCTCACTGAGACTGTGCATTGATTACCGTGAATGAACAAGGTAACTGTAAAAATAAATACCATTGCCACGTATTGATGATTTATTTGACAGTTACAGGGTGCACAAGTGTTTTCCAAGATTGAATCTCAGATCGGGATATCATCAAGTGAAAGTCAAACCAGAAGACATTGGTAAAACTGCTTTTAGAACGAGGTATGGCCATTATGAATTTTTAGTTATGCCGTTCGGAGTCACGAATGCCCCTGCTGCATTTATGGACCTTATGAACAGGATTTTTAAACCATACCTTGATGATTTCATGTAGTATTTATTGATGACATACTGATTTATTCTAAGACTGTTGAAGAACATGAACACCATCTAAGACTTGCCCTGCAGACCTTAAGAGAACAGAAACTGTATGCTAAACTGTCTAAATGTGAATTTTGGCTTGATCATGTGATGTTTTTGGGGCATGTTATTAGCAAGGATGGAATTTCTGTTGATCCGCAGAAAATTGAAGCTGTAGTGAACTGGCCTAGACCAACGAATGTAACCGAAGTCCGAAGCTTTTTGGGATTGGCTGGATATTACAGAAGATTTGTCAAAGATTTCTCCAAAATTGCCTTACCATTGACTCAGTTAACTCAGAAGGGGATATCATTTGACTGGACTGACCAAAGGGAATCAGCATTTCAAGAATTGAAAACCCGACTTGTGACTGCACCAGTCCTTACTCTACCCTCAGGTACGGATGGTTACACTGTTTTTAGTGATGCTTCTCATAAGGGTTTGGGATGTGTTTTAATGCAGAATGGGAGAGTTATTGCTTATGCTTCCCGACAGTTGAGACCGCATGAAAAGAATTACCCAACCCATGATCTTGAACTTGCTGCAGTGGTTTTTGCACTGAAAATTTGGCGCCACTATTTGTATGGGGCGACATGTGAAGTATACACCGATCACAAGAGTTTGAAATACTTCTTCACACAGAAAGAACTGAATATGAGGCAGCGGAGATGGCTTGAATTGATCAAAGATTATGACCTACAGATTCTGTACCATCCGGGAAAAGCCAACACTGTTGCCGATGCTTTGAGCCGAAAATCGATGGGTAACTTAGCCTATTTGCTGACTGGACAGAAGGAGTTGCTTTATGACCTTAAAAAGTCTGAGATTGAAATTGTCTTGAAGGAACAAGGTGGAATCTTAGCTGCCATTACTGCTCAACCAGCATTGATTGAAGGGATTAAAGAGAAACAGCAACAGGATGACTTCTTGAGGAAGATCATCGAAGAAAGAGAGATTAAACCGAGACCGGGGTTCAAATTTGACAACAATGTACTGAAATTTCAAGACAGACTGTGTGTACCAAATGACACTGAATTGAAAAGAAGAGTTCTGCAAGAAGGCCACAATTCGAAGTTTTCGATTCACCCGGGGAATACGAAAATGTACCAAGACCTGAAGCAGAATTTCTGGTGGCCGGGAATGAAGAAAGAAATTGCCGACTTTGTGTCCAAGTGTCTTCATTGCCAACAAGTCAAAGCTGAACATCAATGGCCTGCCGGATTACTGCAACCCTTACCCATACCAGAGTGGAAATGGGAGCATATCACGATGGATTTTATCGTCGGATTACCTCGCTCCAGGAAAGGTAAGGATTCTATTTGGGTTATTTTGATAGACTGACCAAATCTGCTCACTTCTTACCTGTCAAGACAATCTATAATGCGGAATAAACTGGCTGTTATCTATATTGATGAAATTGTTAGACTGCACGGGTGCCTGTCTATTGTTTCCGACAGGGATTCGAAGTTTACATCGAGGTTTTGGCAAAGCTACAGACTGCATTGGGTACCGAATTGAGGCTGAGTAGTGCCTATCATCCTCAGACAGATGGACAGTCAGAAAGACCATCCAAACTTTAGAGGATCTACTGAGAATGTGTGTCCTTGATTTCCAAGGAAAACTGGGAAAGTCATTTGCCATTGGCTGAATTCGCCTAACAACAACAGCTCCATTCGAGTATTGGTATGGCGCCTTTCGAGGCGTTGTATGGCAGAAAGTGTAGATCTCCAATTTGCTGGGCAGAAGTTGGAGATGGGCCGTTGCTTGGGCCCAAAATTGTTTATGAAACGACTGAAAAGATAAAGCTGATACAACAGAGACTGAAAACTGCACAGAGTAGATAGAAGAGTTATGCAGATGTTAGAAGACGAGATAGAGAGTATGAAGTGGGTGATCACGTTTTTGTGAAAGTGACACCAATGAAAGGCCAGACTCGTTTTGGAGTCAAAGGCAAGTTAGCGCCGCGGTATGTCGGACCGTATGAGGTGATTGAGAAAATTAATCCGGTGGCGTATCAAGTTGCGCTTCCCCCTGAAATGGAGCATATGCATAACGTCTTCCACATTTCGATGTTGAGAGACTATCTTCGAGATCCGTTTCATGTGATTGAGCCTACTCGTATCGTGTTGAGTGATGACTACACTTACGAGGAACGGCCTATACAGATTGTAACCGGCAGATCAAGAAACTGAGAAACAAAGAGATCCCACTAGTGAAGTTGACTGGCAGAACCATGGTGGTGTGTATGCCACTTGGGAAAGGGAAATGACATGGCGAAAGATATCCCGATTTTGTTCCCACTGAACCCTGTTTTCTTCCAGACTGAAGGTAACTCGAGTTTAGAGGACTAAACTCCTTATAAGGAGGGAGACTGTAACAACCCTCGTACTGATTACCGATAAACACTGAATTGCGTACTGATTACTGCTAAACTGACTAATAATGACTGATAATGGAATTAACTGAAGTACTGAATAAACTGATTGAAATCGAAACTGAATTGAATAAGTTTATTTATCGAATTGCATATTGCATCTGTTTGATGATTGATTATCTGTTCGAATTTATAGGTTAAACTGCTAATTGAAGGCCTTATCGGCGGCCGATTAGGAACTGTTTAGTGTTTCATGAACAGTAGAATTCATCTGATTTTATGGTATACTTATCTAAAATGTGCTTAGGTATGATTAAACTAGATTAATAAAGCCAATTTAAGAGTTTGCCTAAATTACAACTTTGCCACCCTTAGTGGGCCATTTAGAATATTTATTTTGAGCCTTATTGCATGTTGATCAAACAATTCATCAGCCACACTTCCTTGTTTTTGCCGACCTTAGAGAGAGAGAGTAAGAGGAATAGAGTAATTCTTCTCATTTTGCTTGGCATTGCTTGGAAATTGAAGGATTTGAAGCATAGATTGCATACTTGAGCTTGTATTCTCCTAATTGAAGACTTGAGGTAGAGATTGTACCTTCTTGTTCATGCATTCAAGTCATATGTAGCATGGTTCATGGAAGGTTAGAGATCAAAGGCATGAATTAGTTTAATTTGTGGGATTGAAGCCCATTTCATGCATGCATGCTTGTATTGATGCATTTTGAGTTGATTCCATGGCATATTGTTAACATGCAAGCTCATATTCATGTATAAGACCATGATTTTATCTTGTATCAAAGATTGAGCTCACTTGAGCAAGCTTTGAGGCTCTAAATTGGTTTGAAATTCATGCATGTCATGTTGGAGTTTGATCATGGAAATGGGTTTGAAATTGAGTTTGTTTGAAACATCCTTGGGCTTTGATTTTGCAAATTGAGCTTTAAAACATGATATTCTATGTGTTTACAAGGATTTTTCCAGAAAATAGGCCCAAGGGGATCGAATTGGGAGCATCAAAGTTTAGTTTTGAACTTGGAACACAAACCTGGATTTTTCCAGATTTTCGCAGTCCGCTCGAGCGGGGGAAGTTACGCTCGAGCGGGGAAATCATGCTCCCAGCACTTTCTTCGACTTGTTTTACAGTCCGCTCGAGCGGAGAAATGCGCGCTCGAGCGTAGAAATCATGCATCCAGTACTTTGCATTGTTTATCAGACCGCTCGAGCGGGTAAATATACGCTCGAGCGGAGGATTGTGTGTCACGCTCGACGGGAAGTTGGGGCTCGAGCAGGGACCTTTGTTTGCTTGTCGCTCGAGCGGGAAACCTGCGCTCGAGCGGAACCCTATTTCACTGAATTTCTGAAAATGTTTTAAGCATCACATCTTTGCATCCTCATTCCATTCTAGGCATCTTAGGCCTAGTTTAAGATATCTTAATGAGGATTTAGATGTAGAACACACGGGGCAAATTAGGGATTTAAATGATTATCTCTCCCAACTGTGAAACTTAGAGTGTGTTTCATCCTGTTAACTGTATAGGGTTGGCGACTGGAGAGACGCGCTCTAGCACACTGTAGCCCAGACTCTGTGAGTAACAATTGTGTAAAGATATGTTCAAAATGACTATCTTTTGAATACTGAACTGAACTGTTTACTGAACTGGAATTATTTACCGAATGAATGTATGTCCTTTATTTTCTGAACTGTACTGTGCATCCTTAGCACACTGTTACTGACTGTTACTGTTACAGAGATCTCTGTCGGTTCCTTGTGGAACCATACTGTTTACTGAATGACTGGCGATCATTACTGTTCGGTCTTTAAGACCTACTGTTTACTGTTATGCTAACGGATGTACCAATGACTTATAACTGGTTCTGACTGAAAGACTGAAATACTGTTTAATGAACCGTTTTCATTACTGTAAGGACATTACATTCTTACCTCTTTATACATTATGTGTTCACTGGGCTTTAACTCACTGCTCATATATATATGTAGGTGTACAGGCACCGGATCAAAGCTAGAGGCGTCGGGGTAGAGTCCCAGTTTTGTCAAGCCAGCCAATGTGCCTCACAGCGAGGTTCCGAGCCTGTTATGCTAAGGCTTAGGGGTGTTTTAGTATTTCCCCTTTTGTACGGTCTCACTGTTTTGTAATGACCGAACGGATTGTATAGACCGAATGTTTACTGCACTGTTAACGAGGGACTAGGTCCCCGTACTGAATGTTTGTATGTGATTGTATAGACTGTATATGGACCGTACTGTTTTGAACTGTATGAATGCATGGAAAATGTTTTTGGCATACAGATTTTCACAGCTCAATGGACACTAGTTACTTACTGCATTGGCTTCCGCCAGGCCCTGAACTCTGTTATACTGTATTACTGTTAAGCAGGCCTTCGGTAATCATGGATTACTGGCCGGTTACGGTGCTAAACCCATAGGGCCGGGTTTGGGTCGTGACACCTTCTCTAGAATATTCCAAAGCATACAAGAAAAGGATTATGGAGAAACTTCTCATCAAAGCTTTCCTTCTCCTAGGGTTCTAGAATTCTTCCTAAAAATATTTATACAAACATCTACCTCATTCTAGAAGTAGGTACAAGGATCTTTTACTGCCTCTATTTCTCTAGGAGGTTCTAGAAGCTTTCTATTGCTTCCATCCCTTTAATATTCACTTGAATGCTTTAGAACCTTTTCTCAGATCCTTTCATATACATTATAGAATTATGTACTATATTCCCATATTTTCTCAAGTCTTCCAAGAGCTTCCAGAATATTCCATTAGCCTTTCTTCCTTGAGATTTCCTCTTGATAGACAATTCTATCTAGGTAATTTGGCGGGACGTGACATTCTCTCCCACTTATGCTCGCGACGCCTTTATTGCGCCTTCTTCTTCGAAGTCGCAGGTTTTCTTTTTGATTTGCGCCTTCTTAGATTTGTCTTGTCCACTTGCTCTATTGATGACTTAACAATTGTGCATGCTAGTGGACTATCCTCTGTAGAGCCAATCATCTTTTTAGCAATGCCTACTATCTCTTTCTTGTCTATCCCTAACTTGATATACATAGCTAATAAAAGTTTGAGTTCAGTATTTAGCTTACTTACCATTGGGACCATGCAAGGCCCCACCCTCTATAATGCACATAATGTTGTTACGAGGTAACAGTGTTATGTTAAATTCCAGCAAAAATTCCATCCCTAGCACCACGTCATAGTCATCGAGTGATGCTATCGAAAAATTGACTTTTCCGCGCCACCCACCAAGGTGCAGCTTAACCCCTCGAGCCATGCCATCTACGGACTTTGCCTTGGTGTTCACCATTTTGATCAATCCTTGACCCTTGTCAAGTTTAAGACTAAGCTTCTTAGCCTCCTCCGCCTTGATGAAGTTGTGCGATGTGCCTGTGTCTACCATGACTTGGGTTGTCTTTCCGTTGATCTTGGCATCCACATACATTATGCCCTTATCCCATTGAGTCAATGTAGTAGGTTTCGATTTGATGGCACCAAGCAGTTATAGAGATCTTATTTGCTGAGTCTCCACCTTTTTTCGTTCTTTAATCATGGCATTGAGGGCTTGCTCTTGGGACACTCTCTTGCCCAACGTTGCCCGTCACATAGAAAGCACTTGGTCTTGGGTTTGAATCTCTCTCTGCTTTCTTTAACCTTGCCCTCTTTGCTAGTTGGAAGCTTGATGTGCTTTTCCTTGCGTCGGACACCTTCATCCTCATCCTTCTCATTTTCACCAAAACTTTTGCTAGGATCACCCTTGGATATCTTGGCCTTACCGTCCCTACGTTTGTACTCAATAAGCGATTCTGCCACCACTATGGCCGTTGCAAGGTCTTGCACACCTTGGCGTCGTAACTCTTGCTCTACCTATGGTTATAGGTTGTTTACGAAATTGAAGAGCAATTCCTTGTAACGCCCTAAAAATAGAGGGGATAAACCAACCCAAAAGATTCATAAACATAATAGGAAATGTATTACTTTCATTCATCATAGTTTATATTACAAAAGAGATTATATGTATTATACTTTCATAAATATTCATTCTGAAACTACAACATGTAACACTAATTAGTTACAACAAAATAAATGTCCTACGGGCTTACATCTTTCCAAGATATTACTTGGTTACAACAAAAGAGTTCTAAGCTCTATACATATAAAGCCCTCCGCTTGAATAAACATTTAACACAAAACAAAATAGTAAAATGGAGCCTTCAGCCCCTAAACCTCCCAAGTTATGTCCTTGGAGGCGGCATGTCACCTGTACCTGAAAATGGTTTCCCAAGTAGGGTGAGCCAAAGCCTAGTAGAAATATGCTAAAACAGTATATGAGATTTAACTAAGATATAAGCATTAGATAAATGTGCAATATCCATAACCAACACATATTCTTTCCAAGACCATTCAATATAGAAACCCATACCTCAATCCATTTCCATTCATCCATTCCGAATTAATCCATTTACTAAGTTCATTATCATCTAATCAACCAAAAATGAGACTACAACTCAATGGTTTACAATTCAATACATTCATCAATTCAACACTTCCATTTTCTTGCCATTTTACGGAATTCACATCCGAAGGAATCGGCACCCATATATATATAAGATTTCGGGACTTTCACTCTAGACACTTCGGCCAACTTAGTTTTCAATGGAGTCCATCCCCTATCTCCTTCCAAACAATGGAGTACATCCCCTATCTCCTTCTAAACAATGATATATATACAATGTATTAAAGACACCGTCATATACAATGACTATCCATGACACAGATTCAATATCTCAAATATACTGTCATATTCAATGACGTAAATTAAACGATAGGTTTCAGTTCACCTAATCCACATGTAGTTTCTACAACAATCATAGCTATCCTCCACCGATAGCCCAAAACAGATAATTCTAAACATATATACATTCTTTAAACAGATAATCTATCAAATTTCCATAGGTGAGTGATTTAACAAATCCAACTACACAATTCATTTATACATCTTCCCAATTTCATATTTCCCTTATCAATTTCATTATTTATACAAAATAATTATTTAATACAAATTAGGGCCATGTTCCCCTTTTTCCCAAATATCAATTCCAAGTCCAATTTCATCATTTATGTTCAACTAACATCATATTCAAGACCTCACCTACATATATGGAATCCAATGTAGAAAACCTCTTTTTCAAAATTTAAATCCAAACCCTAGCTTTACCCAAAACTCCCAAACTTCACCATTTATACAAAATGACCAATACCTAAGTTAAAAACCATATCAAAGAGTAGAATATCTCTACCTCAAGTGTAGAAGCTCAAGAGGGAAAAGGAGAATCTCGAAATTGCACAAAATCAAGCTTTACTCGGATGGAATGGAAGCCCACAAGATGCTCCACCTTTTTCTCAAAGAGAGTAGAGTAGAAACCCTTAGATTCTAGGGGATTTGTAAAGAGAAGTTGGATCTTAGAGAGAGTGTGTGTGGATTTAGGGTTCTTTAGGAAAAATGAGATCAAAAGTGATGTAAAATCACCTTACTGCGAACTGATATACGCAACCTTCGCGCGAAGGAGTTGTCGTTCGAGCGACCAGACACAACAAATAACCTCGCTCAAGCGCAAGAAGCGTCACTCGAGTGTAAAATGCAAAGCTTCAGAAGTTTTATAGACGCACACGCTCGGTCGAGCGCAAGAAGCCTCGCTCGAGCGTAGAATACATACCTTCAGGTGTAACACAAACGCATACCCTCGCTCGAGCGAAGAACTTCATCTTCCTAGAAATGCTGCGTCTTCAGGTGTAACACAAACGCATACCCTCGCTCGAGCGAAGAACTTCATCTTCCTAGAAATGCTGCGTCTGGGAAGGAAACCTGAGAACCCTCAATGCTCGCTCGAGCGCAAGAAGCCTCGCTCGAGCGAAGAAACCAAAATCTGGGCAACAACAATCTAGACCAACTAACAACCCACCTGTTTCAAACTCGCCCAACAAGTTCCAAAACTCAAATGCAAAGAGTCAAAGGGGAAAAACAAGACATGGATACAATACTCAACCACGGATCTCAAGTCCGAAATACAATGAAGGCCAGGGCAAACCGGGGTTGCTATAACTCAGTCATATTCGGGATTTTAAGCATGAGTGTAAAGAATTCCCTTATATAGTCCCGAATAGACTTTGTGTGTTTAAGATTTTTCATACTCTTTCTTGCTTGGTAGGCCACATCCTTGAGATAAAATTGCTTTTTAAGTTCTCTTTTGAAATCATCCCAAGTTGGTATGGTGTACGTAGTTCTCTCAATGTCAGCATGTTTGCGATGCCACCATAGTGTTGCTGTATCAGCAAGGTAAAAGACTGTGATTCGTACCTTAGCATCTTCTGCGGTTACTGCTATCACTTCGAAGTATCTCTCTATATGCCACAGGTAGTTGTCTATTTCTTTGGCATCCCTCTTCCCGTCAAAAGGTTTTGGCTTTGGCACCTCAACCTTGGATGTCCTCGGCATGGTCATAGCTTCCTTATCTATGGCCTTCTTGCACATTGCCACATCTTGGTGCACCTCCTCCAAGTGGGCTACAAAGCTCTCGAGCATCTTCAACACTTTAGCTTGGAAGGAATTATTGGCAACTTGGTTATCATACACCATGGAGTTGATAGTGAAAAGCATGCCATCATGGAGTTCTTTGATCTCCCCCTTGAGACCTTCTGCTTCATGTTCCAAGCTTTGTTCTAATATATCAAGGCGTTCCCCCGAATCGCCCCCAGCAAGCTCTAACTTAGCCAACCGAGTCTCCATGGCTGCCATAATGTCATGTTCATCTCGTGACTTATCCTTCCTTGCTTTGCTAGTGTTGTCCCTCTCACGAGTTTGCTCGGTCACCGTATTCTCGTCAGCACCGGAAGACATGTTGCCTTTTATTCCATTGTCATAAACTTGCTCTGATACCACTTGTCACGGACTGGGCGCTTGTTTTCCTCCCAAGAAGCCAGCTCCACAAGTGGTACTGCATACCCCGTGTATTAAGCCCAAGGACCAACCCATGAAATGCGATAGAGATCTACCCTGCCTGCCTTGTCATTCACAAACTAATGCACTTGCAAGGTGCTTGGTGTAGAACTCACAACCCCAATGAGTTGGTACGTAACATGCTACCACCGCCAATCTCTAACGCCCTCATTAGAGGGACATTACCCTGCCTATCTCCATACTTTTTCGTTTTCCTACTCATGGGAAACTCGCCTAACGCGGACACCACCCTTGGTGTGGACCCCACAATGGAGGTGTTTGGTGTAAGTCCCACGTACTGTCCCTATCACAGATTCTATGAGGCTATACTGCGACAATAAGGCCGCCATTAATATAGCCCACAATCCGGTTCAGCATGATCGAACCAAGCATGTGGAGATTGATCGGCATTTTATCAAGGAAAAGCTTACTAGTGGCGCTATATGTATGCCTTTCGTGCGGTCTGGGGATCATTGGCTGATGTTCTTACCAAAGGCTTAGGGATTAAACCGTTCCGTGACATTCTCGACAAGCTGGGCATGAGAGATATTTTCGCACCAACTTGAGGGGGAGTGTTAGAATGTGTTAGAATATTTCCAATTTTATTCATTTAGTCTTTATTTGCTGTAATGGGCCTTTATTTAGGCCTTAACTTATGTTTATGATTTAATATAAAAGGGTATGATTAACCACTCATACCCTAATCTTTTTCTCTTCTAAAATTAACAAGTAGCTCCGAAGGAAATGTTGGTGGACGTATATCTTGGTCACCAAATGATATTTATTCTCAAGTGATGGGTAAAGAGCATCATGGTCGTGTTCGAGGTTTAGGATTTGGGCCTACTTTCCAAGCATGGCTTACATGTAATAATTTTGACCACTTAAGAATGGTTTCTGATGAAGAGAGAATGAGAGACAAAGACACTATAATTGAGTTGAAGGAACAACTAAAAACTCAAGGTGATCAGTTGCAAACTCAAGGTATTCAGTTGCAAGCTCAAGATGCTGTAGTAAACTCTTTAAAAGAGCAAGTAGCATTTTTGATGAGTCAGAGACATAGTTCTAGTGGTTTGCAGGTATAACTACATATAACATATTCTTTTATATGATGTATTTATATGTTATCATTTTCTAAATTTATGCATACTTATGTAAATTTTATTGTATAAATTAGGCGACAGATGGATCTAGTGGCATTCCGAACCAAGCTTCTCCACGAACACATCAAAGGTCCTCTTTTGGGAGTCATGAAATGCAACCTTCTAATCGAGGTAAGTCATCATTGCAATACACATACATTGACACAAATTAAGAACCACTGTTAATGACTTCTTTACCAATAAATTGTTAGTTAGTTAGTTAGTTTGGACAATATTGGGGTTTGATAGGTTGACTTCTCTACTTTGCTTCCTTTATTGGTATCCGTAAAAATACCAAACAAACCAATGAAATAGAGAATTGGGCAATCGAACAAATTTGAATATCAGCAACGTATCAAACTGTAATACACAATTAAAAATAGACTCTTGGATGTTGCTAGTGGTTGCTTGATTTGGTGGCTGCTACTAATGTTTGGCTTTATGGTCTTCAACTTCATTGTAATCTTTATTTTTTGATATGTAAACCATATACTTACCCAAAAAAAAAAAAAATACTTGTCGAGAATTATTTGTAGTCTAAATTTTCTTTATAGATTTTATAATTGAAAATGATACTTATGCTCATTCAATTATTTTTATTGCAGGAAATAAGATAATATGAAGTATCAAACAATGGACGTCATTTCTCGATTTGAACATTTTTCATGGAGATCTTTATAAAATGGTGTCATGAGTAATACTTTTGAGTACTATTGTTATGTGACAAGTTTTTCTTTTGGATTATGGTGTGAGCTATTAGTTTGCTAGAAACATTGGATCTTTTTCGTATTACAGGCTTATGTAATGAACCTTTTAATTAAGGTGTTTTGGATATTTTGGGATTATGAAAATGCAGACTCTTTTACCTTTTACAATTATTGAGTATTGAGCCATTAGAATAAAATAGTGTTGTTATAGATATATAATGTGAGCAGGGCTATGGTGTTTGTTTTGATCATTTTGTAATCAAATTGTCCCTGTAATATGGCCTTTTGGGTTTTGTTTCTAATTTCTTTTGTTGTTTGGATCTTTTCAATATAACCAGGTTATGTTGCTCTTAGGTTTTTTTTGTATTGTTTGCCTTGTTTTTGCCCTCATTTGCTTTGCTTATGTGGTGTGTGAACAGGATGGTTTTTGCTGTCTAGATTGTCTTTTTTTATTTTTTGGTTTATGTGTCTTTGTATAGTTGGTTAGCTTTTAGGGTATACCCCTTGTATCTTGTAGTTTTTTGTCGTTTTATTTATGACTTTATTCATCCCCCCCACCCACCCTTTAAAAAAAAAAAAAAAAAATAGCCTATAACAGCGGTTAGTAACCGTCGCTGTAAATAAAATTCGAAACGATTCTATGGTTATAGCGACAGTGTAAAACTGATGGAATAGAGTCAAAATATAGCAGCGGTTTACAAAATGTCGCAAAAGTGAAGGATATAGCAGCAGTCGACCCGTCGCTATAAAGTTAGCAAGTAATTGGTAAATTCGAGATATAGCGACGTTTGTAACTGCCACTACATCAACCGTCGCAATAAAAAAAAATACCAGCGTTTGCGAAAAACGTCACTATAAGGATATGCCGACGGGGCTATTGCGGCGTTTTGGCCGCCACACTATTGCAACCGCATGTAAAGTGTTTTAGTTTTTAGCGACACTTTTTCCTACTTTTAGCGACAGTTTTGGGCCGCTACTAATCTTGGTTTTTTCTGTAGTGTAGATGCTTGTCATCCTCCCAGAAGCCGGCTCCACGAGTGGTACTACATACTCCCGTATATTAAGCCCAAGGACCAACCTAGGAGATGCGATAGGAATCTACCCTACCTGCCTTGCCGCTCACAAACTAATGCACTTATAAGGTGCTTGGTGTAGAACTTGCATCCCCAATGAGTTGGTACGTAACATTAGGGTTTCTTGAAGGCCTCCATTGAAATTATGACATTTTCATTAATACTTGTTTCGATCTAAATTAAAATCGGAATCAAATCATATATTTTATTATTTAAAAAAAAAAAAACTCATAAAAAATATCTGTTTTATGAGAGAGAGAGGGAGAGGATATACAATCTATAGGTGTAGGGTTTTGTGAGTCTGTGTTTGGGTGGAAAATGTGTGTATAATATTTGAATTACGGGTTATAATTGGAATATGTGGTGTGTAAAATGAAACAAATAATACCTAATCAAATTCATAAGTTATGTGCACTGAGAAATGGTGTGCACTGAAGTAAATAGTGTGTGGAAATAAAATTTTCATATTTTTTAGCCTAAGACTAAAAAATTTATTTTATTTTTTTGTGACTATTTTAAACCCAACACTTCCCAAGCCAACACATCCCAACCCAACTTTCCAAACCAGTGTTCGGAAACAAAATCAAACAATACTTTTAAAATCACAACTGTGTCAAAAACATTTATTTTTCTTAATAATTTTGGATAGCGTGAAATAATATCAATAATTTAAAATAAATTATACTTTACTCCCTCAATGATTATTTATTTTCACTTTATTTTTTGAATTAAAAATTATAACAATGATAAAAGAGATGATGAAAGAGAATGAATATTTTAGGCCTCGTTTAGGAACAAGTTTATTTTAATAATTTTTTTACTTTTTATGAAATGATATACAGAAAAATAGAGAAAGTAATGTAACAATTTATAGTGATTTTTTAGTTAAAACATGTAATTGCTAAACGAGACTTTTGGTCCTTGTGTGGAAAGCCAAAATTTTAATCAATAAAGTTAAAAAATTGCTATAAAATGTCAATTAATTCTTTCTATTTTTATACATCATTTTATAAAATAATAAAAAAGTCATTAAAAAGTTAATTTTCAAACCAAAAGCATTAGCTATTTTGGTGAAATTAACTAATAAAACAAAACAACCTAACTTAATCAATAAAATAAAATGTTACATCAAAATTATAATTATTTTACTTTTTCTGTAATAACAATCAAATAAACTACAAAAAAAAAAAAAAATCAAAATTTATCCTAAACATAATTTTTTTAATCATAGGATATACTATTTTAGTAACTTTTTCACTTTTTACGAAAAATATGTGTAAAAAAGTAAAGTGAATGATATGATAACTTATAATGACTTAGTCTACAAACGAGGCCTAAAATAGCTTAAAAATCAAGTTAAATTAGCTCATTCCAAACAAGGGCTCACTCTCTTTTGGTAACAAAATCTTAAAAGAAAGTCTCATTAAAACAAATTAAAAAGATTAATAAATAAAGTGCAGTAATTTTTCGGATTGTTTTGGGAAGATGGTTAAAAGTTGATTTTTTTTTAAAGATTTTTTTCGAAAAAATGTGTAAAAAATATGAGAGATGATATAACTAAAAATGGGTTAAAAATGAGTCTGGATCCTCTCCAGCCAAAGCCTCTGGCCATTCCTCCGGTTAAGGGCTAGGATTTGGCCACATCGCTTAAATGAAGATTTACGGCTCATATGCAAAAAAATAAATAAATAAAAAAAAAAATTTTTTTTTGAATTTGTTTCATTCAACACAGCAGCAGCTTCCCTCCCATTCACTCCACGTTTTCGCTCCTTCTTCAAAGCTCTGGCGAAGAACGATCAGCGAAGTCGACGGCGAACATCGACAATGATCAGCGGCGAACATCGACGGTAAACCAAGCTCCGGCGACCCCGCGAACCAAAGCTGCACTTCATCATCAAACTAAAGGTAATATTTTTTTTCATTAATTTTTCCCCATATAATCTGCCATGTTCAAAGCATTTTTCTCTGCCATGTTCAAAGCATTTTTCTCTGCTATGTTCAAAGCATTTTTCCCCATTTGCCATGTTCAAATAATTTTTGATGGTTTGCCATTTTCATTGGTTAATAGGCCCAATAATATATATATATATAATTGTAATCTATAATGTGGTTGTGCAAGATCATTTTCTGAAAATAGCATCAGTTGCCATGTTCAAATTTGCCATGTTTAAAGCTGCCATGTTCAAATAATTTTATGGTTTGCCATTTTCATTGTTTAATAGGCCAATAAATAAATAAATATATATATATATATATATATAATAATCTATAATGTGGTTGTGCAAAATCATTTATTTATGTGGTCTTCCTAACTTGTTCAGTAGCATTTTCAAACTCTTTAAGTTTCAGCTCATTATTTGTATCTGCAGAAGAAAAAAAAAAAATCAAAATATAGGAAAAGACTCTAGAAGCAATGCATTTTCATACATAGTGTTCAAAACTGATCGAAATTCTCAGTAGGATTAGCCGACCCAATTGCATCACGATCTACTAACTAATGCAAATCTTGTTCTGAAATGGATGCCAGTGAATAATATGCTTAATTAATTGACTAAAATAATATGAAATGGAATATCTACCATTTCCTCCTTGGCTTGTTCTGCCCAACATCATATTGGAAACTTAACAGCAAAAATATAGCCTATTTCATGTGGCATTTGATGCATTTGAGAACATCACTAAATAATTTCTAACATATAGATTACATTATATAACATATATAACAACTGATGCTATTTTCAGATGCTATTTTCAGAACATCATCACTTAACAACTGATGTTATTTTCAGATTTATTACTTCATTATTTTATGGTGTTTGATCTGCTATGACAAAGATGCATATTTTATTGTAAGCATCAAATGAGTAATATATATCATAATAGCACACTATCAAACACACCTTAGGGCACACACATGAAGAGCTTCATGACTGGTTAGAGGTCCATGAACATAGTTAATGGTTTACCAGAAGGCATTGGCTCCACATTGTAAAATGAAATAAAAAAAACTTGTAATTTTATTAAAAAAAATAAACATTAAAGTGACCTGTTCAAGTGCCCAGACCAGAGAACACAGTGATTGAGCTAACTTTATTATTGTGTATTGACACTTCTCCCATTTGATTGCCTCTACTTTTCAGTTGCGTTTTTATATGGATATGGAACATGACAATGATTGTGGTTGGAAGCCAAAAGAAGGAATGACCTTTGATTCGGTAGAAGGTGCGTATGATTTTTATAATGCATATGGAGGAAGAATGGGATTTAGCATAAGAAAGGAATATTGTAAGAAGAACAAGTTAACAAAACAAATTATTTCTAGAAATTTGGTTTGCAACAAAGAGCGATTTCGGAAGGTTGACAAGCGAGACCCATTGACAAAAACCCCTAGAGCTGAAACTAGGATTGGTTGTGAGGCCTGACTTTTTGTTAAATTGGATGTCAATAGTGGGAAATTTGTTGTGATTGATTTCAAAGAAAAACACAACCATGAACTTGTATCTCTTGATTATACCCATATGTTGCCATCGCAAAGAAAGATATCAGCTACCCAAGCAATTGAGTTAGACTTAGCCTCAGAGTCTGGTCTTCGTTTAGGGCAGTCTTTTGAACTGATGGGTAGGGAAGCTGGTGGGAGGCAGTCTCTTGGGTTTATGAAATTAGATCAAAAAAATTACTTGAGAACCAAAAGACAAAAAAGTTTAGCGTATGGGGAAGTAAGTAATGTATTGCAATACTTTCAACAAAAATCTTTGGAGAATCCATCTTTTTTTTATGCTTTCCAATTAGACAATGAGGAGCAAATAACGAATATGTTTTTGGCCGATGCACAAATGATCATGGATTATGCCCAATTTGGTGATGTAGTTACATTTGATACTACCTACAAGCTAAATAAATAGCATAGGCCATTTGCATCTTTTGTGGGATTTAATCATCATAGAGAAACAGTTGTTATTGGTGCTACGTTGTTATATGATGAGACTGCTGAAACATTTGTATCGTTATTTCAAACTGTTTTAGAGGCTATGTCAAAAAAGGCACCAAAATCTTTGTTTATCGATCAAGATGCTGCAGTGGCTAAGGTCATACCCATTGTCATGCCTGACACAAGTCACCGTTTGTACACTTGGCACTTGATGCAAAATGCATTAAGGCATGGTAATTGTCTCTTTCAAGATAAGGGGGTGAAAGGTGTATTAAATAGATTCATGTTTGATATTGAGGATGAAAATGAATGGAAAATGAAGTGGGGGGAAATGCTTGATACATATGATGCTCATGATAATCATTGGTTGAAGTTGATTTTTGGGGTGAAGAAAAATGGAGCTGGCCATATGCTAGATCAACATGGGCTGCGGGAATGAGTACAACACAACTTAGTGAATCTTTTAATGCGTTTTTGAAGGATTACATTCGTTCTGATTTTAATTTAAATGAATTCTTCATGCATTTTGAAAGGGTACTTTGTGAGAAGCGGTACAAGGAGTTAGAAGCTGGATATGCTTTATGCTAAAGGTTGCCAAGGGTGAGAGCGCCTTCATAATGTTAAGTCAAATGGGTAATGTGTACACTAAAAATATTTTTGAGGAGTTTCAAGATGAGTATTTTCTTTCTGTTGAATGGGACATACAAGCAATTGAATATGTTGATGGTTGTAGCCTATACACAATTGTTGATGCTATTGGAAAAAATGCAAGGAAAGTGAAAATGGAGATGGATGACTCTTTGGCTTGTAGTTGTTCAAAGTTTGAAAGGAAAATGATTTTGTGCAGTCACTGTTTGAAGGTTATGAAAGAAATATTGAAGTTGAAAGAGATTCCTTTACAATACATTATGAAGAGGTGGACCTAACAAGCAAGAGGAGAAGCTGTGACGGACAAGTTGGGGAATGAGATTCAAGTAGATGTCAAATTCAAACAAGCCTCACAGTATAAGACATTGATGACCGCATTTAGATCAATAGCATGTAGAGCTGCTGAAACTGAGGAAACTTATGATTTTTGTTGTTCACAAGTCGCTGCATTAGGTGCACATGTTGAAAGCAAGATAAGTGCACATTTTTGTACCGAAAAAGAAGTAAGTATTGATGATCAACCTCAAACCTTGGAAGTGCCTTCTGAAGACAACAATCATGTTGTGCAAATTCCAATAGGATTGAAGAAAAATCATCTAACTAGTAAGGGCAAAAGAAGGATAAAAGGTCCATGTGAGCTGGCATTGCAAGCAAGTTTCAAAAAGAAATCCCATGCACAATTTGTGAGTTCTTCAAAACCTGTTGTGCTGCTCCAACAGTGAGACCTTCTCCATTATCTATTAGAGGAGATGTAAGTATTCATGAAAATGTTACTCCTCTTCATCTTCCTCTTGCTCCCCCTCCTCCTCCTCATTCCGTTGCCATGGGTGGTACAATTCCTTCTCCATTAATATATCCCATATATAATGTGAGTCAAATTTTTAGCCAATTAATTTGTGTTTTGTCAATTAATTTTTCATTTGCATCTTGTTATGAATCGTAATATAATATGAATGAATTGTAGGTAAACAATTTGGCATATTGTGCGTAACCAACATTTATAACACTACTTCAAGGTGGGTATGACATTGGGTTTCAAGATTCTGAAGGCTCACAGACAGGTTCTCAACCAACAAATAATTTGCTGCTGTGTACTGAGGTACTTTTGCTGCTGATTTGGTACTGTTTTTGCTGAATTTTGTGCTGAAATTAATACTGCTTGTAGCTGCAATACTTTTGTGTTGCTGAAATACTGTTTTTGTGCTGAATTTGTGCGCTGAAATGCTGTTTTTGTGCTGATTTTGTGCTACTGAAATGTTGTTTTTGGTGCTGAATTTGTGCTATTGAGCTGCTGTATTTTAGTCATTTTTTTTTTGCTGAAATACTGTTATGTTGTGCTGCTGAAATACAGTTTTTGTGCTGTTAAAATACTGTTTTGGTGCTGATTTTTTTGCTGTTGTTCAATTTTTTTTTTTCAGGGTTTGGATGGCCACGAAGAGGTGGAAGACACTTCAAATTTCATGCATATGAGATGCCTCTGATGTACAACAGCAATACACCATCTATTATGCATCTATTATGTTTTTGTAGTGAAGCTTCATAGCAGCAACATAGAATTGTCCTATTGGCTCACAATGCATCTATTATGTTTTTGTAGTGAAACTTCAAAACAATAGTAAAGTTTATTGTTTGCTATAGTTAGAATTAATTGAGATGAGATTTGAAGAATGGTGAAACTGATCTCTCTTTTTTGTCTATGACTATTATGAATGAATTTTAATTGAGATGAGATTTGCATGAATGGTGAAACTGTTATTTGGAGTTCCATTTAGTTGTTGTTGTATGGTATTTAACACTGATGTTGCACAAAACTTTTTCAAGTATTTAACATGGCAGGTCACAAGCAAGTCACTTCTATGACCATTATGAATGAATTTTAATTAGCCTTGTTGTTGTTCTTTGGAGATCAATTTAGTTGTTGCTGTATGGTATTTAACATTGATGTTGAAGTATTTAACATGGTAGGTCACAAGCAAGTCACTTCCATACTCATTCACAAGCAAGTCATTCCAAAACACTTATAAAAAATAAAAAAAACATATAGAGAGTATGAATTACTAACAAAAAATTAAAAGAAAAATACACATTCAAGTGATTTTTTAAAAACATATAGAGAGTATGAATTACTAACAATAAACTAAAAGAGTAAGTGATTTTTTTTTTAATTCTAGTATCACATTCCAAAACATTTGTTTTGACTATTAAAAAATTACACAAAAAATTAAAAAATCACTTATATGTTTTGGAATGTGATACTAGAATTAAAAAACTCATTCATACTCATTTACAAGTAGGTCACAAGCCATTACATTCAACTCTTAAGCAAATAAATCATTGCCACTTCATCAAACAAAAAAAGCCATTACATTCATGACCACTTGAACAAAATGGTAGTGGTCTACCATACATTACATATGCATTCAATCTACAATACAAGTCATACTCATTCTACCTTACATTACATACATTATTTCAAATACACTGGAATGACAACTACCACCAACAACAAAACAAAAAAAGCAAAGGCGTAATTCAATTTTTCACCAACTTTTTCAATCACCATTGCCAAGTCTCTATATTGTTTCCTACTCTTCATAGTCATGTCTTTGAGCTCCCTATTCACGATAATTACTTCTTTAAGAGTGGACAAAACTTCCATGCGTTCTTCAAGAATATCATTCTCGACCACCTTCAAATTATGCTGCATATGTGGAGGAATCCACCACTCAAAGAACTTATAACCATTCGGTGAATTGGGGCATACAAAAAAAAGGCAATTTGGATTATCCATTGACTGAGAAATCTTAACCATAGCTTTTTTGCCACAACGACAATTGCGGTTGTCGAATCTAACTTCATGAATGTTGTCCATGCTTGCATTTGTGCTTGACATTGACATTGACCTACAAAAAATTATCAAATAGTAAAGCACATGAAGACATCTCTTAGGAAAATTTGTTTACAGTACAAAAGTATAAATGTTATACACTACAAAAGTATAAATGTTTGAGTTCATGAACGCTTACCAAACAATACTATTATTTTTTAGTTAATAGAACAATAAATTTGAGTTGCATGATACAGCAACTTATGAGTTTTGTCTCCATTGTGGATGTTTTAGTTTGCACATGAACACTTTCTTTGGCACTGCTGAATCAATAGAATATAAAAAACACCCTTCTGCTATTAGGTGAATTATGGAAGTAGAACATTTGTTTGGTTATTTTTTTGTTTTCTTTTTTCATTTTCTAGAAAACACTTTCAAATATCCAACCCAAGGCCCTTATGGAAGAATATCTGTGGAGTTCAATACTTTCTTGTGAAATGCTGTGTTAACATTCAATGCACAATATACACATTTATTTAAACATAATAACATATAATTAAAATAAAAATTCCAACTGCAAACTCCACAAAAACAGAGACAACCCCATTAACCTAATGAATTTCCAATCTCTCACCTGGCCTAATTTTGAATCATAATACTGGATCATTGATGTTAGGACATAAATTCATATTTGTATGTCAACTAGGTTTTCAAGTATAGTTCTCAGATCAGCAATTCAATGAGAGAATAGTCAAATTATATTTAAACAATCACAAATTAAGTCATCAATCAAAATGATAATAATAAAAAAAAAAATTTAACAAACAAATCAAAGAAGAATTGGGGCATCACAGTGGCTCTTAGATAAACAACCACTTTAATCCCAGCAAAACTAGCTTGCTTTAGAATTGGGGCATCACAGTGGCTCTTAGATAAACAACCATTTTAATCCTAGCAAAACTATATAACTCACAAGAGAATATTTTACTAAACATTTTAACCTAAAATGGTGGTCTCTCCATCTCAGATTTCCTTCATTTGTGGCGAAGGACGAGACATTTTAACCTAAATAGACAAGAAAATTTTAATCCCAGAAAACAACCATCTCAGATTTTTTCCATTTCACTAAACATTTCAACCTAAAATGGTGGTATTTCCATCTCAGATTTCCTTCATCCCTGGTGAAGGACGGGAAAGGGACGAGATTATTTGAGAGGAACAACAAAATTTTTTTTTTTTACTTACCTTTAACTATGGTTCGCGGCTCTAATTGCGGCTCAAATCGCAGTACAAATCTTTGGAGTAAGACAGAGGGAGAGAGGGAGAACCTACCGATGTTCGTCGCCGACTTGGATTCGCCATCGTCGGTGTCACGAGATGCCGTCGCCGTTTACCGAAGCTGAAGAGGGAGGGAAAAAAGTGAATCGGAATGAAGCTTTGTGGCTGTGTTGAATGCAAAGAAATTCAATTTTTTTTTTTTTTAAACCAAACTTGATCTGAGCCGTAGGATCCAGTCCTGCTAACGTGGCTAAATCCTAGCCCTTGACAAGAGGCTTTGGCTGGAGAGGATTTGAACTCGTTAAAAACTACTACTAACCCAATTTTCCAAAAAACCCTAGTTTCATAGGTGAGGGTCTAAAGATTAAAAGATTAGAATAGTTTAGGGGTAAAACGATAAATGTGATAGTTTGAGGGGGCAAAACGAAATTTTTTCTCATTTCAAAAATAAAACCCTAGCTTCATTTCAGAGCTCGAAAAACCCTCATCAATGGCGTTTATTCAATCTCTCTCTACATCTACTCCCTTCCATCTCTCTCACCGCCAGTCTGTCTCCTCCAAAAACCTCACAATATTTCCCAAAATACGCCTCAGAATTCTTGGAAATTCTTTTCCAGTCCTCGCATGTTCGGCTCCGAAGTCGACTCCGGCGACCGAGCAGGACATACTCGAAGCCGTCGCGGAGTCCGACGGAAAGTCGCTTCCCGGCGTGAGAACTTACGAGAACGACTTGGCTCGGCTTACGCTGGTTGGAGCCGTGGATTTTGAGCAGGCGCTAACGGCGGCCGCCGCAGACGGCGGTGAGACCGCCGCCGAACATATTGCTTCCGGCATGCCGGCGATGGTTGTGGAGACCGTGTTTCCTGGCCCTCCCGACGAGCGTAGCACCGTCTCGACACGACTGGTCTGTTCATTTTCTTGCTTTTCTGATTCTTTAAGCTTACTTAGATTTTATAAAAATTTATGTATATATATACATTCACATTCATTTCAATCCATATGTGTTCAAATTTGAGTAAAAATTTATTTGATACCAATCACTCCAATGGATTAGATTTTAATATAAATTTGAAGCCGTGGTACACTTGATGCATGCACATATGATCATTTTGTTTCCGCAAATAAGATTGTAAATTTTGTGATTGAATTCAAAAGTTGAAAATTTAAATGAATTTGAAAAGATCAAAAGTCTAGAGATTTGGAAAAAAATAAATTGAATTTAGGGCATAACTTATTTTTGGAAAACTCAAAATATGAGACATAAACACTAACTCAAGCCTTCCCTTTATAATATTATTATATAAAGAATAAGATAGATAGATTTAAGAGCTTTAATAATGACGGAGTGGTAAATTCGAAAGCTTCAAAATGGTCTAAAAAAATTTTTGAATAAACATTTGAGTCTCTGTTGATTTATGTAAAAGAATTAGTTAAAACTCAATTTGATAGAAGTCTGTGTCAGGGAGTGTTGAGGTTTTTAAGTGATTTTTACCCAAATTTCAATCTCAAATAGGTTTGAATTAAGGGTTGGAGATGCCCTAATATTATGCTGACTTTGACGGTAAAAGCTTTTTTGCAATTATGCTTTGTTTTGTTGTTGAGGAAGTGAGTGCAAAGTATAAATTTATTTATACTTTTATTGTATGAGCTGGGCCTTTTACCATATGGGTTGGTGCATGAAAAACTTACTCAAGTAGCTGCCTTGTTTTGATCATAACAACTGTAAATGTTTTCAGATAATTGGCCGAGATAGGTGATACTATGATAGAATCACAGTCATATTGTTTGAAGTGTTGAACAGAGTGGGGATTTACATAGTAACTACTAGGGGGCGAACAAAAAATTTATCACCATCTGATATCGGATGTAATTGGTTTATGTTGAAACTAGTTCCTTCATTCAAAGTTGAAGCAGTGACTGTCAAAAACTGTTATCATGCCACCAAGTAAGTAAGCAGGAATTAACTTGTATCTATGCGCAGTAAATGTCGGATGTGTGTGTTTGTTTATATATATCTTATACCACAATCTCTACGTTGGTGTTAGGTGTTGGAACCTGTCTGGCATAGATATATGTATCTTATATCAACTTCATAAGAGAATTCTTCTTAGTCACATTGCAATGATGTGGTATTTTTATCAATTATTGCTCGAGGTCTAAAAATAACGATCACAAGTTTATCATTAAATCCTCGATGTCTTATTTGAGAAGAGTATTACTTTGCACGCTCTTAGGCTCTGTTAACAGGTGGGTCAGTTTTCCGGGGCTTTTTTTATTTAATACAAAACATATGATGCATGTTGTAAGTAGCTATTTTTGTTTAGCTTGATCATGCGATATAAGGACATGTTTCTTGCAACGATTTTCTAAAGGTTCTTGTTTTTATAGTTTTTGCCAGCTAGAAAAGTTAAAGAGAAAGCCAAAAAGCTCAAAAGTTATCTCACTGAAGATATCCTCTCCAACACTACATCTAGGAATATACTTGCCATGACATTTAGACAAGTGGTTATGGAACAGCTTTGGAATTTTGAACTGGTATTGTTTAGACCTGGAACTGAAAGAAATATGAAGGAGCTTCAAAATCCTAGAGAGGTTAGATATAGTTCAGTTTTCTTGTATACATTTTTATTTTCAGACATGTGCTTTTCTCTGCTGTAATATCATGTTTAATATGTCTGTCCTGCAGGTGCTGTGTGATACTGATAGGTTGAGTTCTCTTATTCCTTTCCTATCAGCAGGTCACTGCATCATTTGCCCTCAGCTCATCAGATGAACTGGTTATTTCTCTGCTTGGAGAAGTTGTTTGCCTTGCTGCTCTTGAAAGCACTGAAAGACATTTTCTTCGTAACTCTCTGGGAAGAACATCAAATAACTTTTTTCACTGGTTTCACAAGCCTGAAAGGATTGCATCAACAGATTCATCAGTTACCATATATAAGTTATTTGACGATGAGATTATTGCAAGTGCTAAAAGTTTGCTTGAAACTTTTAACTCGGAAAAGGGCAATTACAAGCCTTTGCAATCAAATGTGAATTACTCGTGGTGGACATTACCAATATATTCTAAATTAGAAAAGATTGGTGGTCCTGAGTTTATTACATGGATTAACGAGTATGTACCTGCTTATCGGCTTCAAATTGACACTGATCGACTTCACAATGTAAAGTTTGAAGGTTGGAAAAAATCTGCTGAGAATAGATGGGAAGTCCTTCTGACCCACTTTCAAATGGTACTTGATTCTTTCCTTCATTTTTGGACCTCAATGAGTGTTGGCTTACTAGGATGTCAAGTAGGGGCAAATGTGCATGCTGTTGTTGTTATACGCTTCCTTATTTGACATTCTCTTTCTAGCTTTGTTTTCCATCATTCTTGTTGGTTTGGTCATATTTACTTGCACTTTTTTTTTCTTTTTTTTTTTGTCCATTCATCAAATCATGTGTAGAATCTGATATATTTTGTTTATTGTGTGTTGTAACGTGTAAGGTACATTTAATTCTTAAACTGAACTGAGAAAACCAAAATAATAAGCCAAAGGAGAAAAAAAACCCCTTATAAATGGGAATTGAAGTTTGCAATAAGTTATTTTCATGTACTTGACCTTTAAGTGCCAATCACTCTGAGATACATTAAAAATTTTATGATATCAATTAATATAGTTTTGGAATATGATACTTCATTCCTAAGGTTTTGAAAAGCGGTTGTGGTTGCGGTTGCCGTAACGGTTGTGGTGACGCGGTAGTGGTTGTGGGGTGTAAAGGCCGTAGCGTAACGGTTGCAGTAACGGGAACCGTGATTCTTTATTTTTCGCACAATGTGAAGATGCGAAAACTTATCGATACGCATACTTTTTTTTTTTCTTTTTAGAATCACATTTATTGGGGTTTAAAATAAATTTTGATCAATTTTTATTAATTTTTTTAAGTATGATCCAATATATTTCATATTTTCAAATCACTATAAAAAGAGTTTTTTACATTTTATTTCAATTGTTAATGATTTTAAGAATAATTGATTTTAAATGTCTACAAATTATTTTTTACCAATACCTGAACTAATTGTGCCATAAATTTAAAAAAAATTATAAAGAAAAAAAATTCATATAAGATTTTTTCTTTGGATTTAGATCACTTGAGTATTTGTTATTTTTTGTAAGCTTTTGTTTTTTTTTTTGGGAAAAGGAAGCTATTCAGAATATATTGTAAAAGGGTGTAACGGTGTCTAACGGACCGTTACGGCCATTACGGTACCACTACTGCCGTTATGTAATACTGAAACGGCCGTTACACATGTGACTTTCTGTCACACCGCTATAGTGGCCGTAACGGGTTACGTAACGGTTGCGGCTGCGTTTTAAAATCTTGTTCATTCCACTTCTGTCTACTATGGCGGACAGTTTTTAAATTTTCCAGCAATTCACTAAAAAAAATAGCTGCAAAGTTATGCAATGCTATTGTCCTTAGCAACTGTATGATATATATCATATGAGTGATATATTATTATACATCATTTAGAGCTTTGAGTCTTAACTTCAAAACAATTTTAAACTTTCAAAAATTTAAGGGGCCATTCTAGTGTGCATGTTTACCATCTTGCAAATTAACAAAAGCTAATAAAAAAAATGGAAGTTTGGAGATCTTGAGCATAAAATTGTTCAAAATAGGATGAGAATGACGATTTGTGAATGACTTTCAAATGCACATCAGTGGACAAGAATTATTTCTTTTGGATATATTATGTGTCTATTTTTTGAGGTCAGTGTTGATGGAACCTGATTGCTAAATATAGTTACATTGTGTTATGTATATGCACACTAAAATTACTTAGGTTGATAACAGTAAAATGACTTAGGTTGATAACAGTGTCATGTTGGATTGATGCTCTTTTCATTGTCACGTTTCTCATGCAAGATATTTGCAGGTTGGGTTGGCTAACATTCTAGACATGTACTATGAGGATTCGTACACACTTCCAAGTAAACAACTACGTGGTACGATTGCAAAACCTGTCAACTTGTTCACTAATAAGGTATGAAAAATGAAAATGCACATTCTGTCTGATTTTACTCTTGGTTAAATGTATTGACTTCATGTTAACTGCTTAAATTGCTTCCAATTATCACAGAGAATCACTTCACTGCTGAAATTGTTCTCCATTACTCTTGCAAGTGGATTTTTTCTTGTTACCATCAGCATTTTTGGTCAACTTTGTCTGCCTTACTTGCGTACTGGAAGAAAGTATCCCAGCGAAAATCATTCTCTTCAATCATCTGAGATTGACTATATGCTGCATCGGGATATTGAATCTACTAAGGTATGCATCCCTTGTGACCATTACACTTTCTTCTATTATACCTCATTTTTGTGTGTTTGATGCACACTGCACAAATGGCTTGAAGTAGCTGCTGTGCTTGGAGAATTAGAATAAAGATGGTTTGCAAGTTCTCTTGAGGTGCAGCCGCGATGCAGCAATATGTCGTTTTTCTTTGTTTATGCATAACCTATTCATTACTCGTGGTTGGCGGAAAAAAAAAAAATGAAAAAGGTTCTTTAAGTAGTAACAACGATGCCCAATGCAGATTCCTTATCAATAGATAAGCAAGTATGTTGTCCCATACTGATGTTTAACTGAAATTTTGTGTGTTTATAAACACCCTCATCATTATATCAGTGCAAATAAAGGGTTATGATTGCCTCACCAATACTTGCAAACCAAACCAAACTAAGGCCTCGTTTGGGAACAAGCTTTTTTAGTAACTTTTTGGCTTTTTGGCTAAAATATGATGTAAAAAAAACTAGTATGTTTGGGATGACTTTTTGGCTTTTTACGAAAAGATGTGCAAAAAGTAAAGAGAAAAGGGAATCTTTGATTTTTTGGTATGGGTTGTTGGCTTTTTTATTTTTTTAGTAACTTTTTGACTTTTTGGCTAAACCGGCCGCTTCCCAAACAAGGCCTAAGTCTAATGTCACAATCAAGTGGGGTTGGTTACATGAATCATTTTTTGCTATTCTGTCAAGGGCTAACTCAACTAAGTTAAATAAAATATATATATTTTTTTACTACCGCATACTTTATCTATTTAGGTCTACCCTCCCCCTACCATTGCCATTTATGGTGGTCATATGACTCTTCTTTATTGTTACCATCTACAGGTCTGCATTGTACATGATCAAACTGTCTTAGCCTATTTTCTTTCAACTTATCTTCAATTTGTGTTACTCCTACCATTTTAGAAATATATTTATTTCTAGATTTTATGAGAAGTCTTTATTGGCATTGCTGAATGGCATCCCTTAGGAGCTTTGGCTCAACTCAAGATCTTGTAGCACTTACCAATGAGGTCCTTTCAATTATGAACCCCAATGCTACACTTTTTAGTTATTGGGAATAAGTACTCTTTGAAATTGTAGCTTCAAAGCCAAAGAGGAAAGCTTCTTCTAATTTGAAGGTTTCATTGTAGCAGCAAAGAAAAAGGCAATTTGTGCTGCTTAAAATAAGATAAGGAGGTTTCACACCTACTGGGCCCTGAAGGAATCACTAATCTGGCAGTTATAAATTTGCCGGTTTCCAAGCTCATTATAAAAGATGTGTAAATTCACTATAAATAAGTAATTGAAGTAAGACTACCAATAGATCAGGCAGGAGACATACAATCTATCTTTCCTGATCTTACCACACATCCATCTAAACATTTTTCATTTCAACTACACTCACTTTATGAATGTATTATTTTTTATTGCCCAACATTTGATCTTTCAATTTTTTTGGTATTCATCGATCACTATGATAGACACACTTTGCCACTTGAGTCAACTTACTTTTATTCTATTTATCAGATCATCTCCAACCTCACCATCCTTATTAGTAATTGAACCTAGGTTTTCAATAATTGTTGAAAAATAATTTCAAAATTGTTGGAACAACTATGCAAATAGCTATACAACAGGTGTGGCATGGGGTAGGGGTAGGTTACTTCTCATTTGATCCTTCCTAAACTTGCAACCCCTCTACCAAACCCATCTAATTAGGGATGTGGGTGGTTTTGCCATGAAAGTGATTCTTGTGATTGTCCATTCCCTGGAAATTGAGTTTGTGGTCCATCTTGCTGGCAGGGCATTGAAATGTTCTGCTGTCATAAGTTCAGAACAAATGCATCTGAAGGAGTTCCCAGCAACAGGAGTGTTGCTGAAGGAGTTCCCAGTTGGATAGAGTGATGCATGATAGTGATGGCATCTTCTAATTTCCATAGAGGGGTTAATACATGTTATTTAATCCATGTGACACCCTCAGATATGGCACACCTTAATTTTTTGGCATTTAAAAAAGGTGCAAATAAAAGCCTAGAACTAAGCATCCAGAAAGCAAGTTGCACGACTATTTTTTCAAAGAATACTGTGTTTGCTGATGTTCTGCACTCTGGATTGCTTATGGTGCCAATCTGAAGAAATTGGGAAGTGAAGTGAGGTTATTATGCATGATCCTCCAAACCCCATGGAAATTCAGCTTATTGTTATCCAAAAAAAAAGCTTGATCTCGGGATAGTAAAAAATGGGTATGCATATGCTATCTTTATGCAATGTGTGGTTTACTAAATAGACAAAAAAACTACCATGGAAGAAATTAACAAAATAATTGTGTGAAGTCTTACACCAGTGGTACTCCTCATCAGCAAAGGGTTTTGCATTGCATATTTCTCTGACTGATGCCGCTAGCCATGTGCCTACTAGTTGATAACTTGATATTCAGTCATTTATTTTTCACTATTGTAAACTGCCGTTCATTCCTTTTCCAGTTTCTGTCTGCTTTTCTTTAATACGCTACATCTTTGTAGTTGGAAGATTTTTGCATCTCAATTGTGAAAAAAATCAAAGACGCCTTTGGCTGGCCTGGGAATATAATGACAGAAAAGAGTGTTGGTGCCTGGATTGGTGAACTTCCAGCAGTCTTAAGAAAGCTTGGTGAGGCTGATTTGAGCCTTGGAGAGATTCCATCTAGCTCTGCTCCATTAAAGGAAAATGATGAAGAATTGGGGACATCCACTCAGGATATTGCAAGTTATCAGGTATCTTTTTAAACATTTTCCCCTTTTTTTGGCGGCCAATCCTAGTTAAATATGATAGAAAACAGAGAAGAACAATGAGAGAAAATCTTTATGAAAGCAAGGTACTCCCTGATGTGTGTTTGTTGGTGTCATTCTGCTATCTGCATGCTGTGTTCTGCTGACTGCTAATACATGCCCTATTTATGCAGAGTATTCCTTCCCATGCATTTTGAGCTTTCTGTCATATTTCTACGTGTACACCCCTTGGGCACATGCTCATGAAAGATTGCATATAAATCTATACAATCATTTACACATCTAGTTTGGAACTATTATACCTCTGTCTAAGTGCAATGGAAAACATATCTGTTGTTTTAAGTAGTCACCAAGAATTACCAGTGGATGGACCAGCTTTGATTGCTTACTAAGATTGGTGTAAGGACTGTCATATTTAGGCTCAATTAAAGTTTAGTATACTTCAGAAAATCAAGTTAGTGATTTTATGGCCACATGGTTGAAAATTATTTCGGCTAGAAATGTATTCCTTTGGCAGTTCTTGAATGGGTTGTAAGAGGTCCCTCATTATTAAAGTTTCATGGATCTCTTAGTTTGTGTGTTTCTGGATCCTGCTTTTAGTGTATAAAATGTTGAGTTTACGGTGGCCTTTTCCCTTTTTGTTTATTGATTCTTAGGTAACAGTGGACCCCACTTGATTATAACACAAGGCTTAGTTTGGATTGGTTTGATTTCAGATAAAAGCGCATTACAGAAATCTTTATTGGCATAAGCATTATCATGATGAACTTCTTGTAAGCGTTGTCAATTCAAATATGATCTAGATGCAACAAATTTTTTGACCTCCCCTTTTTAATATTGTCAAAATAGCTGTCTTTTCAAGCTCAAGAAACTCTTTCTGTTTTGTTATCTTGAATGATTGGCATTCACACTCTTCCCTGCCTCCTCTTCTATTTCATCTCTTGTTTTTCTGTTTTACTTGTTTACTGAAAGAATTTTAAAGAAGAAAGGAGAGGTGGGGGTGTCTCCTTAAGAATGCTACACTACTCACGTGTTGGTTTCAGTTTTCTATCTACAACACAGTTAAACTTCTGTGAATTCTCGACTTTGTGATTTTAATAGTTATCACTGTTGTCAAAAGAGACTCCTTTTTTTTATTGATAAATTTTTATTTAAAAAAAAAAAACAGCATCACAAGAGGAGGTGCAACCCAGTACACACGCAGTGTGCCCTCAACTCTGACTTGTGAGACTCATGTTTGTTGTTGTTGTATTTTTTTTTTTTTATGTGTTAAACGTTTAATCCTCTGGTTTACTCTTTGAAAATGCCATCTTAGATTGTGTTCACTCTTTAAAAATGCCATCTTAGATTGTGTTCTTGAACTAGGGTGATGATCTTCTAGTTATAAAGATGTGCTTCTGGGCCATTCTTCTTTATTGTCTTTGTAAATTTCCTAAACCTTCCATAGGTCAATGGCATGATAACTATTGCCTGCAAATTCAATTGCTCATACAACTTTAACCATAAATTGAAGGAGGACGATTTTTGAAAAAACAAAAACTGAAGAAGACAAAACTTTCTCACAGAGACATGTGGAGGAACCAACTATTTGGAGGCGCCAGTGAATTGTTCGAAGCTTTGCTAATGTGTACCTTTGTAGCCTTAATCTGTCCCATATTTTAATCTTCCATTGAGATATGCTTGGACAATGTTTCCAGTGGAAATCGTGTGTTAATAAAATACTAGGGAGAACCCTGCAGGACTTGCCCTTTTTTGCATTTTTAATGCTCCATAACCTGTCATCAATGATTGACTTTCCTTTTTGCCTTCCCGGTCAAACTTCAGGTGGTTCTATCCACTGATGGAAAGATTGTTGGGTTCCAACCTACAAGCCGGGTGGCTGTTAATCATTGGGCAGCCAATCCGTTAGCCAAAGAGCTCTATGGTGGAAGAAAACTTTCCCCTGGTAAAGACCGCTTTCGTTGTCTCTTAGTTTGTTTTGTGTATACTACATCTACCAAACTCGTGATTTTCTCTGTGGACTCGTCTCATGCAGGTTTTATTGAACCTGGTCTTAAGAAAATCAATCCAAGAGATCTTGTTGTATTAGAGTTGTTGATGTCCGTAAATCCCGATTCAAGTTTTGCATTGGCCAGGCTGGTTGAATGATCATTGTGCAACGACTGTAAGTTAGAAGTAATTCACACAGCTGTAACATATTTCAAGTGCCAGTTCTGATGTGACAATCGATGAGTCTTTTGGTGGAAGCCAATAATATTTAATTAAATTTTGTTTGTTCATCGATGCTCTGTCGTTTGAAGATGAATTTCTATCGCATGTTTCTGATTTTTATGGTTTCTTCTTATTGTAATTGTGTCAATTTGTTTTATAATAGAAGCTAATAGTGTCACTAATAGCTTAGATTTGAACTTTTTTGTGGATAAACAGTGTAGTGTTGAATGGTAATCTAGTAAGGGCATGTTTGATTGTCCTAAAAGGTGAATTGGGAGTCCCTTAAATTGTAATTCGATTTTGGGGAATGCTGGAGTCTCATTGGAATTGAAATGACAATTTTTCTCTCCTTAAGTTTTGCCCTTGCTCATTTGTTGAAGCAATGTTTGCATTTCGTGTTTGGATCATAAATTCGGAAAACAATTTGCGAAGGGAAAAGAAAAGTAAATGCAAAACAAGTTAAATGGTGAAAAGTTGGCCAACTGGTCATGCATATTTTTCGACAACATTATAGCTGGAAATTGGAAT
This sequence comes from Camellia japonica, assembly GCA_030407325.1. Classification (NCBI taxonomy): domain Eukaryota; kingdom Viridiplantae; phylum Streptophyta; class Magnoliopsida; order Ericales; family Theaceae; genus Camellia; species Camellia japonica. The sequence goes on from JAPPVO010000014.1 coordinate 138,470,319, forward strand.
GTTTATGGAGAAAGTTGAAAGAGTATTTCTATTTTTAAGGGTTACCTCCCTTGAAATTTTAAAAAATATATAATGAGTTTCATCATTTTAACATAATTAAACTCACTCTCTTTCAATGTGAATATTAATGGATACTTTACCCGATTATTAGTAAGAATATTTTGGTAATTATGTCACCCATAAAAATTATTAGGAGATGAGAAAATAATTTAGATTAAGTGGAACATAAGTAGGTGAGGAAAATAATTTGGATTAAGTGAAAATTAAGTTGAGAAAGGATTTAATTAAGGTGTGTTTGGTTCATGGATTTGAGGAAAAGGAAAGAGAAAATGTAGGTGATTTACCTTTTTGTCTTGCCCTTTTCAAATCCCTCAATTTCACATCAATTTACTTTTTCTCTTTTCCTTTCCAAATTCCTCTCAAAATTTCTAAACCAAATACAAATACAACAATAAATGCTCAACAACAACAAGAAGGCCTTGAATTCTCATCCCAACACATTCATTTCAACAACAAACACCAAAACCTGATCAACCCTTCATTCCATTTTCCCAACTTCAACACAGAAAGCTCTTGGATGGAATCGCGACTCATCTCTCTTGCTCATGACTGCAATGACCTCCACCGAATCAAACAAGTGCACGGTCACATTGTCCGCAAGGACCTCGACCAGTCTTGCTTTGATCTCACCAAGCTCATTTCATTCCCATGCTCATCAAGGTTGGTGATTCAATGGTGATTTGAAACGGGCTATCTATGTTATCTGAAATGTTATGCTGGCTTACATTTGTTAGATTCATGCTAAAATTAGTTGTAGCAGCTGTTTATGGAGACAAGACAAGCCTTGTTGAGTTCTAAGTGGGAAGATATAAAATGGCAAAAGACATTTCAATGTTGTGCCCATAATTGCTTTCTTTTGGAGCTGATATTCTCCAATTGTGATCTCTAGGATTGAATGCGTCAGTCTGAATATTGATCAGGTGATCATGCTGTGCAATTCTATTAATCCTAATTCATTTAGGATCAATTGTAATTGTTACATAGTTCAACATTCACCCTGTGTAATTTTAGTAATGAATTGAGTTATTGGTAACAGAAAAAAATTACCAAGAATGTCGTAGTGAAGCATAACCCAAAACTTTGCTAAACTATTTTAAGCATTGATGATTTGGATTCGGTGTGATTTTTATTTTATTATTTGACATCTTTCCCTGTATAAAATGCAGTGGAGAAATGGGTAAATGGTAAAGCAGAAAATTACCAAGAATATCGCAATGAAACAGTACTTTTCATTTTGAATTTTAGTGCTGATAATTTTGGATCTTGAATGTTACTGAATTTTATTTCAATAGTGGTTGTGTCAGGCACAACTGACAACTAAACAAATGGGTCCATAGTGCCATAGTTCAAGACTCATTCCTTATAGCCTAGTCTATATCTGCTCTAGTTATGGAAGATAGGGGGGAGTAGCATTCCTTGGTTCCAGATGGTAGAGTAATTTCATTATTACTGCTAGAAAACATGAATTCAGAGTGTTTTATTAAGCTATGAATCACCTTGGTTAAAATTTATGTTGGTGTACCTAAAAACTAATTGTTGGAATCTATTTGGACTGCCTTATTGTCTTTTATGGCCTTCGATTTTAGTACAGATTGTTGATTAATTTATTTAAGTGTTTTTTTTTTTTATTTCTCTTGTTCCTGGAAACATATACAGCTTTTCTTTATGTTGAGTGTATGAGAGAACAATCCAGCTAGAAAACACTAACCATCTTTTGTATATGGTTCTGGTTGGTTGTCCTTCCTACTCTGTTAGCTTGGTCTTTGACTATGTCCTAATATTCTATTATAAGTTATGAAGCATAGACACAGATGGAGGACACAAATACAACACGACTCGGACACGTTGACACGTCAAATTTCAAAAAGGTTAGATACAGACGTGGTTTGGACACAGCACAAATAATTATATCTTGATATTAGTTTATCTAGGAATATATTAGATTATATAGTTAAAAATATGAATAATATATACAAAATTAAATAATTATTTTATACTAAGTCTTATATTAATTTTAGACTACTGGACCTTAATAATTACAAGACATAGTAGACATTTGCCTTGTCCTCCTTAGTTATCTGTTAATAGATTTACATATCTTTTTCATTTAATTTTATGCTAAACTTCTATAGTATATTTTTCATTTAATTTTATGTCAAACTTTTATAAGATTATTCTTTGTAGATATAAATTTTTTACGGGTATAAGATATTTTTGTCAAATTCTTTACTCTGAAATCATAAATTAGTAAATGTCTAAGAAGTGTTAGTCTCTTGTTTATTTTCTTAGTGATAGACATGGCAAGAAGTGACGGAGATGTCGCAAAATGAGTGTTGGATACATGCCCGAAATTAAGAATGTTATTTTTAATTATGGACAAGGAAAAAAGAGTATTAGACACGTGTCCAAGAGTGTTGATGTCCGACATAGATACGCCAACTTCTTATAAGTGTCCGTGCTTAGATTATAAGTGCCACTGTGTGAGTCGAAGTATTATTGGCATGCATGAAAGAAATCTTTGTCAGGATTTGTTAGTGAAAATTTCTAACTAGGGAAATAGAGTATGAAAGAAGAAAATTGGATGATCTTACTGAATGACGCAGTTTATCAAAATAGATGTGTAGCTTTCTATACTTGACTGTCCAACGAAAGATCATAGCATATTCATAAAAGGTGTATCTTGTATCATACTATAACACAGCTGCTGTGATTTGGTCCTCAATGTTTACTTGACCAAGTGAAAGCTGATCAGCACTGGAGGGCAGTCTGTTTGGTTGAGTTTTCAAAACATGTTTTCTGAATTTATTTGAAAAATCAGAGACTAGTTTGAAAAAAACACCAAAAAATATATTTTTGAATTTTCAAAAATTATTTCCACTCCAAAAAAGAGAACCATATGAAAAAAATGAATGTTTTTTTTAAATTTTTTTACCAAACTAGTTTTAAAATTTTTTCAGAAAATAAATTCTGAAAATGCAACCAAAAAGTGGGTGTGGGGATTCAACATATTGCAACAGATACCATGTATTTGGTTTACATGGTCAGTACTTTAAGTTATCTCACAAAGTCACAACTACTATCAATTTCTTAGACAGATGAGAAAATGGAAATGAGCATTAACTTGTACTAGAATATATTACTTATTTGTTACACAATGCTTTGAAAGCTTGTGGTTGAAGTGTTTCAAGTTCCCAATCATTGAAGAGCCAGGAAAGTGCACCATGTAGCTTATAAATAGATGGACTCGTCCACCATTATTAGAGAGGTTGGAAAAGAGGATAGTTTTGAAGGAGTGAGGTTTGAGTATCAAAAATTTCAAGAAAACCATCAATGAAGTGTCTTGGACTTCTCTGTCTTCTTGCTATAGGACTTTCCACGCTCAGTGTTGGTGCTGTGAAGGAAGGTTTAAAGCATAAATACTACCACAGATCATGTCCTCAGGCCGAGGAGATTATTGCCAATATGATGGAAAACTTCACAAGTGCAGATCAAAGAGTACCTGCGAGGATAATAAGAATGCATTTTCATGATTGCTTTGTGAGGGTGAGTAGAACTTATAGTTTTTACTAGTATTAATGGTGTGTGTGTGTTGAAACACATTCTTATTCTCGAGTGTTTTTTTGTTTTGTTTTGTTTTTCTAAACACAGGGATGTGATGGGTCAATCCTACTAAACTCACCGGTAAATAAGGCAGAGAAAGATGCTCCTCCTAACAATCCTAGTGTCAAAGGCTTCGAACTGATTGATCAAATCAAAGAGGTTTTGGAAAATAAATGTCCTGGAGTAGTGTCTTGTGCTGACATACTCACTTTTGCTACTAGGGACAGTGTTCATCTGGTAAAGTTGCATTAATATTGTTAATGTATATATGGTATATATTCCTACATATATTAGGTATTGCCATAATCAGGTCTCATATTCTTTCTCATAATTACATTTCTAGTAAGATACTATTTTTCAATCTATATATACAGACCTTCTATTATATAAGACAAATCATTCAACACAATTCATTCGATACAATACATATTATTTCCTTTCTCTCTACTATTCTAACAAATATGAATCACTACTTAGAAAACCATCAAGAATGTTAATTCCATTCTAATTACTCTCCGCTTTTTACTTGTTTATTAGTCTGGCAAGTTTGAGCGCTATCAAGTTCGTGGTGGAAGGAAAGATGGAAAGATCTCTCGAGAATCAGATGCTCTCCTTAACCTCCCACCCCCTTCCGCTAATGTTCAATTGCTTGTACAAATGTTTGCCAATAAAGGCTTATCGCTCGAAGACTTGGTCACTCTCTCAGGTTGGTCACTGCTCTGTCATTCTTGATTTTTAACATGTTAATAGTATTGATGTCTCCGGTTTCGTACTTTCAATCATTGGCCTCGTTTGGTAATGCTTATATTTCTTGTTTACTGTTTTTGTTTTCATTTTTTGTTCTTTTAGAAACTAGAAACGAGAACTTATTTCTTATATTGTTTTTGTTATCAAAAAAGTGAAATTGATTACAAAATTTCCATTTTTTTGGAAACGAAAAATGCGTTTTCACTTTTTTTTTTTTTAATTATAAAAAAAGTAAGGTAGCGGTTGGTAAAGTTATAGAATTATGATTTGAGAATAGAGTTGTATTTTGAATTTGTGAGTTTTGAAATTATGATTTGAGTGTGAAAAATTTGTTTGGTTATAAGTTTTGAATTGAGTTTGGAATTTTTGATGTGACACATGATATTTGATTAAAAAACTTACAACTTATAACCAAACACACAACCCAAAATTCTATTCAAAATTCATGAAAAATTTAAAAAAATTCCAAAAATATTTTTTATTTAAAATATAAAAAAATAATAGGTGCTAATTTCCCAAAAAAAAATAAAATAAACAACACTGTTCCGGTCAACCGACTGGACGTTTGGGAGGACAATTGGATATGCCAAATTTCAAAATTCAAAACCCCACATGGAACGAGTTTTCAAAAGTGGGTGTGAAATTAATTTTTGAAAATTGTATCTAAACACCACACTCAAATATGGGTGTGGAGTCATGATTAGAACTCCACACTAAACACAACCTAAGTTTATATTCTCTTATCTCTTTCCTGCCACCTTCGGCCATCAGCCACCAGCGACCTCCGCCAGTTTGACCACTGACGAGCTCTGGCTAACAACCGCTCATTTCCTGTGATTTGCAGCCACCCTTTGACCTCCTGCGGCACTTGGCCACCTCCAGCCACCCCACCGCTAGCCACTTAATCCGTCTACCTTCACCGGCAACTCATCAAATATGTTTGTTTATTTTTGTTTTCAAATATTTTTGCATACCGAACAAGTTTTTGTTTTTGATTTTTATCAAATAAATATAAAAAAGAAGAAAAAGAAGAAGAAAAAAAAGAGAACTTGTTTCCAAAACTTTCAATGTTATCAAACGACACATAAAGGGTTTTATCCTCCCTTGTCTAGGAGGGCATTCAATAGGAGTTTCACACTGCTCATCGCTACTTGGGAGGCATGTAAATTTTAGCAAAACTGGGACACATGACCCAACATTGGATTTCCACTTGGCCATGAAGTTAAAAAGTGAATGTGTCGGTGTTCACAAAGCAGAACCAACTGTTGTTGTCATGGACAGATTTACACCAACTAGTTTAGATAACAAATATTACAAGGGACTACTGCAAAACAAAGGATTGTTCACGTCTGATCAGACTCTGTTGACAAATGCGTTTACTAGAAAGCAAGTGATAGCCAATGCAGTCCAACCATTGGCCTGGAAGAAGAAGTTTGTTGATGCGATGATAAAGATGGGTGAAATAGAGGTTTTAACAGGACAAAAGGGAGAGATAAGAAAGACATGTGACCGTGTGAATTAATGAACCTTTAAAGCTTTGCATAGTTTTGAAGAAGAGGTATTGAGTAATCTTCCTTCTTTACGCTGAATGTGTTTTGTTCTTGAGAAAGTGTTTATTTGTTGTTGGATATCTTCTACATCTAAAGGTGTACACAAGAATTGTATGAACAACAAATCTTGACGAATTGGTGAATAATCATGTCTTCTATCTCGTTATGTGACTCTCAATAATATTTGGGTTTTGCTTTCATTCTTCTTTTTGATCCCTTGACCAAGTATAGATGCTTTTGAGCAAAATGTTGAGATTTTTTATGTTCAAAGCCTTGTTATTGTCATCTCTACTATAAGAAAGCCTTAATATCAACTTAAGTGACATGTTGAATGGGCACTAATGATTTAAATAGTGAATAATGTTAGGTTTCATGAAAGAAATATCATGACATGCTTCATGAAGAATTTTCATCTATTGATTAGTGTGTGGTGTTTTATTGTATGTGTAATTCAAGGGTTGAGAATTTTCATTAAACTTTTCATGATGTTTCTTTCATAAAGCCTAGCATTACTCTTAAATAGTTGTGTTTTCTAATTTCTAGAAAAATGCAAAAAACTCATTTGATGAATTGTTTTAAAAAATTGTATCCTAATACATTTTCTGATACCAACCAATGTTTTAGAAAACACCAAATAATTTTTTCCGAATTTTCAAAAACTGTTTTCACACAAATAAAAACGGTATGAAAACGATGGGTGCTTATAAATTTTTCATTATTTTTGGTCCCGAAAACGTGAAAAATGAAAAAAAAAATTAAAAAAAACAAAAAAAAACATTGTTGAATGTTTTTTTGTCACCTAACATACACAAATATGCAGATTTTGAAGAAATGTGACTGATAAGTTGTCAAAGTTGGGTTTGGAATACATTTATTATTTGGTGAATATAAAATGTTCAAAAACAGAGTAACACAGATTCAAATACGACTCTACTATGAATTTTAGTGATTAATAGATATGCAAGGATCATATCATCAGCTACACTCATGAATTGTATTGTTGACAAGCATCATAAAACTACAATAATCATGAGATTAATCTAATGAAGTAAAAAAAGAATCAAACATACCATGCATTTCATAGAGAGAACACAAATGTGTCTGGTACGTGAGCTATCTTATTTCAATCTTCCCCATTTATCTCCTCACATCGCCTTGCCAATTCAGGAGCGCATTGGCTCATATATAACTTTCGGAGTTTGGTTAGGCCTTGAACGCTCACTGGAAGTGATGCTGTTGGAGTATTTACCAAAATAAATAAAGAATTTGTTATCCAAAAGACAACCTAAGAGGAGGGGGGGGGGGGGGTTGGTTAGGCCTTGAACGCTCACTGGAAGTGATGTTGTTGGAGTATTTACCAAAATAAATAAAGAATTTGTTATCCAAATGACAACCTAAGAGGGGGGGATGAATTAGGTTTTTACAAAATAAAAATAATAATACCCTAATAAAAGATTATGACTAGCACAATAGATAAATATAGTTAATGAAATAAAAATAATTAAAACAAGCGTTTTAACAACTATGTCAGTTAATGATTTTAGCACAGTGAAAATGTGAAATATAGTTATGACAATTTAAATAAAATAAAGAGATAAGGGAGAGACACAAATAAATTTATAGTGGTTCGGCTTCAACTCGGCCTACGTCCACTCCTCAAGCTTCACTTGAGATTTTCCACTATACTCTAGCTTCACAGGGTGCTAGCAACCTTTACACAGATGGATCAATCCTCCACAGATTTTACACAGACTTTCTAAGTCAAGAACACTGAGTGTACTACACTCTTACAAGGTTGAAAAGAAGGTGCTTTTGCTTTCACAGAAAGCTAAAAGAATTATCTCTCAAAGATAGATATAAAAATGAAACTCTGGTTTTTCCGTAAACCTCACACAGGAAAGATGGGCTTAAAGCTATACGTCTCAGTATATAATTTCTGAAAGATGATGTAAAAAATTGAAGAACACTTTTCAGAGAATTTTTCAGAGAATAGATGTAAGTGATTATAGATTAAATAATATTTTCTAGTTTTTTTTTTTTTTGTAACTTGTTTACATTAGAGGTTTTGGTATATATAATAAAACTTATAGCCGTTTATAGTCGTTGCATTCATTTGAATATCTTCTACTCCATCATTACTAATTTGAATATCTTCCACTTGAACCTTTTAGTCTGCTGCTGTGCTGGGCTGTTTGAACCTTTTGGTCTGCTGTTGTGCTGGGCTATTTGAACCTTTTGGCTTGCTGCTGTGTTGGGCTGTTAGAACATTTGTTTTGGGCTGTTTGAACCTCTAGTTTGGGCTGTTTGAACCTCTGTTTTTGGGCTGTTTAAACTCCTGATTTAAGCAAATATTAAATACATTCTAACAACATTTAGGATAAAAGTTTAGGTGAGAAATAATGTGACAAAATAAATTTTGATTATATTTTTCTCTTTCAAATAAATTAAAACATAATTAAATAAATCATCAAAATAAATATTGATTCTATTTTTTTCTTTCAAATAAATCATCAAAATAAATTTTGATTCTATTTTTCTCTTTCAAATAAATAAAAAAACATAATTAAATAAATCATCAAAATAAATAAGTCTAACAACTCCCCCTTTTTGATGATGGTACACAATGATGTTTTGATTTGATTTGGAAGTAAGAAAAGCTCCCCCTCAAGTCATGTTCCTTGAATTCATTTCTAAATACATATGTTAGCATATGTGTAATAAATAAGCTTTAATTAGAGACATGATATGAGACTAAGATATTAAACTATAAATACATAATCATCAGATTAGTTTTCAAATAATAGCATAATTTGAAAATAATACCATAATAAATAACATCAGATTAGTTTGAAAATAATACCATAATACATAACATCATAATATCATAAGTTTTCTCCCCTTGTGACATTATCAAAAGGAACTCAGGGGTCAGAATCTGGAGGAGGAGGAGGAAAATGATAGTGATAAATGGCATCAAAAAATAGATAATCAAAACATATATATACATAGGATTTGCCCGCATCTCTTTTCTGTGAAAAATCGCGTCGGACACGCGTTATCGCTTTTGCGTCAGCCGACCGACAAAAGCGAGACGAGTCAATCAACTGCCTCGGCTCTCGCTCCCTCTTGTCGTCTTCTCCTCCGTCTTTTTCTTAATCACTCTCTTCGCCTTCTTCTTCCTCATTCGCTTCCATCCATTTCATCTTTTGCGTAAGAGAAATAGAACAGAGAGACTGAGCAGAGCAGAAAGGCTGCCAAAAGCGACCTCCTTTCGATTACACCTCTCTCTCCTACTACATGGCCTCATCCCGTCCCTTTACTCTCTTTCCGGACCTGAATGATCCTGTAAGCGCTGTTGGGCCGAGTGCCCCGGCTCCTACTCTTCCCAACCTTCCTATGATGTTGATTGAGCAAATAATGGCAGCTCAATCAGACATTGAAGCCAATCATTTCACACTGACGTCCTGTATGGAGACGGTGACTGCAGTCACAAAATTGGCTCACTGACTGCAGAACAGGACGAGTGAGCTCTATCAGGTCAACGCCCAACTCTCTCTGCTCCAGCGCATATATAAGGATGCGCGAGCAGAGATAGGCGCATTGAAGGCCGAAAATAAAGAGCTTAAACGGAAGATCACTTCCATGGCCCGATTTGAAGCAACGTCGTTCTTGGCTTTTAATAGTCGCGGGGAGTGCTCGCTCCCGACGAAAACACGGGGGCAAGGACGTCAAGCGTCGCCCAAGGTGATAAAAAGAAGAAGAGAGCGGTGAAAGAGGCGAGTAAGTAAGATTAGCGTATGGCCGTAAAAAAAATGAAGGTTTTTTTTTTATTTTTTGTTTTTTTTTAATGTAAATATGTTTATTTTGATCGGCGTATGGCTGTAAAAAAAATGAAGGGTGTTTTTTGTTTTTTTGTTTTTATGTAAATATTTGTATTTTGATTTGTTTTTGTTTTTATATTTAAGTACTGAAAAATGAAATTAAAAAGTAGAAAATAATAAGAAAATTAAGTCCAAACAAAAAATAATAATGAGAAAAAAAATAAAAATAAAAGAAATTAAGACTAATAGCAAAATAAAAAAATAAAATAAATTAAAATAAAATAATATCAGCAGAAATTAAACTTAATGGGATGTTGGTGTTGCTGGAATGGTAATGCAAAACAAATACCATGACGGTTTAAAAAAAAATCAATGTATGCAAAGTTAATTTTACCTCAAGATGAAAAACCCCAAAAAAAATTATACAGTTGAGAATAGCAAACTGTTAAGGAGAATAAAAGTATGAAGGACTTGAGAGCATTCAACTGATATAAATGTTTCCATATCAATGTAGCAATACACATATATCATTTTAATAAAAATTCAAGTTTCACAGTCATAACAAAACTTTTTAAGTAGAAATCGACATTCCAAGCTCGCCACGAATAAAATTGAGGTGATCCTCGCTTAGGGGTTTTGTGAAAATATCCGTCAATTGCTTGTCGGTGTTTACAAATTCAAGTATAATATCCCCTTTTTGAACATGATCTCTTAAAAAATGATGTCGAATTTCAATATGTTTTGTTCGTGAGTGTTGAACCGGATTTTTGTTTAAATTGATGGCACTAGTATTATCACATTTAATAGAGATATGATCATAATGCAAATCAAAGTCCTCCAATTGTTGTTTCATCCAAAGTATTTGGGCACAACAACTTCCGGAAGCTATGTATTCAGTTTCGGCCTTTGATAAAGCAACAGAATTTTACTTTTTGCTAAACCAAGATACTAATGAGTTACCAAGAAAGTGACAAGTGCCACTGGTGTTTTTTCTATCAAGTTTGCATCCGGCAAAGTCGGCATCCGAGTAACTAATTAAATCAAATGCAACATCTCTAGGATAAAACAGTTCCAAATTTTGAGTGCCAACAAGATATCTAAAAATTCTTTTAACAATACTGAGATGTGATTCCTTAGGATTTGATTGATATCTAGCACACATACAAACACTAAACATAATATCAGGTCTACTTGCAGTTAAATAAAGAAGTGAGCCGATCATACCTCGATATTTTGTTTGATCAATGGACTTACCTTTTTCATCCTTGTCTAGCTTAATGAATGTGCTCATAGGTGTTCCAGCTATTATTGAGTCATATATACCAAACTTTTTGAGTAGTTCTTTTGTGTACTTAGCTTGGTTGATAAAAATTTCTTCCTTACATTGTTTGATTTGAAGTCCAAGGAAATAATTTAGTTCCCCCATCATGCTCATCTTAAACTCACCTTGCATACATTTAGCAAATTCCTTACACAAGGTTTCATTAGTAGCACCAAATATAATGTCATCCACATATATTTGCACAATAAGTAAATCATCATTTTTAGTTTTAACAAAAAGTGTTGTATCAATCGTTCCTCTAGAAAAATTATTTTCAATCAAAAATTTACTCAATCGTTTATACCATGCACGAGGTGCTTGTTTCAAACCATATAAAGCTTTTGATAGTTTAAAAACATGATTTGGAAAAGCATGATCTTCAAAACCTGGGAGTTGTTTAACATAAACTTCCTCATTTATAAAACCATTTAGAAAGGCACTTTTTACATCTATTTGATAAAGTTTGAAATCTTTAAAACATGCAAATTCAAGTAACAGGCGAATCGCTTCTAATCTAGCAACTGGAGCAAAGGTTTCATCGAAATCAATACATTCTTCTTGATTGTATCCTTGTGCAACAAGTCTAGCCTTGTTTCTTACAATTGTGCCAGATTCATCAAGCTTGTTTTGAAAGATCCATTTGGTATTGATAATGGTATGATCTTTAGGTTTTGGCACAAGTTCCCACACTTTGTTTCTCTCAAATTGGTTAAGCTCTTCATGCATAGCTATCATCCAATGTTCATCGAATTCGGCTTCTTGAAAGTTTTTAGGCTCAATCTGTGAGAGAAAAGCCAGGTTACTACAAATATTTCTAAGTGAAGAGCGAGTTTCGATATCTTTTGTAGGGTCACCTAGGATTAAATCCTTAGGGTGATTATGAATAAACTTTCATTCTCTTGGCAAATCATCATTGTTTGCTCCTTCTTCTTAAGGTGGGAGAATAGGTTGTTCAATCTCTTTGTTCAACTTACATGGTTGGTTATCTTCTTTGTAGATATTTGAATCTTCCACATTTGATTCCAAATCTATATTATCACTAACAATTTACTTTTGAGCAGAGATGTTAGTTTCATCAAATGCCACATGTATAGATTCTTTCACAACAAGAGTTCTTTTATTAAAAACACGATAAACTTTGTTAGTTAAGGAATAGTCAAGAAAAATTGCTTCATCAAATTTTGAATCAAATTTACCTAAGTTATCCTTACCATTATTATGCACAAAACATTTACAACAAAAAACATACAAGTGACTAATGTTGGGCTTTCTATCATGCCAAAGTTCATAAGGAGTCTTTTTGAGAATATGTTTAATTAATGCATGATTTAAAATATAGCATGCAGTGTGAATGGCTTCGACCCAAAAATATTTAGGAAGATTATTTTCGCAAAATATTGTTCTACTCATCTCTTCTAAAGTTCTATTCTTCATTTTTACTGCATCATTTTGTTCAGGGGTTCTAGGTGCTAAAAAATTATGTCCAATACCATGCTCATCACAAAACAATTCAAATTTCTCATTTTCAAGTTCTCTACCATGGTCGGTTCGAATATTAGTAATAAGAAAGCCTTTTTCATTTTGAATTCTATGACAGAGTTTTGTGAAAGAAGAAAAATGTTTCATCTTTGTGTGCTAAAAACGTAACCCATGTAAATCTTGAATAATCATCAATAATAACAAGACAATAATGTTTACCACCTAGACTAGATGTCCTTGAGGGACCAAATAAATCCATATGCAATAGTTATAAAGGTCTAGTTGTGGAAATATGAGATTGTGATTTAAATGATATTTTAGTTTGTTTTCCTTGTTGAAAAGTACTACAAAGATGATCTTTTTCAAATTTAATTTTTGGAAGTCTAATGACCAAATCCTTTCTCAAAATTTTAGTAATCAAATCCACATGAGTATGACCAAGTCTTCTATGTCATAACCAATTATTTTCATTATTAACATATAAACATTTAACATCACTAGCATAGAGATCATTAAGATGAAAAACATAAACATTATCATGGCGATTATCAACGAATAAAGCCTTATGATCATTTGTGCTTTCAATTGTGCAATGTGATTTATCAAAAATAACTCGATTACCTTTATCACATAATTGACTAATAGGAAGTAGATTATACTTAAGTCCATCAACAAGTAAAACATTTTCAATAGAAGGGTTAGGAGAAATACCGATGCTACCAATACCGACGATTTTTCCTTTCTTATTGTCTCCAAAAGTAACAAAGCCTCCATCTTTGGATGACAGTGTAGTAAAGAAGGATTTATCTCCAGTTATGTGTTTGGAACATCCACTATCAAGATACCACTTCCCTTCTTTAGTTTTGGACTTAAAGCAAACCTCATCTTGAGTAGAGTCTTCATCTTCAAGAGCCATGAGACATAAGTTGGCTACTTCATTTTCAGTTTCATCACTTGAGCTTTCATCTTCACTTTCTCCCCAAGCTGCTACCATGGCCTTTTTGTTTCTTTTGTAGTCTTTTCCATGATTTTTCAATTTTGGACAATCCATCTTCATATGTCTAGGATTTTTGCACTCATAGCAAATAATAGGCTCTTTCTTGTTATCTTTGTTGTACTCTTTCTTGAAAGGTCTTTTTCCTCAATAATTGTTTTTCTTGAAGTTCTTTTTGAGATTTCTACTAAACATGGCATAGCTTTCATCCTCACTGGAGTTTTCATGTTCTTCTTCATTTGATGAGGCTTTGAATGCAATTTCACTTTTCTTTTTGTTTTTAACATCCTTATGTCTTTTCATGGTGATCTCATGAGTCATAAAGGAACCCATAAGCTCATCCAATCCAAGTGTGGAGAGATTTTTGGCTTCTATAATGACCGTGACCTTTGCTTCCCAATTCTTTGATAAACACCTGAGAATTTTTCTTACCAACTCAATGTTAGTATAAGTTTTGCCAAGAGATTTCAAAGAATTTACAATTTCAGTAAATCTAGTAAACATACTTGAAATAGATTCATCAGAGTTCATTTTAAACAATTCATAACAATGAACAAGCATATCAATACGAGATTCCTTCACTTGATTTGTACCTTCATATGTTACCTCAAGTTTGTCCCAAATTTTTTTTGCCGAATCACAACTTGAAATTCTATTATACTCCTTAGAGTCTAATCCACAAATAAGAGTGCGTTTGGCTTTAGCAGTGGCTTGCAATAATTTATGATCCCTCTCATCACATTTATCTTCAGTTTTAGGTACACTAATATTGTCTACTAATTTGGTAAGAATTTTTGGACCTTTGGTGACAATAATCCACATGGCATAATCAGTGGCTTGTAGGTATAGAGTCATCTTATCTTTCCAATGACTATAGTTGTTTCCATCAAACAATGGTGGCCTATTTGTGGCTTGTCTTTCAGCTAAGGTTGCCATGGATCGAAACTCCCAGATAGTTAAATCTAAAACAAGAGTTTAGGCTCTGATACCAATTGTTACCCAAAAGACAACCTAAAAGGTGGGTGAATTAAGTTTTTACAAATAAAAATAATAATACCCTAATAAAAGATTATGACTAGCACAATAGATAAATATAGTTAATGAAATAAAAATAATTAAAATAAGTGTTCTAACAACTATGTCAGTTAATGATTTTAGCATAGTGGAAATGTGAAATATAGCTATGACAATTTAAATAAAATAAAGAGATAAGGGAGAGAGAGACAAATAAATTTATAGTGGTTCGGCTTCAACTCAGCCTACGTCCACTCCTCAAGCTTCACTTGAGATTTTTCACTATACTCTATCTTCACAGGGTGCTGTAGACACCCCATTTTTGATCGTCCTCAAGACTTGGACGTCATCATTTGAATACTCGATGATCATCCTTGCTCGTGTTCGTTTTGAGTTCCCGAAGGTCTCGGCTGCGCGCCTTGCCTTAGAATCTCTTAACTTGTCTGTTATGTGCTTGGTTGTGGACCAAGGACTTGTGTTTTTGCTTCTGAGGGAAGAGGGTGGCTTGTTAGCTATCCCTGCAACCCATCGGCTAAGGCCTTGTGCCATCGGCCTTGTTTTCTTGCCATCGGCCATAAGTGTTGGCCAATCGGCACTTTTTTTGGTTGGTCGGCATTTCTTTTGGTCGATCGGCCATATTTTCTGGCCGAGACCTTTCCACCTGCTTTTGCAGATATTTTTCTGCCAGCTGTGACAGCTGGTGACCACAATTCTCATCCTCTATATACGTGTATGGAGGGATTACTTTTAAGACTCAAGCTTGTTCAACAAGCTTGAGAATTGAAATTCTATAAGAAGGGAGGTCCCTCTCCCTTTCCAGAGGTTCTGAAATCTTGAGATACAAAACATATATCTCTCTCTCTATATTTTATCTCTTTCTCTCTCCATTTGCTCTTGTTTGTGCCCAAAAGTGTAAATCATTCACACTATTGCACACAAACACCTACTAGAACACCATCCTTTTGTTGTTGAGGTACTGAGGAGTTGGTTTTAGTGTTCTTGGACTGGTTTTGGTCAGAAAAGAGTGCTGGAGTTGTGTTCTTGAAGGTGTTCTTCAAGGGTGAGATTTTAGCTTTTGATCCCCTATTTTGGCTTAAGCTTTTAGACCTACTTGCATATTGTTTTAAGCTTAACTCTAAACTACAAAAAGTTCTGATTTTTCATGCTTGTGATGTTTGTTTAAGGTCACTTTTGTATTGGGGGTAGTCTACCCCCTCTTAGGCCTTGTTTGGCCTTGTTTTGAGCCATCCCTTTTGGCTCTTGTTCTAGCCTTTGCATGACCTTTCTACCACTGAAATCTAGAGGATTTTCAGTGGTGGAAAGGTGGTTTTGGAGTTTTAAAAAGGAGAGGGACACCCCCCTCTCCTTGTGTCTTGTATGCTAGTATAAATGGCTCACAATAGTAGCATGTTTGCTTAGCATGTTTTGGGCCCATTTCAGCAAGTATTTGGTGTTATTTTGCCATGTTATACCTCTGTCTAAGGTTGGTTTAATAGCCTCTTGCATGCACCATCCACTTGTCTTGCAATCCTCTCTATTGCCTTAACATGCATCATGTGTTTGGACCATCATTCTTGCATGTTTTGACTCAACTTAAAGAAGCTTTTCCTCATGTTTTACCATGCTTAAGCTCTAATTTGTGTTGTCTTGATCATATATACCATGCTTTGTATAGCCACAGTGCACTCTACCTTGTTAGCTTTGTGTATCAAGTCCACTAGCATGCATTGCTTAGACTATTCTCATGATTTGGCATCATTTGAAATGATATTTTAGTGCATATTTCATGGTCATACACTTGTGCTTGTCACTCTTTTAATGCTTAGGAGAGTTGGTGTTTTATGCCTTAAGAGTGGGTCATTGTGCATGCCTCTATGCTTAGGTCTTTAGGATGCCATCTCAGTGGGTTTTTAGGTTTATTTTGACATGCCATAACTCTAATTTTTATTGGTTAAGTCATGCCATGTTTGGTTTTAATAGGTGTAGTGTAACACCTCTTGTTAGCGTTGCATGCTTCATGCTTTTGGTCTTTTGTTCTAGCTTGTGTTGGCTAGGTTCGAGCATGCTTTTGGTCTTGTATTGACCTGCCTTGAGACTGTTTTGGTTGCCCTTGGCCCTTTGGGGCTTGCCTTGCATGGCCATGGTTTAAGTTCCTTTGTTAGTTTCAACTTTGAGCTTTCTTGCATGCTATCCTTGTGTTATGTGAGTGGTTTGGCACCATTCCATGCATGACTTCAGGGCCTATAGTATTGTCATACATCCATGCTTTTCATTTATTGCTC
Organism: Camellia japonica; assembly: GCA_030407325.1. Lineage (NCBI taxonomy): Eukaryota > Viridiplantae > Streptophyta > Magnoliopsida > Ericales > Theaceae > Camellia > Camellia japonica. The sequence continues at coordinate 138,487,187 of JAPPVO010000014.1, forward strand.
ATACTTGACAGTAGTTGTCTTCATGCCTTGTTTGCGAACCAAAGTGTATGCATGTTTGTATGTGCATTTCATGCCATTGTTTCATCATTTTGGCCACTGATTTAGGCATGATTGAGGTCTGCCCATTTTAGTTTAAGTCTATTTTTGCATGTTGTTGCATGTTCGCTAAGTTTGCATGTTGTTGCATGCTTGTCCATCTCTTGCATGTTGTCGCATATTTGTTGCATTGCATCATGTGTGCACGCTTAAGTTACATTGCATGTTTAGGTTGCATGGCATTTTGCATGCTTGTTGCATTGCATTTGGCATGCTTATGTTGCATTGTATAGCATCTCCATGTTGCATGCATTGTATTGTGTTTGGTTTGGTTGTTAAGCCAAACACGAGGAACAAGGGACGTTTCATACTTGAAGTGATGAAACGTGCCTCAATTCTCGGTCGCTGACCCTCTTGATCATGCATGATAGAGGTTAAGGCATTATGTGTTTTTGTGCATTTCATTCACATTGAATTGTGCGACTCGGCCTCTTTGGCCATTATGCATCGAAATGCGTGATTGATGGCTCGAGAGTCGAGCACTACACTCCTTTGAGTCTCAAACATGATAAGGGGTGTAGTTGCACAAAATTTTCTTGCAAATGTATTGCCATGCCTCTGTTTGTACTTTGCTACAGCAAAAGGAGTAGTCTGCAGGAAGAGATGGCCGATCGGCTATCTGGTGTGCCGATCGGCTAACAATGTTTGGCCGATAGACTCAAAAGTGGTCGATGACTGTAACATGCCCGGGGGGGTACCCGCGCGCGTTAAACAGTTCGGACTCCTGAGATCTCTTTGATCTAGTCTCACGAGTGCAATGTGAAACGTAGACGAGAGTCCAGATTTGGCAACTTTTATTAAAAATCCATTTTATTGCAATTTTGTCAAAAATGGACTGCGTCATCAGATCTCAGAGTCGCCACCTAATATTTTGGGAAATTAGGAAACCCATGACTCAGTGCCAAGGCCACTGTTCGTCGTAACCAAGGATGCTTGGCTCGGAACCTTAGGTATGAGAGGGGAAGGTCAATAATGAGCACCCCCGCTCACTCGATCAAAAGATCGGCCTCTACTAAACCATGATATGAATTTTATTTTCTATATATGTTTATATTCTGATTATTTTAGTAAATCCTAAAATTTACTATGTGAAGCATACAAGGTATAGACTAGTTTGCTCAAATTGGAACAATTCAATTTCATGTTTGTTTGTCGAAAAGAGTTTGAATTTGCCACTTGACAAAGTGGGCTTAAAGTTTGTGAATTTGCCACTACAAAGTGGGCTTAAAATGTACATTCGTTGAATCATTCCAATTCAATCAACAAGCCTTCATCCACAGGCATTCATACAGTTATATCAAGTAAGCAAGTAGCCTCATGGTAGAATGCTAACACATAGTAAGAAAAAACACACACAAATGGGATGCTAAAGCATAAAAACTCACAGATTGACCGACGTCCCTCGAACAACTACAAAATAAAGTTAGTAAAATATGCATGATCTTATATACAGAATCCTAATGCAATTCACTCATGAGATGCACCAAAGATTCGGCTTCTAAAATATGACATGCGAATCATCTCAAATAACATGAGGTAGCACATAGAATCACAGAAGAATTGATTAAATCCACATGTAAATTTAGCCAAATCTTAATGCATGAAACATGGATGCAAAGTATGGATATGCATGGCATGTAAGATATATACATATGTACAGTTAGGGAAAGCGATTAAAGAATGGGATAGAAAGAAGCGGGGTGGGAGATTATTACAACACCTTAAATATTACAGATCCGAGGGAGATGAATAAAATAAAATCCTCACAAACACTCAAAAAAATAAAATAAAGAACTTCAACTCAGTAACCCGGTGACACCTTCCACTCATTTTCTCTACTGGAAATTGGGCCCAGAGTCCAAAGCCCAAAATTATGAAAGTAAGCCCAATGAGTAAGCCCACTGGACCATGGTTTTCTCTAGCTGCTGGTTGGCTACATTTGCTCCCGAACTTGACTTCGGTTAAATGAAACACTAGTTGCAATTTCCTTGGCCAGCTATGAGACCAAAGGGAAGAATGTGTATAGGGAAACACTAAGTTGCAATCTGACTTCAATAGGCCACACATAACCACAGGTGATCTAGGAGCTGCATATGTTAATGGTTCTGTGCATGTCACTGATGTACATTCTTTATTAAGAGGAGGTGGTGGCAGTCCATGGCTTCTTGCTTCACCCGAACAGCAGCATCGTCCATGGCGGTTTTAAGGGATTTGCTTGCATGTGATGGCTTGTATGTGATGGAGAGAGAGATATATATATATTAGTCCTGCGCTAGAGAGAGAGAGAGAGCTTCGAAGTAGAGTCTGTGTGTGTGCAACTCCTCTTGCGTGTCTGTTTAGCTCCAAAAACACAACAATGCTCCATTTGCCATGCACACCAGAGAGAGAGGTCCGAGAGGGAGAGAAGATAGCTACTGCCTTTTGTGTGTATGTTTTTTGCTCAAAACCAGCTGGAAAGAGAGGTGCCGAGATAGGAAATTGAGGGAGAAACTTGGAGCAGCTATGGGTGGCTGCAGCTTCAAACTCTAGAGAGAGATCGATCATGTATGGTTGAGAGAGTGCATGTGTATGGATCCTCCCCCTCAAAACCGTGTGTGTCTGTGTGTGTTTTTGGGTGTCTTTCTCCTCCTCCTCTCCCCAAACCGAGGGAGAGAGAGAGATACCAAGAGTTGTGTGCAGTGTGTGTATTGTGATGAGGCTAATGTCATGTGCATGGGTGTGAATGTGTATTGACTGTGTGTGTATGGGTCTTCCCTAAAAACCGTGTGTGTGTTGTAGTGTGTGGATGTGTTCATGCACTGGTGATGTTGGGTGTGTGTTCTCAATGGTGTGTGTGCTCTCTTCCTCTCAAAACCGTGTCTGTCATGAATGGTCTCTCAATGGTCTCTCCATATCAATGATCTGTATGCATGTGTTGTGTGTTCATCTCCATGAGTAAGAGCTGTATCAATGATGTATATGCATGTGTCTTTATGAATGTGTGTGTGTCTGGTGAATAGTGTGCATTTGCTGGGTTGCGTTTATGCTGTGTGTGTGCCCAGCTTTTTTTCTCAAAATGCAACCCGAGAGAGAGAGATAAGAGACCAAGAGAGAGAGAGAAAAGGTGCCATGCCTGTGTGGTGTGTGTTCCATGCCAAAGAAAGAGAAAGCTCTATGTGTTTTTGTGTGTGTGGGTGCTATGTCGTGTGTGTGTTGAGTGTCTGTGTGTATGATGCCCTATGTGTATGGCAGTGTGTGGATCAATATGTGATGCTTCTGCTAACCCGAATCAAAACAGCAAGAGACCCATGTAGTGGTGTGTTGAGTATCAATTATAAAGAGAGAGCCATCACCCATGCATGTCGGTAAGATGAGAGAGATCTTCTGTGTGTGTTCTTTTTTAGGAGAGAGAGAGAGAGAGAGAGAGAGAGAGATAGTCCACCTAAAACTAGAGAGACCCCAGAGTTGATATGTTATGTGTCCTCCTTTAATCATAAAACGCTACCCACTCCATTTCTTTTTCATTAGATCACTCACTCCCTCTTTTTCTTTAAAACATATCACCCCACCACCTTTGAAACCCACTTCACCGAATTAACATACATAAAGCAAACCAACTCCTCTTCTTTTTACAAAAGTATTCCCTACGTCTCTCTTTTGAAAATCATCGTCCACCACCATTCCCTTTTTTTTTTTCTTTTAGCTGTCCACTCTCTCCGCCACAATAATTCTCCACCCACTCTTCCACCTAAAACACAACCCATCATTCTGACCATTTTTTTTTATTTTTCATTTTCTATTTTTTTATTTTTTTTTATTTTTCATTTTTTTTTTATCATTTTCTATTTCTCAAAATAGCTAAAATGTATCATTTTATATAACACCACCTAAAAATATGTACACACACATAATACTACAAATTAATAATTTGGCCAAAATGGGTGAGGTTTGGAATTAAAGCTTCAATTTGATTTTTTTGACTGAGAAATTCATAAAATGACATATTCCAATTTACATCATGGGGTGTTCAAAAGAAAGTACCCAAGTCTTAGGGCCGGTCAAAATGGGATGTCTACAATGACCCTCATCTCTTGGCCGATGGCCTTACCTCTTGGCCGATGACCTCTCAGAGTGTCCATGAGGTGGTTCAGAAGTGTTTCAGAAGTTGGCACAGTTTTCAGAAGTTAAAAATAGTGCAAACAGAGGCAATACGAGGCATGGCAACGGATTTCCGAGAGGACGCGACCGAGCATGCATCATTTATCATTTCGAGATAGAGCTGTGGCAGCTTGATTCAACTTGATTAATTTGTTTAATTAGTTAAGGTTTTGTAATAATTAATTAATTAGGATAGTTAGTTAATTAGTTGGTTTGTATTATTCATTCGGATCCTCCGTCGAGAGGGCGAATTTTGTAATAAGTGTGCGTGAGTGTGTGAATGTCTTCCAACCCTACGTCTTTCTCCCTTTTACTTACCTACTTTCAGTGGTTAGTTTTAAGGCATGTTTTAATTAGCATCCTTATGCTTGCATGCCTGCATCCATACATCTGTCTTGCACGTACCGGGCTCGGCGCATCATACAAACTGCATTGTAGTTCAATACCGATTTGAATACATGTTATCAAGTTGCATTTCACATGACATCTTAGAATAGCTGAGCCTATTTCTAGTTGCATTTTGCATGTGTTGCATTAGGCATCTTAACATAGCTAGGATCATGCATTGATTACTAACTAGCTATTGTTTTGGCTCGGAGTACTAGGTAAGCTTTTACACTTTAGCATACTGCATATGTGTTAGTGTTGCCATGATAGTATGTTTGCCATGAGGCTAATTGCTTAAATGATATAACTGCATAAATGCCTGTGGATGAAGGTTGGATTGCTTGAATTGGAACAATTCATCGAAATGCGAGTTTTAAGCCCACTTGAGGTGGCAAAATCATGTTTTCTAAGCCCACTTGAGGGTGGCAAATCCACGTCTTAGCCTACTTGCGAGTAGCACCTTCAAACTATTTTCAAACAAACATGAGATGTTTTGTTCCAACTTAGGCGATCTAGTCTATACTTGTATGCTGCGCGCATCACGTAGTAAGCTAGCTAATAAACCGGAATAAGAACACATGTGTTTTCAAAAATAAGATATCATGTTAGTAAAGGTCGATCTTTGATCGGGCAAGCGGGGGTGCTTATTGCATGACCTTCCCCTCTCGTACCCAAGTTCTCGAGCCGAGGTAACTTTGGTGATGACGAACACGTGGCCTTAGGCACGAGTCAGGGTTTCCTAAATTTCCCAAAACAAAAACATTTAGGTGGCGACTTTGTATCTGGCAAAGCAGTCCATGTTTGGCACTTCTTTATAAAAAATCAATTTTCCAAAACGATTTGCTAGATTTGGACTCTTTGGTGATTTATCGGTCTTGCATTGCACTTTGTGAGATTAGACTCAGAACTGTGACATTGAGTCCGAACTGTAGTATGCTAATGAACAAAACGGATTTCGCGCCATCTCGCGTGCGGAGCCGGGACATTCTGGCACATTTACAGGTGCTAGCAACCTTTTCACAGATAGATCAATTCTCCACAGATTTTACACAGACTTTTTAAGTCAAGAATACTGAGTGTACTACACTCTTACAAGGTTGAAAAGAAGGTGTTTTTGCTTTCACAAAAAGCTACAAGAATTATCTCTCAAAGACAGATATAAAAATGAAGCTCTGGTTTTTCTGTAAACCTCACACAAGAAATATGGGCTTAAAGCTATACGTCTCAGTATATAATTTCTGAAAGAGGATGTAAGAAATTGAAGAACACTTCTTAGAGAATTTTTCAGAGAATAGATGTGAGTAATTATAGATCAAAGAATATTTTCTAGTTTTTTTTTTGTAACTTGTTTACATTAGAGGCTTTGGTATATATAATGAAACTTATAGCTGTTGTATTCATTTAAATTTATAACTATTTATAGCCGTTATATTCATTTGAATTTATAGCCGTTTATAGTCGTTGTATTCAGTTGAATATCTTCCACTTGAACCTTTTGGCCTGCTGCTATGCTGGGCTATTGGAACCTTTGTTTTGGGCTGTTTGAACCTCTGGTTTGGGCTGTTTGAATCTCTGTTTTTGGACTGTTTGAACTCCTGATTTAAGCAAATATTAAATACATTCTAATAACATTTAGGATAAAAGTTTAGGTGAGAAATAATTTTGATTCTATTTTTCTCTTTCAAATAAATTAAAACATAATTAAATAAACCATCAAAATAAATGTTGATTCTATTTTTCTCTTTCAAATAAATCATCAAAATAAATTTTGATTTTATTTTTCTCTTCCAAATAAATTAAAAACATAATTAAATAAATCATCAAAATAAATAAGTCTAACAGAATTGTATAGTCAAAATAAATATGGTTAAGAATCATCATCATGAAAAGACACCAGCTTTACATGGTTTGGCAAATCTACTTACATCCACGAATATTACCCCTTGTCCACTATATTAAATATGTATTACATATCATAACTCCAAATATATGAAAATACAATAAATCGGATTGAAACGCAATAATCTCGCTCTCTTTAAGGAGATTCAAGTCCTTCTTGGTTGGTAAAACTACAACACCCCGATACAACAGAATATTACGTATTAGCCTGTCTCTTTTAGAATACAACATCTCGACTTTTAGTCGTGTTAACTCAATCAACCCTGTACAAGTAGGTAAATCTAAAGTTCCACCATAAAAACACATTTACAGGCTGTCTAATTATTTATGTATAAGATAAACTTATATTCTCCATGTACACTTCCTTGTATATACACATCCATCAAAACAAGAACAGTCTCATATTAAATATAATAATAAATCAATTGTAACTCATAACCTTTCACATGACACACTCAAACCCTCTCAGTTTATCATATTGCATTATTATATAATCTTTAACTACACTTTATGACATGATGTATGTATACACATGAATGCACCACAAAATGTATATATAATTTTAATATTAAAATAACATGAGTGCATATATGGACCAACATATGTAATCTTCGGGCAATCACAAATGTATAGTGATTGGAGAGATGTGAGGTTCCCCAACCAGTCAGGCAATGAAGTAAGCTCTGAACAACTATAGAAAAATAGCAATTACAGTGAATGAACATGTTGTAGAGCGTTAGGCAAAGTAACCAACTTTGTTTGGACACCTTATAGACAGAAGTCAAAGGGACTTGAAGTGTTTAACACCCTCTGGCAAGGTCACTAGCTCTGGGCAATCATTAATCATCAATTTCTTCAAGGCATTGAGATATTGTAAACCTTCAGACATGAACTTGTTGCAGTGACTAATATGTAGGTCGTGGAGAGATTCAAGTCATTGTAGCCCTTGCTCTGACAAAGACTCGAGGCCAAGATAGTCACAGATATACAATGACTTTAATGCAACAAGGCTTACAAGATCATTAGGAAACACTTTTAATTTTTGTAAAACTTTCAATACTCAATGATTTGAGAAGAGTTAGGTTTCTTAGCACCTCTTTTGGAAAACCAATGGCCTCCTTATTGTCAACAACTTTAAAGAAAGTGAGACTAATGAGATTTGAGATTGAATTTAGTATCACGTTGGTGCACTTGTCCCAAACCTCTAACTTTCTCAATAAGGAAAGGCACGGAAAGCTCAAGTTAAGACAATTGCCAATGTTCATCTTCTGAAGACTAGGGAGTAACTCTCTTCTCTCATTCCTTGACAAACCTTTTAAATTTGGCAAATTATAAATGAAGAGTATTTCCAAATATGGGAATTCTTTTATTGGGCCTCTATAGGGATGGCAATTTGAACCCGACCCGACGGGGACCCGGCCCTCCTGACCCCGATTAGAATGGTTTTTCCCTGAAAAATGCCCCTGACAGGCCGAGGATGGTATTCGAAAATAAATTCCCGATAAATTTTGGGCCGGGGACGGCGATACGTTCCCTAGCCCCGTCCCCGTTTCCCTGATGTGAAATTACTATTATACCTACATATAGATAAACCAAACCCTAAAATACAGTTACGCAACTCACAATCACACATCACCTCTCATCTCTCTTTGGTTTTTTTTTTTCTCTCTCTAAAAGCCTTTCATCACCGCCAATCTCCCTTCCTCCGCTGTCCTCCTCTCTCTTTGTCCTCATCTCCTTCCTCCCATCACCTCTGATCTCCTTCTTCCTCCGCTGTCTTCGGCGAGAGAGAGTTGTGGTTAGGGTTTCCGATCTCGGCAAAAGTCAACTCAGATCTGTAACGATCGAGGCCAGGATAGGGTCGACGATGTCTTCTTATATGGGCATGGTATGTAAGACACTGAAGAACACTATTCCCAAGGCGGTTGTTTATTGTCAAGTTAAGGAGGCCAAACAGTCATTGCTCAACCACTTCTACACACAAATTGGCAAGAAAGAGGTACCATCTCTGTCCGTGTTTAACTTAGTGTGTGTAAAGAGTTTTCTATGTAGTTTCTTCAATCTTTGGGGCACACATCTAGTTATACAAGATGCATTACATTTAGTTGAATAAGTTATAGTACCAAAATTATTATATGGGATTTAATTTTAAAAAACACAACCAAACATGATAAATTTTTTTGGAAATTGTTTTTGGATGCAAATCCTTTTTTCCATGAAATGTTGTTGATGTTGTTTGATAACGTTGTCATGTTTTGCCATGTTCAGGCTAAACAGTTTTCACAATTGTTAGATGAAGATCCAACATTGATGGAGAGGAGGCAAGAATGAGCAAAAATGCAAGAATGTGTAAGGGATGAGATTGATTCTGTATCATGGGTTCGATGAGATTGACTAAATATTTGGAGATGCTTTGTATCACGATATTAACTAATTCGAGAATTTTGTTGATTGTTGAATTAAAAAAAAAAAAAAATCGGGGATTTTTCGGGATCGAGGAAACCCGATCCCCGTTAGGGGGCAGGAGAGGGGGGTGATTGGTTCCCCGCCGGGGATCGGGGGCGGGGACATGGAGTTTTTACATTCGGGGATTGAGGACTGGAAGTGTAATCCCCGGCCCTGCCTTGGCCCGTTGCTATTCCTAGGCCTACTTCCACCACTGCCAAAGAAACAGTTAAATTCTCCACAATGGTTATGTGAACATAAACATAAAGTAATGAACAACAATATGCAAATTCACATTGATTTTAGAATACAAAAAAGGGATAACATATCAGTGTACCCGATTAGGGCACAAGCAAAATAACTAATGTTGGCTATACTATTCCATCAATCCATATTTTCAATATTTTCCAAAAATGCAAAGAATGTGAAGTTCACATCTATCGATAATGGATATACTATTTTGTACATAAACCATGGGGTTTGAATTGAAAATAACAACAATATGAATGTTCACAGTCAGGGCTGGCCCTGGCTTGTGCCTTAGGCCCAAAAATTTTGGCCCAAAAATAGGGCCTCCAAATTTAGTAAAATGTTATAGGCTCAATTTTATTTTATTTTTAGGATCAATTTAAAGGGCCCCAAAATATTTTATTGGGCTCATGTATGGTTTAGCCCATATTTATTTATAAGTGTGGTTTAGCCCATATTTATTAAAATGAATATATATATATATATATAAAGTGTTTGGGCCCAACCCAAGAAGAACAATACATACAATATACATTGCTTAGTGCTTTCAATCTCTTTCTCTCACTCTCACTCTCTCTCACGAACATGAAGTGATGAAGAAGGAAGCATGTACCAAGCAAGCATAAAGCAGGGCAGACAGACGCAGAAAGCACAGCACTAAGTGACCCACTCACACACACACACACACACACACTCCTCCGGTGACTCACTCTCTCTTACACACATACACATACACACACACACACACACACACTCTCTCTCTCTCTCTCTCTCATAGTAAGTCCTCTCTCTCACTATCAGATTTTATTAAATAAAGTTGCCATAATTTTTTTCTACATTCTTTCTTTATCAGTTAGTGGAATAATAAATTTGCCTAATTTTTTTTACCTTCTTTATCTATTAGATTTTATTGGAATAAATAATTTTGCCCTAATTTTTTTACCTATGTCTTTATTAGTTTTAATTGAATAATTTTTTCCTAATTTTTTTGCCCTAATTTTGTTTCATTAAATTGTTCTTTTATTATTTATAATTTCTTTGCTATCAGATATGAGATAATCAGTGGATTGTGATTTGTGGATTGAAGTATTTGTGATTATAGTCATGTTTCCTAGGAAGTATAGTTCTGGAAATGAAAAGAGAAAGAAGAAGAGGAAAGTAAAACAATTAATTCAATCTCGATCGGGAGCACTTGATAAATATTTTGGTACCAAGAAACAAGTAGATATTTCGTGTTCAAATAACAATGATGATGAAGATTTGGTGATTAAAGAACCTACTCATTGTGTGAATAATAATGAGGATGATGATTTGGTGATTGAAGAACCTAGTGAACATATGAATAAGAATGAGAATGAAGATTTGGAGAATGTAGAATCTAGTGAAAGTGAAGATGTTAATGTTGAATGTGGACCTCTAAACATTTATGACCCTAGTAATTGGGACAAGATTCATCAAAATTTAAGAGATTTATTAATTGAGAGAGGTCCTATAAGAGGTAATGGTGTCAATTTTCCCCTAGATAACAAAGATAGGCATTTTTCTTCTATATTTTACATGTGACAGTTACAAAATAGAGAGAAGCAAGATTAGAAGTGGCTAGTATATTCAGATGCTTCAGACAAAGTGTTTTGCTGTTGTTGTAAGTTGTTTAAGTAAGATGGGAACAATATTCATTTGGCTACTGATAGATTGAAAGATTGGAAAAATATGGGGAACAAGCTTAGAAATCATGAAACTAGTAACGAGCACTTTATTTGCATAAGCAAATGGATTGAATTGGAAAGTAGATTGAAGTAGAATGAAACAATTGATAGAAGTGTTCAAGAACAAATCAACAAAGAGAGAGAACACTGGAGACAAGTGTTACTAAGGATAATTGCTATTGTGATCACTCTTGCTAAAAATAATTTAGCTTTTTGTGGAGACAATGAGAAGATTTATCAAGAAAGAAATGGAATTGTTTTAAGCTTAATTGAAATGTTTGCCAAATTTGATCCAGTAATGCAGGAGCACATTCAACGTATTCAAGTGAGTGAAATTCATTACCATTATCTTGGTCACAAAATCCAAAATGAACCGATACAGATGTTAGCGAGTGAGATCAAGAGTACGATTGTGGCAAGAATCAAAGAAGCGAAATATTTTTCAATTATTCTTGATTGTACTCTAGATGTTAGTCATGAAAAACAAATGTCTTTTGTGATAAGATGTGTAGATGTTTCAATTAGTCCGACAAAGGTAGAAGAATTCTTTTTAGAATTTTTGAAGGTGGATGATATATCGGGGTTGAGACTTTTTAATGTACTTAAAGAGGCATTGCACACACTCTAACTTGATATTGCTGATATAAGAGGGTAAGGATATGATAATGGCTCTAATATGAAAGGGAGACACAAAGGTGTACAAAAAAGAGTACTTGAAATAAATCCAAGAGCATTCTACATGCCATGTGGGTGTCATAGTCTTAATCTTGCCCTTTGTGATATGGCTACCTCTTGTTTCAAAGCTATCTATTTCTTTAGAGTGGTACAATGCATATATGTGTTGTTTTCATCTTCTACAAAGAGGTGGAAAAGACAATGTGGAAGGTCTCACACTTGAGCCATTATCACAAACTCATTGAGAAAGTCGCATTGAAAGTGTTAAAGCTATACGGTACCAAGCTCCACAAATATGAGATGCTTTAATTTAGTTGGAAAAAGAATCTGATGAGCCCAACACAAAGTGTGAAGCTCAATCCTTAGTTACATCTGAAATTGAGAATTTTGAGTTTTTGCTTGGCATGATTATCTGGCACAATCTGTTGTTTGCTGTCAACTTTGTTAGCAAGACATTTCAAGCTGAAGACATGCATATTAATGTTGCTATACATCAATTAAAAGGACTCATTACATTTCTTGAAAAGTATAGAGAAACTGGATTTTTGGAGGCCATGATTGAAGCTAAAGAAGTTACAACTAAAATGGAGATTAAACCTATATTTCGTGCAAGACATGTCATTCATAGAAAGAAACAGTTTGATGAGAATGTTAGTGAAGAGGTTGCACAATCGGCTGAAGAATCCTTTAGAGTTAATTACTTCATATATATTATACATCAAGCCCTTTCTTCACTTAAGAGTAGATTTGAACAATTTCAAATATATGAAGAAATTTTTAGATTTTTGTTTGATTTGAAGAAGTTAAATTCTACCAATGATGAGTGATTGAAGACTTATTGCGCTAATCTTGAAGACTTTTTGAAACATGATGGACTTACGGATGTTGATGGGAGAGATTTATTTTATGAGTTGAAAGTCTTCAGAGAAGTTTTGCCAAAAGAAATCAATAGGCCAATTGAGGTGATGAATTATTTGAAATTGATGGATGGTTGTTTTCCAAATACTTGGATTGTGTATAGAATATTGTTGACTGTTCCAGTTACCGTTGCCTCTGGAGAAGAAAATTTTCAAAGTTAAAATTGATCAAATCCTACATTCAATCAACAATGTCACAAGAAAGATTGAATGGATTAGCTATATTGTCTATTGAAAAGGATTTGGTAGATAAATTAGATTATACAAACTTAATTGGTGATTTTGCAGCTAAAAATGCAAGAAGAGTAGTATTTAAGTGATCGTTGAGTCAATTGTAAACTGAATATTGCTAAACTATAAAGCAACAAAATCAGTTTTTAATGTTTTTGAGTCATTGTACTTATTTCTTCCTATCTTAATATATGAAAGTAAATTTTAGTTTATAATTTTAATGATTATATGTGCAAGTAAACTTAAATAAAAAATTTGTTGATACTTATCATTTTATACATAAATTTTTTATTAAAAAAAATATATATTAGAGGGGCCCCATTCTCATAGTTCGCCTTAGGTCTCACAAATCTCAAAGCTGGCCCTGTTCACAGTGGTGCATATTTTCATCATGGACTAATCATATGATAATGTCTTGTTTTATATATTATATTGCCTATGTGAATATTCACACTGTTGTGTTTCTCATGTGAATTGTGAACATTATGACTATCATATGACAATAGTCTTGTTTTGATTATGAGACTGTTCACATTGTTATATCTCACAAATCCAAACCCTTTTCCAATAATGAAAAAAGCTTTTAACAACAAACATGTCCTTCTTCGGCATCATCATCAAAATCACTGTAAGCCTCATTCTCATCGTCGGCTTTGTTCGTTTTGAGAATGCTCAATCCAAGCGTCGCTCTTAATTACGGGTGTGCGCGGTGTGTTTTGGGGGGTTTGAAAGTAAAATTATAAACCAAATGGTGGATTGGCAGATTGACAAATAACCAAATAGCGGTTTCTATGGTTTGGGATGGATTGGCGGATTAAAGAATATTTTTAACCAATTATCAAGCATTTGCATAATATATAACATTAATTTGCATAATATTTTTTGTCTATATAACATAAGCTAATTTTAGATAATATTTTTTTTATATATAACTACTAATTTGTAATAAATTTCACATTTTAAATCTTTCTCATATTCATTTTTATTTTTATATTTTATTAGAGGTTAAAAAACATAAATGTATTAATTATAGCGGAGCGGAGCAGTTTCGAAGATGAATTATAAATTTTAAAGTTTAATCTGCGGTTAGCAGATAAAATAGTACGGATTGGTGTAGACCGGTGCGGTTTTGGCGGATTGAGCAGTATTTTGCACAACCCTACTCACAACCTTTGTTTTTCTTTCTTTGCTACTACTAATCATATATATATATATACAGACTTGGACACATTATATGAGTGTTATGTAAGATTTGTAAATTGATTTCACTGATCAATTTTGAAGGTGATATGATTGTTGCTTTTGGTGGGTGTTGGTTTGAAATCCAGAACCCAAAAGAGAGGAGAGAGAGAGAGAGAGAGAGAGAGAGAGAAGACACGCAGTATGTTGGTAGGGGTGGTTTGGCCATATTACCAGCTAGAACTTATTGGAATACTAAAAAATAGAATGGGCTAGATGAAACATAAGTCTTAAAAATGAGATTTACTAAAAAAATGCCCCAATTGAAAACAATACAATTGAGGCTTTCCTCATCTCTTTCTTTCTTTCCTCCCTTTCTCTACTGTAAACTGTGACAAAATTGCCCTAGCTTCCTCAGGAAACAAGGTGATTGTTGTGTATTTGATGGGACTCACTTTGAGTTTCATTCTCATAATCTAAATATTTCATTTTCTAAGACACATAGAGTAAAATATACTTAAAAAAAATTTGATGGTATATTGATGGATCTTTCATTAAATTAGGGGTGAGCATGGTCCGAATTGGGGTAAAACTAGGATCGATCCGTTATCTATGGTTCTTGAAAAATTGGAACCTATTCAATCTATTTAAATCATGGAACCAATCCAAACCAATCCATTTAAACACGGATTAGATTGGTTTAAGATCACGGATTTACATAATTAAATAACAAAATATATATATATATAGAACATTTTAATTTCATAAAAACATAAACATAACCTCATATTAGCTCCACAATAGTAACTTGTCTTTCCATAATAGCGACATACTGTTCTAGAATTTAAACAATTATAAGAAAATTAGTTTCACCATAAATATTTAAACCATTACAAATTAAAACTAAAAACTAACCAACAAGAGCAATAAAAGAAGATCTTATATAGCTTTAAGTTTGGGTTTAGGTTTTATATGAAATAAGAGAATATACTATGTCGGGAGGGTGTATAATATAAATATAGGCCATATGTATATAGTTCGGATCGGTTCCAATTCGAAACCGTGGGATTCAATTTGGAACTGATCCGTAAACTACAAATTTTTAATTTTTCAATTCGGAACTGAACCATGGATTCAAAAAATCAATCCAAACCTACCAGATTAAACTGAACCGGATTGGATTACGAATTTTACGAATTCCTTACTCAGCCCTACGTTAAACGACCCAATTCAACTACTATATTTGTCCACACGCAATATATTTATAATCTTTGTATCATTAACCAGATGACACCTCGTGCAAATATTTTTCTTAATTTTAATTGTTTTACATATTTATTTGTGAAATACAATTTTAAATAACACCAAATACTTGATTAATTAATTGTGATACTGATGGGCACTCAAGGGGGCCCATTCCATGGCTTAAGGCCCATCACGGCCGATGTATTAAAGCCTAGCAACTTTGAGAAGCTAATGCTGGACCAGGACCAATATCATTTAAACACTTGTCAAGCAGGGAATTAGTCACGTAAGCAAATAAAAATCATGTAAAGTTATTGCACCCACACATCAGCCATTTAATGAGGCTACTATAACATTAAATGCTGCAATACCCCTCACACTGGAGTATATAGAATCACCATGAACGATGTTAATTAGGCCATAAACTTTCGGCCAACAAGACTGTCACGACCCGCTCCCCATACCCAAGGGTTAAGCATCGTGATGGCCAGTAACTGAAGTTACCTCCGGCCAATTCATAAACAAATTAATAAACGCAAGCGGAAGAAATATTTAAGTAAGGGTACCAAAATAATCTTGGAGCTTCTATTTTTATTACAAAATTATATTGACCAAAAGGCCGATATTTACATATAAAAATGTCATAAAAGTGCTGTGTGTGTTTATTCCGCAGCCCTGCGTCTAAGACTTTCCAAAGCTATTTCTGAATGGCATTGTTTCCTGAAAATTGGTAAACAACTATAAGCACATGGCAGAGTGAGAAATATTATACCAAGAGTATAAGGGACACGAAATAACCATGGATCGTTAGTTAGGCCAAAACATTTAAGATAACTTAGTCGGAACAAATAATCCTTTAAGTAGCAAAACTGAGATTATGTAAATAAATAACCATAATCATGGTAAGTTGGTAAACAAATCATTTAAGTAGCAGAAATCATTTGAGTAGCAGAAATCTATCCTTTAAGTAGCAAAACTGAAATACAGAAATTATGTAAGTAAATGACCATAACCACGGTACTGAACAGAACAGAACAGAGGTCACATGTGTGACAGTCAGAACAGAGATACGGATTCAAGAGGTGGCTCGTACGGATTCTAGAGGTGGCTCCCACGATAGTGTAGCACTTAGTTCCGCACAGAACAGAGGTACGGATTCAAGAGGTGGCTCGTACGGATTCTAGAGGTGGCTCCCACAATAGTGTAGCACTTAGCTCCGCACAGCACTTTGCTCCGCACAGAACAGAGGTCAATGGATCCATGACAAACAGAGGACCACAAAGTAGTCAAACAGAAGCCAATGGTTATTTAAATCCCCCAAGGCATGGGACTCCCGTGATGGTACTTACAAAACATAATTATTTATAAGGTCATAATCAAATATTCTTTAAAATATAAACAGACATATCCATGGGTTTTCTTTTAAGCAAATAGGGTTCAGAAATAAAACCACGTAACTGAAACCTTTATAAAACATAACTTTTATTAATATATAAATAAAACATAACTTGTGTAAAACAGATTTTGGTAAGTCAAAATATAAGTAAAATACATTTTGGTGACTCAAGGTATAATATAACTCACCTTAACTTCAATACCTTACTATTTCTTTCCACTATTAAAGACCCTTTCACCTTCCACTATTTCTTTCTCCTTTCTCTCTTCTCTTTCTTTTCTTTTTGTTTTCTCTTTTTCTTTCTTCTTACGCAGGTTCTTCCCTTAAATAGAGAGGAGAGAGCCACAACGTCTTGCCACGTGGCAAGCCATCCCTTTCACTAAGATTTAATTCATAATTATATAGATTCAGTCTTATTTTTAACAGATATTTAAGATAATTACCTTTTGACCTAACTTTTTAATATAATTATATAAATAAATTAATTCTTAATTAAATTACGCTTTATTATATACCAACAGAAAATTAATTATTTATTTTAGTACCATACCCATTATTATTATTATTAATATTATCTATATTATTATTATTTATATTTTGACCCCTAAACTTTTAATAATTATATTATTTTACAAAATTACACATAATAATATATAATAAATTATATATTTTCTAAACTGAGATTAAATAATATTAGTATAAATTCTACAGAATAATTAAAAATCTGGGTTGTTACAAAGACAGCTAAAAATGGACAAAGAAATAATGAGTAAAGGATATAAGGAAGCTTTCGAAATACATTAGAGATTATTAAAGTTTTTCATCCCCTTCGTCTCTCTCTCTCAAACCAATTACTATTGGCCCTAATCTAACTTGATCGTCGGAGTGTCCGTCGGGAGACTACCTCCCCCTTTGGACCTTTTTTCAGGTATGCATCGATGATTCAATAACCAACAGACTCATAGAAGACGCGGGCTAGTCCGATCCATCCACCATTGATATCACACCATCATCAAATTGCATTGCATCAGGTCAAAATTGGGAATAAATAATAAATTTTGTTTGAAATTATAAAAAATTAGAGTTATATGTTCACTAATAATTTTTTCATTATGTATTTTTAATCCATCCAACCTATTCAACTAAATTGGTATAAAATCAACAAAATATTCAATCCATATATAGATTTTAAAAATGAATAAATTGTCAATAATTAAAAAAATCTCAATTCATTAAAAACAATTCAATTTATGACTATATTTGACATGTTGTTTTGGATAAAAAAATTCATTTCAAACGAAATTTTTTAATCATAAATTAAAATAACTAAAAAATTAACCAACGTTTCAAATGAAGACTATATATCCACACCAAAATAAAATATTTGCAATAAATCAAACATGGCGGGTTGATAAAAAAGAAAAAGCAAAGTAAGAAAAGGCGATTCACTTTTAAAGTGGGTCTTCGTTTGGCACGGCAATCACAAAAAAATAAAATAAATTAAAAAATAAAAATAAAAAATTACAGTTAAATAATTATTTAATTTATTTATTTTTCTTACAATTGTTACATTCAAATTAAAAAAATTATCCTAAATAAAACTTTTTAATCAAATTAAAATAGTTTAAAAAAAATTTAAAAAATTATCCTAAATAAAACTTTTTAATCAAATTAAAATAATTTAAAAAAAATTTAAAAATTAAGTTGCAGTAAAAAATTTATCCCAAACGAACGGGTGACACAGGACATTCATCCCCATCGTTACTCATTTTATTGGCTGTCACTTTCTCCATCCAAAAAACACAACTAGGGTTTCTTTTCGGAATCTCTATCTCTATCTCTATCTCTGTCTCTGTCTCATCTCTGAGAGAAAAAAGATAGAAAAAAAAAAGATCGAATCAATTGAAGAAGAAAGGACCACAAAAACAAAGAATCGGCTTTCTTACTGTGATCAGATACAGATTCTTCTTCTGCTTCATCAAAATCGCTCTCTCTCTCTCTCTCTCTCTCTCTCTCTCTCTGTGTCAGTGATCAGTGATCGATAGCGTCGACTGAGACGCATACACTGAGAGAGGATGGGAAGAGGAAAGTTCAAGGGCAAGCCCACTGGTCGACGCCAGTTCTCCACCCCCGAAGAGATGAGTATGCTTCTCTCTCTCTCTCTAGATTTACGTGGCTTGTTTTGGGTTTCTTTTCATTGCTAGATCTGGGTTGGTTGAATTTCGTGATTTATATGTAGATTAATGGAATGATTAGATGATTTACTGTTTCTTTTTGTTGTTGTTTTTGTGATTTGGATTTAGTGTGCTCATTCTCTCAAGTTGATTTTTGATTTCTGTTTTCAGTTACTCCAAAAAGTTAACTTTTCTTCATTATTCTTTTGCGGATCGTTTTTCATTTAATTTTTTTTATTAATATTAAAATTACATCCACTTTCTATACCACTGAAGTGTCATCAGGAGGATGATCTTAGAAAGTGGGTTTAAACCATTCATCTTCACTGCGTCTAGAAAAAAATTAAACAGTGGATTTGTATATAATTTTCCTTTTTTTATTATTGGGAAAATTACAGTCCCTATATTTGGTCCTTCTGTCATTTTAGTCCGGTTAATTTTAATTAATTTGATTTTGACTATGAATTTTTGACTTTGTCTCAATTTGGTCCAATTAATTATAATTGTTAGCATTTTCTTTAGAAAAGTACTGCAAATAAGTGGCTTGTGTCGTGTCGTTAGGGACACAAAATTATAAACTTGCTCAACTTGGTACGTTAACCTCAACCAACTAAATGATGATTTTTTTGTCAGAAATCCTAACGACTTTATCAATTGAAGTAAATTGACACAAAATCTAAAATTAAGGATCAAAATTGAGTCACTTGAAAGTATAAGGACCAAATGACACAACGGGACTACCGGTATAATTTGTCTGTTTTTATTTTTCATTTTTACAAATTAACATAGTTTCATTTACTAATTGAAATTTTTGGGTGCAGTATTGCATAGTAATTGATCTAATAGAACATAGACTGAAAAACATAAGTTTTGGTTAAATGATCAACTGGGCAGGTGACCACCTAATCAGGGCCGGCCCTGAGATTTAGAGGCCTAAGGCAAACTCCGGAAATTGGGCCCCTCTTACATTGAAAAAAAAAAATTTATGGATAAAACGATAAGTTACAAATTTTTTATTTGCTTGTAGTCACAAAAAAAAAATTACTTGCACATATAATCATTAAAATTATAAACAAAACAATTTAATAAAACAAAATTAGGACAAAAAAATTAGGAAAAAATTATTCAATTAAAACTGATAAAGACCTAGGTACAAAAAATTGAGCAAAATTATTTATTCCAGATAAAGAAGGTAAAAAAAAAAAAATAGGGCCCATATATTATATGTATTATTTTCTTAAGCCCAAACACTTTTTTTTTAATATATTTTTTATTTTAATAAATATGGGCCAAATTACACTTATAAATAAATATGGGGTAAACCATACATGGACCCAATAAAATATTTTGGGGCCCTTTAAATTGATCCTAAAACCAAAAAGAAAAAATATTGAGCCTATAATATTTTAACAAATTTTGGGGCCCTATTTTGGGGCCTAAGGCCCAGGCCTTACTGGCCTTAGGCCAGGGCCGGCCCTGCACCTAATGAATGCCCAAAAATCTGGTTCGCTTTATTTAGTCGAATCAGTATCATATGATATGGTTAATACTGGGGTTGTTTGTGCATTATCAAGGTTATTTATTAATTACTATAATTATAAGTAAGTAGACACCGCATACCAAAAGGCTTTTTGGTCTCCATGGTTGTTTATGGAGGGAAGGGCGGGTGCTTTTGTCTTTCATTTTCTAAGGGTGCTTGGTGTTTAAGTAATTGCACAATGCTAGAGTGGAAATAGGGACCACCGGAAGAGCTCTTTTTATGAAGCTTATTGGGCTGCTTATAATTGCTCCTTCTTCTCCTTCTAGGAGAGGGCTTAATGAGTGGATGTTTGAGGTTAGCTTATTTAGGAGATAAAAAGGTTAATGAGTTTGAGGATGGTTTTTTAGTTGTATTGTATCATTGTATGTGAAAACGTTTTGTTTTTTGCTTGAATTTCCTATTTTACTCTTCCAAAAACACCTGTGCACTCATGAGGGTAATTTGGTATTCTCAAACTAGTATAAAGATTCCCTAGCTTTTTTTGGTGCATGCCAAACATATTTAGGCTTTTTGAATTTTTTAGCCAAAAAACTATCACCCTAATTTCTCCTCAAAGTTGAGGACTAGGAACCAATATTGTCTCTTGTGACTCGTTACATGCATTGGGTTCTTAAGAAGCTATTAGAATCCTGATCTGGATCGTAGGATAGGATTCCAGTTAAACAGCCTAGATTGCAATAGGATTTTAAATTTGGTAAGATTTTAAAGTGACTACCATCCTAGTCTTAAAATAATGTAAGTCGCGTAGAATCGCACTACGATTCCAATTCTACTATGATTCCGATCCTACCAATTTTTTTTTTTTTTAATTTTTTATATATATGTAGGTATATTTGTATATCTATATAAAAGAAAATTGACTATGAACTAATTCGGTTGGTTACCAGGGTAGTTTGGTCTTTTGCTTTTTCGTCCAAGTCACCTAATTCGGTTACCATGGTGGGAAAATCACACGCTTGTGCTCCAATACACAAATTGTTGATCAAATTGGGTCAAATTTGCATTTTTCAATGGTCAAATTTGCAAATTTAACACAAGTTCATGTTTTGACAATTGATTGCATGCTTCACAGGCTTAGTCTTCACAACGGTAATGCATTACTTCACTA
This sequence comes from Camellia japonica, assembly GCA_030407325.1. NCBI lineage: Eukaryota > Viridiplantae > Streptophyta > Magnoliopsida > Ericales > Theaceae > Camellia > Camellia japonica. The sequence continues at coordinate 138,508,571 of JAPPVO010000014.1, forward strand.
AATGAGTTGGGCAGGAGTTTCATACGCACAACATTACACACAAATAAAATGGAGTAGACTTCTACAACTAGCCTACATTGAAATTTTTAATCCGATACTCGTACGTATTATTTAATCTATTCATAGCATTTTGTTTCTTAACACATAATATACTTCTATACAAAAAAAAAAAGAAAAAAAAGATGAAGAAGAAGAAGAAGAAGAAGAAGAAGAAGAAGAAGAAGATTAAAAAGGGTGGTGCAATTTGCACTTCCTTTTGTACAAAAATATTCCATTTTTTCTCTTTATTTTGCAAAATTACAATAAAATCCTCGTTTTCTTTCACTGTTCAAAAAGTTTTGTAGAATGAAGATAAAAAATGGAGCATGAATAGAAACACCCATAAAAGATTGATTAAATATACATATGTATACACACCCTGAAGGGTGAAGGCGCTCCTGTGATTAAGGTATTTTTGTAAAGATGCTCTTGTACTTTTGCTTCCATTTTTGCTCCTGCTCCTGCTCCTGCTCCTGCACCTGCTCCTGCTTGATGATTTGGTTACTTAGCTTTTTGTGTACACCGCATGTTCAGTTGGTTCCCATTTTAGTGGCGTTTATTTGATGAAATTTTACTTATAAAAAATAATAATAAAAAAAAAATCTACATTTTAAAATTCGCACTTGGTGTTTTAGTTGATTATGATATCTATGTTTTTATTAAGTTAAAATTCTCTCTCTCTCTCTCTCTCTATATATATATACATATCTGTGTGTGTGTGGTTACAGGTGGGTATTTAATTTGGTTTTCACTTTTAGTTTTATTTTTATTTTGCGGTGGGAGGTGGGGGGGCTATATTATTGTTTAAGATTGAGAGTGTTGACAATAATTGGACAGTAGCTGAGATTAAGTATGACTAACTTCGCATCGTTTTTGTTTTTGACTCAAATGGTCACAGTTGCTGGTACGTCTGCTCGTCCTCGCACATTTAAACAGGTAGTTCTCTATACTTTGATTTCTTGTACCTTTGCTCGGTTCTGATTATAGTGTAGCATAGAAAGTATTTTCACATGGCATCTGAAAGTGAAATCCATCATTTTGAATTGCTTCATTTTGGAATATGAAATTTTGTCACAAATGATGCGGAAAATTCTACTTAGTATATTTTCAAATTTCTCAAAAGTATCCTCGCAACTATAATTTGTGATATGCGGACATGGTTAGGGTGCTAGTTTTTACATTGAAATGCAGCGGCGAAGGACAATGCAGTTCTCCAAAATCTATGCATGAGAATGTGACTATAATAAGTGACAGAACATTATGAGGTCATTGGGATCTTAATGTTGTTCAAATACATTCTTTTGATACTGCTTTCTGTTGTAGTTACATCCACTTCTGGATGCATCTTATTTAGTCTATTTGATGTTGTTAGGCAGAAGCCAAAGCGGAGGAAGAAGAGAGATCCGAGGAAGAATCCGAAGAGGAGTCTGACGAAAAACCTGAAGTGAGTAAATTTATGACTTGTTTCTCTCCAAAGAATTTTTTTTTTCCTTTTCTTTTCAGATTGTGTTTGGGTTTCATGTCTTCCTTGATTTAAGGAATGATTAATCAGACTAAATGAGCCTGTCTTTATGTTGTCAATGTGTGAAGCGGAAGGGCACTCAAGGTGTTATTGAGATTGAGAATCCTAATTTGGTGAAGCCGAAGAACTTGAAAGCTAGAGATGTGGATGTAAGTTGTACAAATTATTTGTGGTGGTTTAAATAATTCAGTTATATGGTAAACATAATGTTTGATATTTTTTGTTTTGCAGATTGAGAAAACAACTGAACTCTCGAGACGTGAAAGGTTTGTGAATCCTTGTTCATAAATAGGGACTTGTTCTTTTTTTTTATTTTATTATTATTATCACTTGTTGGGTCAAGGATTGCTAATGTCTCTAGCGCTCAACCTTTTATCTACACATAAATATCACCCCCTTTTCTTTTTTTCCTTTTTGTTAACTGTACTGTCCAATCCCATCATGGCAAATTATCAGCACTGCTATGCTTTTTCTCGTTATTCATATATCTGTCAGTTGTTCTGTTTCAAATGGTGCTAAAACATGTTTTGGTCCAACAACTTTCTTGATTGGATATATCTCAATTTAGAAGTCTTATTGAGAAAGCCTTTCAGCTGCATTGTCAACTTTCACCTTGGAAACCACATCAACATCTGCTTGAGTCACTCATTATGGTAACCACATTAATGACAACTCCTTAGGTCAATTGCTAGGAGACCTACGGGTCTGTGCTAAAACTGTAAATTTTATTTGATACTTTTCAAGAAGTATAATGTCATCTAAGATTAATCTCAGAGTGAGCTAGAAACGGTATGTTGCCATGGCCAACCAGCTTCATCAACTAGGTGCCATTGAAGAGATTCTTGATTGTTCTTGCTTACGAGCGTGTATAATATTCCCGGATGCGAGTATAATTAAATTGCTTATCTGCCAGCTATGTCCTTTGTCATTTTGTATTTCTACCAATTGTCTGTTTTGTGAGATATTTGCAATTGAAACAGTGAACCCTATATGCTTTTCTTATTTGTTCACAGGGAAGAGATAGAGAAACAGAAAGCTCATGAAAGATACATGAGGCTGCAAGAACAAGGAAAAACAGAACAAGCAAAGAAAGATTTAGGTATGTCGGTCATTATTAATTAATAGGTGACTCTAGTATTCTAAAGGATCATGCTATTATATTTGTAACTGATATTTGCATATTAGGCATCTCATGAGGTGGACATTTCTTGAATAATTGTACAGTGGGACAGATTTCTGTCAGTGGAATGACATCTTTAACTTATTTGGAAAGAAAAAGAAAAATCTACAGCACTTGTTTGAGAATTGAGCTTTGATGATTAGATATTTGTGGAAACTTTTTACTTCTACGTTGTGGAAACATGGCCAATGGTATTGACTCCACAAGTTAGGCTCCTGAGGAGATGTAGACCAACATTATGCTCCACTTTGGGGTTGAGTAAAGACATCTTGGGATAGATTATGCAGTTCCCAAGCTTTTGATCCTAAGCAAAGTGACCTAGGCATCTCTTGGTGCTCTCAAGGCATCGCTTGATTGGGCCGAGCATATCTCTGCCTGAACATGCCACCTCCTTGAAAGACACTCTTGGCTAGGCAAGCAGCCCCTTGTTGAGTCTGTCCCCTGATCCCAGTGTCAATCTCCAAGAGCTAGACGCGTTCACTCTTCGGTGAGTGCACCCTTTCTTTATGGCTCATGTTCTATCTTGCCTCTATTGGGTGGAGTGCCTCCCACATTGAGCATGCACTTCGAGTACTGCTCTACCAAAGAGGACATTGATGCTGCCATGCTAGCCTAGGTCGAGAGCAGGGCTGGAACCCCCAGGAGGTTTGTCCCTCAATAAATGGGACACTTGAGAGACCTATCGCTGGATTACCAGATGACTTGCAGCTTGGAGGCTGGGGTTGAGGGTTCATCAAGGTACCCGCGTCTCCTCTCTTGAGTGGAACTGGCTTCACCTTGACCAGTCTTTATAGAAAGAGACCAGTGACCACCACAAGAAGCCAAGGAATGTTAATCAGAACTTGTGACTAAGCATACACATGCACCGCACCTAATCTGATACAATCTTCCAGGTTTAACATACTTGCCACTGTAGGTTCTCCACTACCATTCTCTCTCTCCCCCCTAGGGCTGCATCTACTCTTACCTCTGGTGGTCTCGTGTCAGTAGGCTATCTTCCTAGAAAGCCACACTCCAGTCTGCTCAGCTGTAACCATTTACAATGTGGATGTAGAGATTGCATATATTTGGGCCCAATTGATGGTGTGTTGGAGATCCTTTAGTAAGATTATTATTTTTCTTGAGCTTTGTAACCTAACATAATGGTTTTGTAGATTAAGGCTAGGTTTGGCATCCCTTAAAAAAGTCAAAAAGCTAAAAAGTCACTATCCTATTTAAGTGACATCAAATCTCTACTACATCACTTCAAACACAACCCATATTTCATAAAAAGTCAAAAAGTATACTTATTTAGAACATCTCAAACAACCCCTAAGTTGAACTTTAAGATACTAGTATTTGGGTGTTATATTGACTTCTGAAGGTATTTACCAATGCTTGGGTGGTCAATAATATGGTCCTAATTTTTTTTTTTTTGAAGAGTTTGACCACGGCCAGTATGGAATCTTGAGAAATTTGACGGGTCTGGAAAATTGTAAACACATGCATGTTCATATATATTTTTATTTTTCCTTCCCCTATCCCACAAAAAATCTACCCACCTTCCAGCATTGAGAAGCTGAAATAGAACATCACTTCTAGAGTTTTTTGCGTTTGTGTTACACGGACTCTTCTATTTCCCCTAGAGTACCCGTGTCCACCGAATATGACAAGGGTAAGGGTGTGAGATATGTGTCCGACGCTTGTACCCAATTTAGACACAGATCCTTTAATTTGTGGCAATACATGAAGAAGAAAAGAAACTCGTATTTGTTAGTAAAGTAATATTTTTAGGCTCCTAGATGAATTAGATATAGAAATTTCATATTTTTTCTTAATCATATTTAATTTCTAATATATTTCTATATAATTTAAAACATCTCATTCGAGAATATTATATAATATGCGATATATATGTGCATATGACGTGTCCCCGTACCCATATCCAATTTTGGATACATACCCCAAGATCTTAAGATTTAAATTTATGAAGGTCTGACGCTTGGATACACACCCGTACCCGACACTCATACCAGAGTCCATGTAACATAGTTTTGCGTAACTAATTGCATTTTAGATTTATAAGCCTATGACTTTTACACATGTTCCTTTTTTCAATTTTAGCCAAAAACTTGTCTTGTTTCTTTTGCTGATTTTTTTGTTTGCTGGATAAAGTTTGTGGTCATCTACAGAAATCTTTAAAATTATTGAGAATATGCTATCGTGATGACTGGCATGTAGGATGAACAATACTGCTTGTATCCAATATTATGTGTCCGCTACGCTTCCATTATTCTGATTATTTCTCACTCTTCCAGTATATCTAAATTTTGATATTAGAATATTGTATTCTATAGGTGTAGAGTAGGACTTCGAAGTGTTGCTCATTTCAAAGGCATTGCTAGCTCTAGTGGCAGATCCATGTGATAGTTTAATTATATCTACTTTTTACACCTAAAATGTAAAGAGAAACCAACTTTAGCACAAGAAAATAGTAAGACAATAAATTCTAATTAAAATTCTATTAAGACGAACAGCAAAAGGCTTAAAAGCTGTTGAATTTGGGAACATTGTGTACCCTTCAAAGTGGAGGTTATTTGAGTATCATAAATTTAACACTCTTAAGCCTACTATTTTACCTTTCTATTTTTTCATTTACTTTCTTCACATATGATACTATAGATAACAAATTTTCAATTACGTAAGTACTTGTATGTTTCCACATCATATTCTTTACTATATGTATGTGGCCTTGCAGAGCGGTTGGCCCTTATACGACAACAAAGAGCTGAGGCTGCTAAAAAACGAGAAGAAGAAAAAGCTGGTAAATGATCCTAATATTCCGAGTTTGGCACAATGACTTCTTTGCCTCAAATTTCTTTGCGTTTTATGACAATGAAACTGATCTGTGCATTTTATTTGTTGCAGCCAGAGAACAGAAGAAAGTCGAAGCTCGCAAATGATCAATGGCTACCATGAAAATTTCAATGCGAAACTTGTAATCCCTGTGGTAGTTTAAAAAAAAAATACATTTGCTTTTTTAGTTGGTTGGTTTACAATCAAGGAACCATTTTTATGCCAAGGCTGGCTATTGTGAAAACTATGTCGCCTTACTTTTGGCTCGCTATATTTGACCATGTATTATGTCTTTAAAGAAATAGAATTTTAATACTTCGCATAAGTTTTAGTCTTCTATTCTGTATAGGAATTGGTACTACCTTATATTTTAATGAGTTATGCTTAAGAATTCTATATTGATTCCCAGGAAATTTGATTGGCTGTTTGATTCCTAGGCAAATGTGGGGAAGAAAAGGTAATGGAAATAGAGGTTAGTTTCTCCAAGTTGGGTTTTCCTAGTGAGGGAAGCTCTACAGTGAAATGTTTTTAGGTGGATGTTAGTAGATTTGTATAGTTAGATCACTAGCATCTAATGCCTCTTCTTGAGTCCTGATCGCTTGGATTAGAGGTTGGAACTTCAAATTCATGTAGTTGCATATTCTAAATTAAGAGATGGTCGTGTTTGGTGTAGTTTAAATGCTGTTTGAATGCGGTCTTCAAATGTTCATAATTTTAATTGTAATATATTTCTAGCATTATTAAATATGGAAAAATATTAGGGATCTTAAATGTTTTGACACATGAGTGTGAGACTCACATTATATGAGTTCTAGGTGGGTTTTACACTGATATTTGGTAGAATATTTGGTAAAACATTTGAGGTTCTTAACGTTATTTTTAAATATATTAATTGGTTTATTAATTTATTAATAAAATAAGTTATTATTTGTTACGTGATTAAAAATTTAAAAGAGTAATATAATTTTTAAAATTATAAGAGATAATTTGTATTTTAAATAAATTTCAATGATTGTATTTGTAATCTATTCTCTTTTTTATATTGTTTATAAAATGATAAATTACACTTATTCCTCTTAAAATTAAAAAAATATATAATTAATTTTATAAATTGAACATAATTACGATAACTTAACAAGATTAAAAACAATAAAACAATAATTAAACTATTAAAATAAATTATATTAACCTCCCCTAAAATATTCAAATAAAATATTAACCTAGATCCATTCACTTCACTTCACTTCACTTCCAGAGGCCTATACTGAGCTCCCAAACCATGACAGACAACAACCCTAACCCTAACCCTAACCCTAATCCTAACCCTCCACAAAACCTCCCACCACCTCCTCCTCCAAATTCTAGGGTTCCAGGCGAAATTGGTTCCAACAGAAGCAGCGCATACGGTGGTCAGAAGCCCCATTACCCTAACCCACCCGACGCAACGAACCCAGATCCTGCCACCCTCAGGGAGCAATGGAGGTTCGCCGTCAAGCAGTACAGCCGATGGTACTCCCAGGCCTGGGGCACCGCCATACTCGCTGGTCTCTCTTTCTTCGCCCTCGGTTGGATCATCAAGGGCTCCAATCCTCTCCCCTCCTTCGTCAAGCACGAAGAAGAAACCAAAAGGCGAGATCAACAACAACATGACGGCCATGATGATCATCAATCTCCCAAATCCTGACTTCAATTTGTGGGTGAGTAGCTTCAAGTTCTTAACTTTGAGTTATAAATTTTGATTTTTTGTTGGTCATTGATGATCTGCTTTCTGTTGGGGATTTGTTTTGGGTTTTATTAATTTTTGTTAGAATTTTGGGTTTTGAGCTAGTTCTGATGAATTGGCTTTTGGGTTTAGTATTATTGGGTGATCATATTAGATGCTTTTGGGTTGAATCCAGTCTGTTAGGGATTGTTATAATAAGACAGGAAGACTGTGTAACAACATAACAGTCTTTTGAGTTTTGTATACTTTAGGCAACATAAAATGATTACTGTAGGAAACTCTGGAGAATTAACCTCCATCTTGGTTCTACGGCGTGCGTTTGATTTTCTAATGAGGGTTGTAGGGTTCTCAGTTCATGGGATTGTCCTGCATTTAAAAGGGGTGGATCATTTCCACCCCTTTTGTTCTCCCCGTGTTTGGTTTCGTCACCAATCTGCGCCTACAATTTTTATGCTAATCTTTGATTCATTTGTGGTATATGTTTGAAATAATTACCATTTTAAAGAGATGTAGCTCTTCACATGGCAAGTAAATAAAGGGGGAAAAAAGGAAAAAAGAAAAAGAAAAATCAGATTTTTCTTTTATAATTATGGTCATACTTATATCTTATTTTAACAAGTAATGAGATAAAATGACAACTTAACAAGAAATCCTAACTCTGAATTGTATATCATAAGATCCATAACGTTGCTTCGACACATCATGCTGTTGACGGTAGTGGCTAAATCCCAATATAATTCATGCTGTTGATACCTTGTTGTAGGGCTTGATAAAGCAGCTCAATTCTCATCTCTCTCTCTCTCTCAGTTTGGATTGCAACAGTTTCTTTTTAATTTAAATTGCTTCCTCCTTTAGTTTTTACTAGCTGATGAACTTTTTTCAGTCTATTCTCTATAATTTTTTAGTTCAATGTTTCTTTCCGTTTTCCTGTTGTTTCTGCATTCACTGTCTATTAGAGCTTCACGATATGGAGATATCTCGTGAGGTTTAAACCAGTGATATAGCAAAATAAGAGCTTCAGAATCCCCTTCTGATCCTGAAATGATCAGTTGGAAGAGATCTTTAGAAGAACACTCTTGGACATTTATGAACAATACCTTTGTGCACAGGACTGGTTGTAAATACTCTCACTTTCAGATTATTTGATTGATAGATGATTAAACTACTAGCAATCTGCTTTCCTTGTTCACTTGTGTTCAATATCAAGTAAAGTGAGTCTCTCTCTCTCTCTCTCTATCTTTTCACTGCAATAGCAAATTAACCACTTATGCCTATATTGTGGCCTCGACATCATATTGATGACCAATGGCCCAAGTAGTGGTCACATATCAAACACAAAAATATCAATTTGAAGCTGCAAAGTCCACATAATTACTCCACTTGATTATGCAAGGCTTATGTTGGTATACCTGGCTCCTCAAGGAATTGCATCTGATCTAAGTTATTACAGTTGTCATACATATGTCTGGACTGTTATGCCAGGAAATTTTCTTTTCCGTTGGATTCAAAGCCTTGAATAAGTATAATTTATCCACACACAAAAAAGAAAAAGAAAAAAAAAGAAGCCTTTGTTTAGTATATAAGACATGCCTCTAAATGAACTAAATATCCTTTTTGTGTGATCAATAGACTTCCTTATGCAAACCCTTTGAATCATGAGTCTTGATATGTATGGTTTTTGCTTGAATGCACAGTTCACAAAATCAGAAGCATACGGAGTTTGATCAAGAGTGCAGCCATCAGATGGTTTGCTGTACACTTGAGGACACCCTTTCCTTGACTGTCGTCACATTTCATATTGACCTTTATTTCTGATAGTGAGCCTTCGATCACTTTGAGAACTGTGTTTAAATATCCATTGTATTATAATATCTTTATGAAAGTCTTTATTACCTTGCTAGACAAAAAATTTCATTAAAGGACCTGAGTTTTATTCCTTTTCTCATTTTGATTCCTTAATTGTGTTCATCGAAACTGGGTTGTTGACAGCACTTGATTCGCTAGTTATTTGCCAAGGTGACCACTTGCTGAGGTGAGTTTCTTTGGTGTTATATTGAAACCCGGTGGGTAGGAAACAGATTGCAGAGGAATGAGCCTCAACTTTGGTTGTATCACAACTTCTTGATGCTAGCTGGCTAACTGTGCAACATATAATTGCTTTTTCCTCTATATGCAACGCCTTGGATTTCTAAGTCTATTTGGGATCAATGATTGCAGATACCAAGACGCAAAGAAGAGACACCATAAATAGCCGGGTCTCCAAGAACAAGCTTCCTTTGAAAGTGAGATCTTGGTTCATGCACAAAGAGACGGAGTTCTGTGAGTGCTCTACATAACTTTACACTATATGGATGTATATTGCATGTAGAATGTGTTAAATTCACTTCTTTGCCAACCTTTTTCCCATCAATGTTTATGTCTGAGTTGTATTACAGATGCGATTTCAAAGAAGTGGTTTGTCACAAGCTAGCTTTTGAACTCTTTTTATTTTTTATTTTTTATTTTCCTGATATTCATCTCAGTGGTATTACAGATATGATTTCAAAGAGAACTTTGTTTTGAGGGTAGGGAGGATGAGTGGAAGGCTGTTTCATTTTGGGCTATGTTTTGTGGCAGAGTACATGGTTCTACTTTTATCTTTAGGGCCCCAACTGCCTCCAATTTCACAGCTTTATCCACAGTTAAGAATTACTATTAAATAATCGAGCAAAAAAGAACAGCTATTTTTCCAACAAGAAACTATTTTTTTCATTCCACCGTTTGGGTTGAAAGGTGTTTGGGACCGGGAGGTTTACTACCGGTCTTATAGATTCTTTTAACAACTATTTTTTCAATGGGAAATGATTTTTCATTCCAATTGCTCGGATTGAATGGTGCTTGTTCGGTTTACTATAGGTCTCATTCCTATTCCTTTACTTTGTGTTTGGTCTAAGGTCTATGGATTTGAAGAGTGATTTGGAAAGAAAAAGAAAAGTGTGTGAAATATAGTTATATTTAATTCACATTCCATTTGTTTTTTCTCTTTTCGTTTTCAAATCATTCATCAAATTCATAAACTAAGTACAACTTGATAGATTTTTTTAAATAGATTACTTATGAATATATATTTTTTTTATTGTTTTGATAACTTTTTTGGTAATCATAATTTTAAAAATAAATTGTCAAATTGTTTTGAAAATAATATAATAGAAATTGAGTTTTGCTACATTCTCCTATTTGATTTCTCAATTACACCTTTAATGAGGTGATAAATAATTTTGAAAGAGAGAAGAATTTTAAGAAAATTGATTGGTTGGTATTGTTTATCACAACCTCATTACAAATGTAATTAGAGGTGGTGAGATGGGGGATGGGCATTGTTCATAGAAATTATGTGATTACGTGTGTATTGGATTAATTTGATTATTTTCATACATGGTTTTTCCACGGTTGATCATACAAGATGTATGATTCGGATTAATAATGGATTCTGCATTCCCGTTGAAACTTGGGATTCCGACTAGTTTTTGTCATGTTAGAGTACAAGAAAGAATGAAAGGGAAAAAAATAAAATTGAAAGAAACTAAAACCTTTTACTTTCATTTTTAGTTGGGCTAGAATGATAAATGAATAAATTTAAAATATTTGTCCCAAAAAAAAAAATTTATTATTTTATTTTATTTACCAGAGAGATTATGAATTATCCATTAAAAAAGTTTTTTGAGGAATAAATAGACTCTATATATCAAATGCCAATGCATACCCTGAGCTTGCTTTATCCATATAATTTAGATGTCACACTTTGCTTTTGATTTTCCCATCTCTTTTGGTTGGGCAGGGAAATGAGAATAAACGAATAGATGTTTTAAAAAAAAAGAAGTGTAATCACTCAAAAATTGAATGTGCAAGTAATTTCAATTTTTTTTTCTTTACAAATTGAAGATTGAAATAAACTAAAAATCCTTTGAACTAGGATCCACATTTTCCAGACTTACGACGAGCAACACCCACCTTTCTTCACAGCAGATACATCGTCCCTGGATCCGATACTGATCGTCTGCCCTCTTGGCAAAGCTGCAGGGTCATCGCCTATGTCAAGTGCCTTCCTGCTGACGACTCGATAGATTTGTGTCAACACTTCTGTGAAGGCATTATCGACATTCAAAGACTCGAGAGCTGATGTTTCCATGAAAAAATTGTTCTCCCTTTCAGAAAATGCCTTGGCATCTTCAACCGACACTGCTCGGAGGTGACGCAGATCAGCCTTGTTCCCGACGAGCATGATCACGATGTTGGAGTCTGTGTGACCCCGAAGCTCCTTCAACCATCTCTCCACATTTTCAAACGTGACGTGCCGGGTAACATCATACACGAGCAAAGCACCAACGGCTCCACGATAATAAGCACTTGTGATTGCACGGTACCTTTGGGGAAAGAAAATGTTGAATCAGATGGAAAAAATTCACAAAAGAATCATACTGACCAAACTAATTTGAGATTCTTGCAAGCATTGAAGAGCTAATTCAAGAATGGAAGCTGCAAATCAAATTGCTTGTATAACCAGGTTTTCATGTCAACTTGAATTCCATTCAGCAGTGTATATGTACTGCTAAAGCATCTACTGGAGAATATAAATATAAGAACTCAAAGGATTGCGGACATGATTTTTTTACAGAAATAAAGTATTCGATAGGCTCTACACATTAAATTGTTCAGATTATCAAAACAGGACCTGTGGTGAGCTCCAAGGGCCCAATAGCACCGTCTAATCCACAAAGTGGACTCGAGACAAGCCTTGCCCTCAGATATCAATGTAGAACAGCAACATTTCACAAAAAAGTTCATTGTCATAAAGTGTCCTACATCCATTAACAGAAGTAAACTCGGCCAAGAAGGTCGGCCTAGTGTATGAGGTGCCTGGGTCCGAGTGATCTCTAGGAGCCCTACCATTGCGATACAACTTTCCTTTCTCCTATTTCTCTCTTACAGAATATAAAAAGAACTCTCAAGCCCGACAATCGGCAATTATATGCTCAAAATTCACAGAAAAGGGGGCAGTGGCCCAGACGCAGCCATAGGTCCATCCCTGACTACAATTGAAAGGCCACAATGTGCCCCACCCAGATTGATGTAACATAATTTAACTTGTGCAACCCAATGCTTTGCAAAACAGAGACAGATTGCTTGAAATTGGTATTCAATTATGCAAAAGGAACAACTTGTATATATTAGACCATCTCCAACGGTGAATCAAATTCACCATCAGATTTGAATTTTGTGAAAAAATATCACTTTTATGGCTCCAACGATTTCACCAAACGGATATCAAATTGAGAATTCACCAAAAGTTTCACCAAAATGAGAAGCGGAGCAGATTTTACAAAAACACTGTGCGTTTACATTGGAGGTGGGTCCCACCGGACAACCGGCCGGACGTCCCCCCGATGACCACCTTAAGCAAAATTTTGTGAAAATTTTACACTAGGCACACCTCTTTCTTTTCTCAAGTTTTCATTTTTTGCATTGGCTGGGTCGGTTATCCACCCGGTCGACCGGCTGGTCGTCCGCCCAGTCGACCGATAGTTTGATGAAAAACTAAATTTCTCCGTTGGAGCAGGTGATATCAAATAGAAGAAATCGTTTTTTTTTTACTTAGATTTGATGACAAATCTGATGAACCATTGGAGATGTTCTTAGCTCCTTTGAACTTTCATTTCAACAGGAAAAATGTATATACAGTGGCGGAGGAGTAAGGAACCAGGAGGTCACGTGCCCCCTGGATTTTGAGTTTTTTTTTTTAATTTTGCAAACATAAAGAAAATATTTTAAATAAAAAATTAGAGTGAAATGTCAATGACATTTTAAAAATTATAAGAACAATAATGGTTGTTTTGATTGAAAATGAAGAGATTACTATAAACTATATTATCTATGAAAATTTTATAAATTTTTTTGAATGTAACGGTGATGTCATTATTAATGACATGCAAGTATAAGTAATCTCACTATAAAGATATGAAATTTATTGAATTGTTAGTTACATTTGACATATGAAGTTCACTCTCTATGTGTTTATTTACTATTAGTGATTGACATCACATACCAATGATGACGTGGTATTATCATTATATTGAATTTTTAATCAAATTTTGTATACAAAAATAATTTTTATTATATAATTTATTTTAAGACTTATATCCATTTTTTTTATTGTCCGTGATACACTAATTACAAATAACATTTAATATTTTTTTGATGTTTCTCGAAATCAATCATAAAAACTTGCATGAAATATTTTTGTTAAAATTTTCGATATTGTAATTAATAAATGCCATTTCTAATTTAATTTTTTGGTTCCGTCACTATAAATATACTTGTAGATAAATTGTACACAAAAGATAAAGCGAAACTACCCAACGTGAATTTCAGATATTCAAATCTCCATTATGAATCTCATTCACTAGAAACCTTCTATATTTATGTTACATATTGAAACATCTTTGAAGATGGTCTCCTCAAATACCATTTTGGCTTCAATGTTGTTATTATTAATGCTACAAATTGATCATCATGAGCCATATATTCTCGTCCCCAAACACTTTCACATAAATCTAATTTTCATGATACATTTTGATACCAATGCTAATGACATTACCAATAGAAAACAAAACTATACAAAAAGAAGGGAAAAAAAAAAAGAAAAGGGTGTTGGGAATCCAAATAAACCAATCCCATGCAACATTCCAATGCTAGCAAAAATGCCTTGTTTGGTTCCCATGAAAATCATTCATTAATTGCAATTAGAGAAGACATTAAATTCATGACAATTCAATGTATACCCCCAAAAAATAAAAACGTGACTCAAAAATTTCTCTCGATTTTACCAGGAACCAAACAGAAAATGTACATGATAAAACAAAAAAAAAAAAAAAAAAAACCGAAAAACCCAGATCTAAAAATAAAAAAGATTAATACCTTTCTTGGCCAGCGGTGTCCCAAATCTGGGCCTTGACGATCTTATCATCGACCTGAATGCTTCGAGTGGCGAATTCGACGCCGATTGTGGATTTGGATTCGAGGCTGAACTCGTTGCGTGTGAATCGAGACAATAGGTTTGATTTTCCGACCCCAGAATCTCCGATCAATACCACCTTGAACAAGTAATCGTAATCGTCGTCTGCTCTATAGGCCCCCATCATTTCCTTGGCATTTCATTATCATATATACTTGTATATATATATATATATATAGACAGAGAGAGAATTGTGGTGAAATGAAATATATATATATATATAATCGTAAATTGTAAATTGAAATATATACTCCCTCCGTCCCAAATAATGGTTCCTTTTGGGGAATCCAACTTTTTTTGGTAGTACAATTATTGCATTGAAAAAGTTAATTTTCCAAAATGACCCTTTTGATAGTACATTTTTTTTGAGAATATCAATGCATAATTGTACTTTTTATATTGTTTATTAATTTAAAAGAGGGGCAAAATAGGAATTTATATTATTTTTGTACTTGATTTTAGAAGAGAGACTAATATTTTGGGACAATGAAAAATGAAATAAGGGACTAATATTTTGGGACGGAGGGAGTATATATAATCGTAAATTGAAATATTGGGAATTTAATTTTGTGTACTACATTAGACCATCGCAGCAGATTACTTAAATTTTACCTTCAAATATTATTAAAAAATTTATTCTCTATTTTAAGAATTATTTTTTCATTTATTTTTTTCATCGAACTTCTATTCTTTCTCTATTTTATTAAAATAATATTTTTAATTACTTTTAAATTTAAATATTTTTTTAATAATAAAATAATGAAAAACCAACCAAACACCACCACCACATCAAAGGAAAACAAATAGAGGAGGTCGACCAGGCAGTCGACTGACTAGATCATTTTTGGGCATTTTTTTTTTCAACTAGAGGGCACTCACGGACATTCGGGGGGACATCCAAGGGACTTCCCCTTCACGCCTTCAACGAAATAAAATAAGAATTTATCAGATATAAGGGAGCTACAGTAACTCCCTACAAATAGGGAGTCACTATAGCAAAAATTAGTATAGGGAATTGTTTAGGGGAGCTGCTGGAGGTGTATAAAGTGATTTCAATCTCTTAAAATAGGTAAGAGGTGGGTTTAGGGGGATTGTTGGGGATGCTCTTATAGGCCTCTTTTGGAAAGAATATAAAAAGTCAAAAGTCAATGTTTAACTTATTTTGAGTCATATTATCTTTTCTATTTTTTTAAAAAATAAAAAAACCAGCTTTTAACTAATTTTTCAAAACAATCCATAGTATTTGAATGTTCTTCAACGACTCTATATCTATTTATATATTGTGGCATTTTAAAAAATTGATAAAAAGTTAACTTTTTATTTTTTTTTGTAATTTTTTGACTTTTTTGTGTATAAAAATAAAGAGGTGATGTGACTTAAAAAAGCCAAAAAGCTAGAAAGCTAGCTTTTTACTATGTTGCCAAAACGCCGCATATAAGAACATCTGTATCAAGCTCTTCAAAATCATTTTTTAGCTAAAATCTTCAAAAAATCAACTCTATCAAACTCGCTTACAGCTCGTCAAATTTTATGATGGCTACAGTAACTCGTTACAACAAATAAGGCACTGTTCATCGCTATTTGTGTGTTACCGGATGTCCGCCCAAAAGTTCGGCTGGTCAACCGGTCAACGGCAAATTTTTTTTTTTTATTTTAAGAATTGTTTGGCTGGTAACTTATCAATTTAATAAAAAAAAAAAAAAAGACTAACAAACATAATAAGAAAATAATATTTAATAAGAATAAGTTAGAATAAAGAATTTGATGTAGTAGGTGCTAAAAGATGAGTAGCTAAAATAATGAAATAGCTTTAATTTAACTAAAAAATTAAAGAGTTTGGTGTGGATGCTCTAAGGAAAACGAGTTTCTAACTCGGACATGGGGTTACTTTGGAACAGTAGTAACTGTTGTGCCTCAATTTGATATTTATTATGAGCTTATTTTTATGATTTGAACCGTTCATTTGGTAGGGTTCATTGAATACTTCATGCCTACCAAAATTTATATTCATCGGATTTCAATAATTATGTGATCGGATTGCATATTTTTTACGCTATTTTTCAAAAGAAAAACTTATTGTTTATTTTTTTTTAATGATAAATGTAGTTCGATCATATAGTTATTGATATTCGATTAATATGATTTTGGTAAGCATGAAGTACTCAACGAACTCTACAAAATGAACGGTTTAGATCATAAAAATAAGTCTATAATAAATCTCAAATTGAGACATAACAGTTACTGCTGTGTCAAATGCACAACAGTAACCCCTCATCCTTCTAACTCACAAGCCTTGTGGGAGTTCCAATGTATTAATCTTAATTTCCTAATTTTTTGATTTAAAGAAGAAAAAAAAAAAAACTCAACACTTATTGACTTGTCCTAAGTCTTTTTGACTTCTTCCATACACACCATTTTCAACTTCTTCCCTACCTATTTAATTATTTTGGAAATAATAATTATCCCCACTTTTCAACTTTTCCCATACCTATTTAATTATTTTGGAAATAATAATTATCCCTTAATTTTATGGATTTCAAATGGAAAGATAACAAAAATATTTCATAAACTCTCTATTCTAATTTCTCTCATTGATTTCCAAAAGAAAATATTAAAACTTACCTTCCTTTTCTCTCCCTCAAAAAGTCAGATAATATTTTTCATAATAATTTTGGGTTTCTATCTATGTTTTATATATTATATTATAACATAACCAAAAAATTAAAAAAAAAAATTAAAAATCAAATATATGAACGGATAAAATTAATAAATATGATTTTTATTTATTCAGTTAAAATCTTTCTTTTACCTCTCAATATCCAATTTTTAAATTTTAAAATTTTTTAAAATCTATCTAAACAAATCTAATTTGAAAATATCTCACACCATCATACTTTAAATTTATAAAACTCACATGTCTATCACATATCTAATTCACATCATAACTTAGCCAAATAATAATAATTAAAAACAAATAGAAACCATAGATAAATTAAATTTAAAAAAAAATAGAAACCCACAACTACAACTTAAATAAGTTGAAAAAAATAAAAATAAAAACCACACAAAAATAAAAAAAAAAGATAAGAATTTAAATGTAGATCTCAAAAAAATGTGACGATATCTAGATTTGAATTTTGATTTAATAATATAATCATCTATTTTTTTGATGTATATCTATCAAAATTTTAAATCGATTAATGGGACAAATTAATCAATTTTCAAGTCTTATTTAAAAAATAATCTGGTTAGTCATCCCAACTCTTCGATTTTGCGGGACTGGTAGAGGAGCTGATAGATTAGGCGGGGCAAGGACTAAGTTGTTGGGGGGTAATATCCTACCACTCCATAAATTTATTTATTTTTTAATTTTATTTTTTCTCTGTGTGATTCTCTTTCTCTGTTAACTCATAAGCCTTGTGGGAGCTCCAATATATCAATCTTAATTTTCTAATTTTTTGATTTAAAAAAAAATAATCCCAAGCCTTTTTGACTTCTTCCATGCACACCTTTTCCAACTTCTTCCATACCTATTTAATTATTTTGGAAATAATAATTATCCTTAATTTATGGATTTCAAATAGAAAGATAAACAAAAACATTTCATAATATCTCCATTTTAATTTTTCTCATCAATTTCCAAAAGAAAATACTAAACGTGCCTTCCTTTTCTCTCCCTAAAAAAATCAAATAATATTTTTTATAAGAATTGTGGGTATCTATCTATATCTTATATATTATATTATAACATAACAAAAAAATAAAAATAAAAATCAGATATACAAACAGATAAAAATTAATAAATATGATTTTTATTTATTTAGTTAAAATCTTTCTTTTACCTTTCAATATCCAATTTTAAATTTTAAAAATCTTTAAAATCTATCTAAACAAATTTAATTTGAAAATATCTCACACCATCATACTTTAAATCAATAAAACTTATATGTCTATTACATATCTAACTCACATCATAACTTAGCCAAATAATAATAATTAAAAACAAATAGAAATCATAGATAAATTAAATTAAAACAAAAAAATAGAAATCCACAACTCCATCTTAAATAAATTGAAATAAATAAATAAATAGAAACCATACAAACAATAAAGAAGATAAGAATTTAGATATAGATCTCAAAAAGATATGACAATATCTAAATTTGAATTATAATTTAATAATATAATCATCTATTTTTCTGATGTATATCTATCAAAATTTTAAATAACTTAATGGGACAAATTAATCAATTTTCAAGTCTTATTTAAAAAATAATCTGATTAGTCATCCCAACTCTTAGATTTTGTAGGCACTGGTGAAGGAGCTGACGGATTAGGTGGGGTGAGGTCTAAGTTGTTGTGGGATAATATCCTACCACTCCATAAATTTATTTACTTTTTAATTTTATTTTTTTCCCAGTGTGATTCTCTTTTTCTATTGTTAGTTTGGTTTTGGTTACGATTTCAGTGAGATTTATGTGTTTGTTTACAGGTTTACATGGTGGAGAAGAATTATTGGTGATGATGGTTGCAATCGAAGTATCTATGCCCATTATGTACCAAGGATTTTGATCAGATTTCGTTTTTTTCAATAAAAATCGTAAAATTGAAGTAAAAAAAAATGAGTATCAAATTTTTTATTGCCATTTTATTTTATAGAAAATGTGAAAATTTATTGAGAATTCAAAATTATACTATAACATTAGATTTTTGCATAACTAGATAAATTTAAAACTTTTAAATGTCATTGTGTTTTTTGTTTTTATCCTCTTTCTATCCTATTATACTATTACTGTTATTTGTTAGTTTGTTAATCGTAATTCAATTAATTGAAAATGAAAGTTTAGTGTAACTTTTCATATATATTAATTAAGGGCGAATTACACTAACGGTCTGTATAGTTTGGGACTTGTGTCACTTTGGTCTTTGACTTTTCAATTGTGACACATTTGATCATAAATTTTGAATTGTGTCCCAAATAAAGACAATTGAAGATACCATTATTTAATTTCAAGGGTAAAATTGTCAATTTGATAAAATATAAACTAATTTGTAAAAATAAATGTCAAAAAATATTTTTGAATTTTTAAAAATTATTTCACCCACTAAAGATAAAATTATGTAAAATTGATAATTTTTTTAGACATTTATTTATTTATTTATTTTTATCAAATTAATTTTATTATGTATTTGGATAATGATCATGTAATGGGTAATTTTTATTTTCATTAAATTAGTTTTTATTTTTCAAAAGTGAAATATTGCGACAACTTTAATATTATTATTAAAGCAATCCATTAAATCAAAAAATCCAAAACTAAAAATATTTTATATATTAAATATATTGATTACACATTAAAATCCTAACAACCACCCATTACATGATCATCATCCAAACACATAATAAAAATTAATTTGGTAAAAATAAATAAATAAATAAACATATAAAAAATTTATCAATTTAATATAATTTTATCTTTGGTGGGTAGACATAATTTTTTAAAATTTAAAAATATTTTTTTGATATTTATTTTTGTCAAATTAGTTTATATTTTATCAAATTGATGATTTTGCCCTTGAAATTAAGTAATGGTATCTTCAACTGTCCTTATTTGGAACAATATTCAAAATTCAAAGTCAAATGTGTCACAATTGAAAAGTCAGAGACCAAAGTGACATGAGCTCCAAACTATAGGGACTGTTAATGTAATTCGCCAATTAATTAATTTGTTACCGCTATATTTGTATATAATAGCATAATATATAGGGATAATATTTAAATATAATTTCTATTTGTCTATGTGATTAAAATAGTCCATCGTAAAATAGTATATAGAGGAGTTAGATTGCTTCTTTTATCCCTAAAAAACCCAATCTATTCTTTTTTATATATTTTTTAAATTGATACATCAGTTGTTTATCTCCATAAAACAAAATTGATAAATACATATCCAAAAGCTAGACATTTTTTTTTTTATTTATTTTTTCTTTTTTTAATAGGTAGGATATTTACAAATGAAAAATGTTTGACACCTCAAAGAACTTTCCATAATTCAACTTATAATGATGTGCTCATAAATGTCAATTTTTATACAAATATGAGAAGAGAATTAATTAAATTATACATTTTAACTAACCACATACTCAAACCTTCATTATTTCAAAATGTTATTTCACTATAATTTCAATTAAAAATCTTCAACCCTTAATATTTTTTTTATCTAATTATAATTTGATAAAAATTTAAAAAGATGAAGCGTTGGAAATTATTGTTTTTTCCATCAAAATTGATGAAAAGGAAAAAAAAAAATTTGGGATAAGAATGAAAGTTATTTAAAAAATTGATAAAAATTTAATGAAAAAGTTAGTAGATATTTGGAAAGAACTAAAAAAATGCTTTTTTTTTTTTACACACATACACTTATTTGAGTCACATTAATCAACATCTCCTCTCTACTTTTATAACCACTTTCTCTACTTTTTTACACATTTTTTTTATTTATAAAAAGTCAAAAAGTGCACTTATTTTGAACATTCCAAACCACCCGTAAGTAAAAAAAAATGTGGTTAGCAATTATGTTTACATAAATTTACTATAGTTTTAATTCAAAATTTAAAAATAAAATATTTTAGAAGCATTTTATTTAGCTTGTACCAAATAAAATATTCTTAGGAAAAAGGAAAGTTATAAAATTTTGTTGCAAATTTTGAAATGTCTATTGTTAAACATTCTATTCTACTTGCTTGCTTGTTTGCTTGCTTGCTTTGGAAGTTTTGTTATTTGATTTTTACTCCATATTCATCGTATTATTTTATTATTTTCTTCTTCTTACTTGATTTTCGTATGATACTTTTTTCCTAGTGTATTTCCAAGTATATTAGCGAAAATATCATACACTTAAAATGTACAAAATTACTATATAGAAAAAAAAGAAAAGAGTAAGTAATATTTCAAAACTAAAACTACTTTAAGAAAAAATAAAAAATAAAAACAAAAATAAAATTGTTTGAAATAGAAATAAATTATTTTTAATTAATTTTTAAAAATAAACTTTTAAAGAAAATAAGGAAAACTATATAATAAAAAAATAGTATAGAAACCAAGCATAAAATATAATACAAAAAATAAATGAATTATAGGATTTTCAAGAAATGAGACTTACAAACAAATTTTGTAAAATCTTATTTATTCATATACTTTTTGTTATTTTTTGTACTTCTAATCCCGAGAATGACATTGAAATAGTTTGCACTTCTTGCATTGGGTCCATCTAATAGCTTTAGCAAACACAGAATAAATTTCATAATACAAAACACAAGCAATTGTGAGAAAAAGTATCTAAAAAAACGAAAGCAACTTTCAATGATGACATAGAAGTACACCTGATATTTTAATTGGAGGTATAACCAGATAAATCGTTGTAGAAGAGGAAGACAATATTTATGTTTTCATCACAACAATTACATAATTCAATATATAATTTTAATTATTTCACTCTTCTACACGTCCAATTTTCTACAAATATTGGAATGAATAGATGAACAAAAAAAAGAGGAACATTTGATAAGACAAAGAGATGTGGTTTGAAACCTTTTAATTACTGAATTTTATTAATTAATAGTTATTAACCTTGGATGGTTAGATTTCTAATATTTGTTAGCCATTAAAACTGAATTCTTTAGTTTCATCTATATTCACTTGATAATCTGAGAGCCGACATGTGTCAAGCCTTTACACAAATACTTGACATATTTTTTGAACATCATTGATGAAATGCATAGTGCATTTTTTTTTCTCTCTATTTTTTTTTGCAATTACAATATGTTATTTTTTAATAAGAATTTATATTTATTTTAGATATTTTTTTAATATACAAATTATTTTTTACAGTGTAATTTTTTTTTTCTCTTTTTGTTCGCAGCTGCAACCTGTTATTTTTTTAATAAAATTTATATTTGTTTTAGATATTTTTTAATATAGAAATTATTTTTTTTTAAGATTTTAATAAAATGCACATTGTAATTTTTTTCACAATTGCAACATGTTATTTTGATAAGAATTTATATTTGTTTTAGATATTTTTTTAATATACAAATTATTTTTTATATTGTAATTTTTTTCTCTTTGCAATTGTAACCTGTTATTTTTTAATAAAAATTTATATTTATTTTAGATATTTTTTTAATATAGAAATTATTATTTTTTAGATTTTAATGAAATACACAATGTAATTTTTTTTTTCTCTTTTCTTCACAATTGAAACCTGTTATTTTTTAATAAGAATTTGTATTTGTTTTAGATATGTTTTTAATATACAAATTATTTTTTTTAGATTTTAATGAAATGCAAGTGTAAGTTTTTTTTCTCTTTGCTTCGCAATTGTAACTTGTTATTTTTTAATAAAAATTTATGTAAAAACCCGAAAATTTAAGTTGTCCCTTAAAATTTTATATTAATATTATTTAATTATAATTGATTTCAATAAATAAATAAAATAATTTTAACTTTATATTATTATTCAATTTTATTTTCTGAGTATTATGATATTTTTATATTTTTCTCTATATTTTTCCTAAATCAAAATACACTAAAATACAACATTTTCTGTACAATAAACTTGCATGCCCACCACACTGTCTTGCGGGCCACGCCTTCCTCACTATATATGTAGATGTGTAGATGTGTAAATCGGTGGAGCATCATCACCAATTCTAAACACTCTTTAGTCTCTCTCTCTCTCCCTCTAATTGTTTTGTTTTATATATAAAATTTTGAGTTTAGTTCGAAATATTTAGTGAGTTACAGTGAGTGAAAGGTAAAAGTTGAAATTAAAATTAATGTGAGTTATATTATACCTTAAGTTACCATAACATATTTTACGTATACTTTGAGTTACCATAATTTATTTTACGCAATTTGTGTTTTATAAATTATATTCATATCTCGATTATGTCGATTATTTTCTGACATCTATTTGCTTAAATTGAAATTCATGGATATATTTGTTTAAATTTTAATAATTATTTGACAATGATTTCATAAGTAATTATTTTCTGTAAGTACCACCACGGGAGTCCTACGCCTTAGAGGACTTAAATAAACCATTGGCAAGTACCACCACGGAGTTCCCATGCCTTGAGTACTTATGTCAAGACCCGCTCCCCGTACCCAAGGGTTAAGCATCGTGATGGCCAGTAACTGAGGTTACCTCCGGCCAATTCTTAAACAATCAATAAACGCGAGCGGAAGTAATATTTAAATAAGGGTACCAAAATAATCATCGGAACTTCTATTTTTATTACAAAATTATATTGACCAAAAAGGTCGTTATTTACATAGAGAAATATCATAAAAATGCTGTGTGTCTATTCCGCAGCCCCGCATCTAAGACTTTCCAAAAGCTATTTCCTGAAAATTAGTAAACAACTATAAGCACATGGCAGAGTAAGAAATATTATACCAAGAGTATAAGGGACACGAAATAACCATGGATAGTTAATTAGGCCAAAACATTTAAGATAACTCAGTTTGGTAAATAAATCATTTAAGTAGCAGAAACTGAAATACAGATATTATATAAATATATAACCATAACCACGGTATCGAACAGAACAGAACAGAGGTCAGAGAAGTGACAATCAGAACAGAGGTACGGATTCAAGAGGTGGCTCGTACGGATTCTAGAGGTGGCTCCCACAATAGTGTAGCACTTAGCTCCGCACAGCACTTTGGTCCGCACAGAATAGAGGTCAATGGATCCATGACAAACAGAGGATCACAAAGTGGTCAAACAGAGGCCAATGGTTATTTAAGTCCCCCAAGGCATGGGACTTCCGTGGTGGTACTTACAAATATAATTGTTTATAAGGTCATAGTCAAATATTCTTTAAATATAAATAGACATATCCATGGGTTTCCTTTTAAGCAATAGGGTTCAGAAATAAAACCATGTAACTGAAATCTTTATAAAACATAACTTTTATTATATTAATAAACATAACTTATATAAAATAGATATGGTAAGTCAAAACATAAGTAAAATACATTTTGGTGACTCAAAGTATAATATAACTCACCTTAACTTCAATACTTTACTCTTTCTTCTTTCCACTATTACAAACCCTTTTAACTTCCACCATTTTTTTCTTTCTTCTTCTCTTTCTTTCTTTCTTTCCTTTCCTCCTTTCTTCTTCTTTTCCTTTCTCTTTCTTTCAGGTTGATCACTCTCCCTATTTATAGGGAGGTGACGCCATTCATCAGGCAACGCGTGGCTTACGCGTCCCTATCCCTCAGATTTAATTCATAATTATATAGATCTATTCTTATTCTTAATAGATATTTAAGATAATTACATTTTGATTCAATATTTTAATATAATTATATAAATTAATTAATTCTTAATTAAATTACATTTTATCATATACCAATAGAAAATTAATTATTTATTTTAGTACCACATCCATTATTATTATTATTTATATTATCTATATTATTTTATTTATATTTTGATCCCTTAACTTTTAATAATTATATTATTTTACAAAATTACACATAATATATAATAAATTATATATTTTTCGAACTGAGATTAAATAATATTAGTATAAATTCTACAGAATAATTAAAAATCTGGATTGTTACAATCTTCCCCTCTTTTAAAATTTCGTCCTCGAAATTTGTCATATGTGTAAGCTATCCGCTGCGCACTCTGATAAATATATATATTAGATGATTAATCTGATAGAAAATAGTAGCTCAAAAAAAACTTTACTAAAAATAACTCACTGTCTAGTTGTCAAAAATTAGTTTGGGCCGAAATGAGAAATAATTGGTGACTTTAAAAAAAAATTTCACTCGTTTTATTTACGATAAAAATAAATAAAATAAGAACACAATGACAGAATTATATGCAATAATTGAAAATTTTGAGATAAACTTTTCATTGATGGGAAATTGTTTCAAAATTAATATCTTTAAAATTTGAACCCACTTTTTAAAAAAACATCAAATAAATAAAAAAAAAATTTCAATACTGAACTGAAAATTATATATATATATATATATATATTTAATTATATTATAATTTTGGTGAGTGCTTGAGCCCGACATCCTTCTTTTCTTGTCCTTCTTTTATTAAACAAATATAAATTATATCTAATATCCTTCACAAATTAGGCACACTAAAAAAAAATTTATTATATGTATATAATCATATAAAATTATAATATAATTAAATCGACGAATAAAATATAATAATTCGATATTAATTACCCGCTATCTTACTTTTTAAATGTGCATGTGTCCTATGCTCCAATGATGATTTTTTTTTTAATAAACCATTGCTCTGATACCATTTGTCACGACCCGCTCCCCGTACCCAAGGGTTAAGCATCGTGATGGCCAGTAACTGAGGTTACCTCCGGCCAATTCTTAAACAAATCAATAAACGCGAGCGGAAGTAATATTTAAATAAGGGTACCAAAATAATCATCGAAGTTTCTATTTTTATTACAAAATTATATTTACCAAAAAGGTCGTTATTTACATAGAGAAATATCACAAAAATGCTGTGTGTGTCTATTCCGCAGCCCCGCATCTAAGACTTTCTAAAAGCTATTTCCTGAAAATTGGTAAACAGCTATAAGCACATGGCAGAGTGAGAAATATTATACCAAGAGTATAAGGGACATGAAATAACCATGGATAGTTAATTAGGCCAAAACATTTAAGATAACTCAGTTTGGTAAATAAATCATTTAAGTAGCAGAAACTGAAATACAGATATTATATAAATATATAACCATAACTACGGTATCGAACAGAACAAAACATATGTCACAAAAGTGACAATCAGAACAGAGGTATGGATTCAAGAGGTGGCTCGTACAGATTTTAGAGGTGGCTCCCACAATAGTGTAGCACTTAGCTCCGCACAGCACTTTGGTCCGCACAGAACAGAGGGTCAATGGATCCATGACAAACAGAGGACCACAAAGTGGTCAAACAGAGGCCAATGGTTATTTAAGTCCCCCAAGGCATGAGACTCCCTGGTGGTACTTACAAAATATAATTGTTTATAAGGTCATAGTCAAATATTCTTTAAAATATAAACACATATATTCATGGGTTTCCTTTTAAACAAATAGGGTTCAGAAATAAAACCACGTAACTGAAATGGTTATAAAACATAACTTTTATTAATATACTAATAAAACATAACTTGTGTAAAACAGATTTTGGTAAGTTAAAATATACGCAAAATACATTTTGGTGACTCAAGGTATAATATAACTCACCTTAACTTCAATACCTTACTCTTTCTTTCTACTATTACAAACCCTTTTAACTGCCACCATTTTTTTCTTTCTTCTTCTCTTTCTTTCTTTTTCTTTCCTTTCCTCCTTTCTTCTTTCTTTTCCTTTTCTTCTTTCTTCTTTAGGTTGATCACTCTCCCTATTTATAGGGAGGTGACGCCATTCATCAGCCAACGCGTGGCTTACACGTCCCTATCCATCAGATTTAATTCATAATTATATAGATTTATTCTTATCCTTAATAGATATTTAAGATAATTACATTTTGACTCAATATTTTAATATAATTATATAAATTAATTAATTCTTATTAAATTACACTTTATCATATACCAATAGAAATTAATTATTTATTTTAGTACCACACCCATTATTATTATTATTTTTATTATCTATATTATTATTATTTATATTTTGATCCCTAAACTTTAATAATTATATTATTTTACAAAATTACACATAATAATATATAATAAATTATATATTTTCCGAACTGAGATTAATAATATTAGTATAAATTCTACAGAATAATTAAAAATCTGGGTTGTTACAACTTAAATAACTATTGGCTCTCTAATTAGTCACTCTGTGACCCTCTGTTTGTCATGAATCCACTAACACTCTGATTTCTGGTGTGGAGTAAAGTGCTGTACGGAGCTAAGTGCTACACTATTGTGGAAGCCACCTTTAGAGTTCATACGAGTTTTTTTTGTTAGTCCATACATTTGTTCTGTTCTGTACCGTACCGTGGTTATGATTTCTGATGTGGAGCAAAGTGCTATATGGGGCTAAGTACTACTCTATGGTGGGAGCCATTTCTAGAGTTTGTACGAGCCACCTCTTAAGTCCATACATCTGTTCTGTTCCGTTCTGTACCTTGGTTATGATTATTTTGTTTATGTGATTTCTGTATTATATGTCAAATGATCTCTATATTATATACTCTGTATTTTAATAGCAAGCTTCGTTTAACCAATAATTATCCATGGTGAATTTTACGTCCTTATACTCTTAGTATAATGTTTCTTACTCTGCCATGTGTTTATAGCTGTTTACTAATTTTCAAGAAACAATGTAATTCAGAAGAGTCTTAAACGCGGGACGGCAGAATAGACACACACAACACTTTTATGGTATTTTTATATGTAAATATCAGCCTTTTTTGTCAATAAATTTTGTTATAAAAATAGAAGCTCCGATGATTATTTTGGTACCCTCACTTAAATATTTTTCCGCTCGCGTTTAGTAATTTGTTTAAAAAATGGCCGGAAGTAACTTCAGTTACTGGCCATCACGATACTTAATCCTCGGGTACGGGGGAGTGGGTCGTGACAATTTATATTTATTTTAGATATTTTTTTAATAGACAAATTATTTTTTACAGTGAAATTTTGTTTTTCCTTTTTTTTTTTCCCGCAATTACAACTTGTTATTTTTTAATAAGAATTTATATTTGCTTTAGATATTTTTTTTAATATACAAATTATTTTTTATTGATTTTTTATAAAAATAATTTAACAATCTCATCACTAACCATAGTATATGGGAGGAGTTGAATGGTGTGCCAGTAGGTATGGGAGAGGTTAAAAAGGTTTGTGGGTTGTGAGAAGTCAATAAATTCTGAGTTTTCTTTTTAAACAAAAAATTAGAAAATTAAGATTGAAATATTGGAGATTTCACAAGATTTGTGAGTTAGAAACTCCATTTTCCATATATAATACTAGTGGTAACCCATACTATGCACGACATGTAAAAATATTAATAATATTTTTATATAAAATAATATAAATAGTTAAATTTTTGTATGCAAATTATGAAAATAAAGAAGATTGAAATTTATAATTTAAATCCCACAATTTTATCACAATTTATTTATTATTTTTTAATTTGTAACAAATTTAATCATGTAATTTTCAATTCCCTTACTAGAATTGCAAACTTAGGTATGTAATTTGAGTTGAGTTTAAATTTTTTTAAAGATTGAACAATATAGTTTTTAATTAAGTGAGGACGTATGCAGAAATTTAAAAATTCAAATTTAATTTGAGTAGATTTGGGCATAAGCACCAAATAAGCTGAGCAACCAAAACAAAATTATATATATAAATATGTAAATTATTTGCTAATTTATTTTTTAAAATAATAAAGAAAATTAATTAAAAATTTAATATTAATGAATAAAAGAAAAAACAATATACTTAAGATTTTCAATAGAATTTTTCTTGAAAATATTTTAAAAATGCACGTTTTAAAAAGGGATCATCGAATAAAGGGTTGTTTAGGAAGTGCCATATTAGCTCACTTTTTTATCTTTTTTTTAATCTTTTTCGGGTCACATAATATCTTTACTTTTTTACACATCTTTTCGTAAAAAATTAAAAAGTGTACTTAATTATCTTTTTTGGGTCACATCACATCTCTACTTTTTTGTATATATCTTCGTAAAAAGTAAAAAAGTATACTAATTTAGCACTTCCCAAACTATCATATTAAAAAAAATTACTTTTTATAATGGCATAAATAATTTAAATATGATTTTTTAGAATTTATTTTTAATTTAAAAATTACAATAAAATATTAAAAATTTCTTTCAAAATAAAAGTAATTGAATAAACAAAAGTAAGAAGAAAATTTAATGTGGTATTTTCATTTAATTTGAAAATAATTGTAAATGATAATAAATTATCACATATAACCCAATTTTTTTTAAATAAATTTTTTTTAATGAACGATCACTTTTTTTTAAAAAAAACTTAACGTTTCTTTATAATTTATTTTAGCAAAAGTAACTTTTTAACAATTTGAGTCAAAGATATCTTTATTCTTTATTTTAATTTCTTTAATTGACAATTGAGATTAAAAAAAAGGGCCCAGCTTCTCTCTAAGTCCAAATCTGGACTGGACGGTGCTGTCTGGCCCTTTGGGGCCCACTACGGGTCGTGTTTCGATAATCTAAACCATTCAATGTGTAGAACTCGTCAAGTACTATATGCCTATAAAAAATCAAATCGATCGGATATCAATAGCTATATGATCAAATAAGTTTTTTGTATGCCGTTTATTTTTCGCCGTCCATTTTTTTTCATAAAAAACTGATTTAATCATATAGCTATCGATATCCGATCAACGTGATTTTTTACAGGCATATAGTACTCGACGAGTTCTACACATTCAACGGTTTAGATTATCGAAACACGAATCGTAGTGGGCCCCAAAGGGACGGACAGCACCGTCCAGTCCAGATTTGGACGGGAGAGAAGCTGTGGCCTAAAAAAAAAATCTAACAAAATCTACCATGTTTGGTAAGTTACTAAAAAAGTTATGTTTTGTTCTTTTGTTAAAAAAATTTTATATTAAAAAATATTATTGTTCAAGTCCTTATAGTTTAGAAGGATATAATTTTTTTTATAAAATTTAAAACAAAAAAAAGAAAAAAATTAATAGCGATTAATAATTTGACACATGTATTTAAAACAAATTATTTAGACCAATTATTATGACATATCAT
This sequence comes from Camellia japonica, assembly GCA_030407325.1. Taxonomy (NCBI): domain Eukaryota; kingdom Viridiplantae; phylum Streptophyta; class Magnoliopsida; order Ericales; family Theaceae; genus Camellia; species Camellia japonica. Next base: position 138,538,744 of record JAPPVO010000014.1, read on the forward strand.
TATGATAAATGTGAATATTGACCTCATTCTAATTGTAGTAATATAATTTGAAGAAGAATTTAAATTTGAAATTTTATTTTATAATTTAATAAAGGGTGTAAAATTTAAGTAATGAATATTAATCTCATTCCAATTATAGTAACATAATTTAAGTAAGAATTCAAATTTGAAATTTTATTTTAAGAATATAAAATTAATTTATACACCCAATCATATTGTAACATATATTAACAAAAAATTAAACAAAATTAAAAAAAAAAGAGAGAAAAAAGAATTACAACTTTCAACCTTAATGAAATGACAATATTTTACAATTATAATAGTATATAGATATAGATATATAGATGAATCATGGAATAAATCATTATTTAAAGCTTACATATTACGGGGATAAATCATTATAGTTATAAATTTAAATTAATGAAATGTTTTCCATATCTAGTGCCTCTCAAATTTGAATTTTGAAATGGATTATTATGCTTTCTATTTTTTATTTTATTATTTGATATACTTTCCATTTTAAAGTAACAAATGAAGAGATATTATTTTTATTTTTATTTTTATTTTTATTTTTTTGCTTGAATGAGAGTTATAGAGGATTTTTTTAATAATTTAAAATCAAAAAATTAGAAATTTTAGTTTGAGATATTGGAGCTTCCACAAGACTTGTGGTTAGAAACTCCCTTTTGCTTATATAATATCACTACAGGAAATTACACCTACGGCGACCATTTTCGGCGACTAAAACAAATTTAGTTGCCAAAAGTTACGGATTTGGCTACCAAAAATAAATTAGTCGGCAAAAGTCAAATTTTTAGCTACTAAATTTTTTTAGTCGGGGAATATTGATTATTGGCGACTAAAAAAATTTAGTAGCTAAAAATATGACAATTGGCGACTAAAAGAAATTTAGTCGGCAAAAATGCCAGAAATTGGCGACAAAAAATTCATTTAGTCGCCATAGGTATACATTTGGCTACCAAATCCTTTAGTCGGCAAATGGTTTAATAAAAAATTAATTTTTGTCTTTGGCGACTAAACATTTAGTCGGCAAAACTTGATTTTCAGAGACTAAAATTCTTTTAGTCGCCGTATGTAACATTTGGCTACCAAATCCTTTAGTCGGCAAATGGTTTAATAAAAAATAATTTTTGTCTTTGGCGACAAAACATTTAGTCGGCAAAACTTGATTTTCAGCGACTAAAATTCTTTTAGTCGCCGTAGGTATACATTTGGCTACTAAATCCTTTAGTCGCCAAATGTTTTAATAAAAATTTAATTTTTTTGTCTTTGGCGACTAAACATTTAGTCGGGAAAACGTCATTTTCAGCACACAAAAATGCTTTTAGTCGCCAAATGGTATGAATTTGGCTACTAAAGCCTTTAGTCGGCAAAATGTAAAAAGAAAAATTAATTTTTATTAAATTTTCTCCTTTCCTTTTATATTTGCCCTAGCCCTTTTGGCTACTAAATATTTTGGTAGCCGATTGTTTAATAATGGTAAATTGTTTCTTTAGGTAATGGTAATTTCTGTAGGGTTATAATGAAAAATTAATATTATTAAAATGTAATATTATTACCAGTAATGAAAGACAAAATATTATTACCAGTAAAATGTAATGAAATAATCATGAATAAATCAAAATTCACAAATAAAAGACAAAATATCCCAATTATTTATCATTTTAATAAATTTTTCAATATTATTACCAGTACTAATGAAATAATCATTTCACAGACACAACATATATTTAAAATTGAGTCATATATTTAAATTTATACTTTCTAAATTTTGTAAATTTTTATATAAACAATCAATAAATCCAGGTAAGTTGAAAAAAATTAATTTAAATGAGTCATATAATTTTTTTAAATATAATTAATTGATAAAACTGAGTTTTAAATAATTTTGTTAAATTAATTTTTTTAAATATAATTTTTTAAAATTAATTGATAAAACTGAGTCATATAATTTTTTTAAAGTAAAAAGTATAAACAATCAATAAAATTAAATAAATTAATTTAACAAGCCTGATTAATTTTTCACATCTCTAAAATTTCACAAAATTTCATCTGAATTTGAAATTCCCTCTCAAATTGGGGATTCCCCCTAAAACTTTGCCCTAACCCTTCTCCGTTTCTCATCTTACTCTCACACACAACTCCTTCTCATTCCTCCTCCCTCACGGACGATTTCGTGTAAATCCAGGTAAGTTGGTTTCTCTCTCTCTCTCTCCAATTTCTAGACGCTATCTATCTCCCTTATCTTCTATATGTTTTTGAATGGGTTTCTAAAATGGGTATATTAATAGTAGGAGTTTGATCTTCTGTTATTTGGGAGTTTGAGTGCTTTGGCTCTGAAATGGAGGTCCTTGGAGTGCTTTAACTTGAACTACCTGACATATTATTTCTTTCCTTTCCATTGCACCTGTGTTACATGGACCATTATCCCTTGGTGGATAGGTATATATATATATCTATTGTGTTGCTCTTATATAATAACCCTGGTGGACAGGGTGTTTGATGAAATGCCTCAAAGAAGAATTCATCTTAATTGCAAATCAACTGTACATAGTGTTAATGAAATGCCGACTTTATGAATTTGTTGCTTCCTCAAATCTTGAAAATGATGTTCAACCTTTTTGGCGAGTGTAGAAGATTATATTAGACATGTTGTGGCTACAATATGTGAATGTTCAATTTGAGGAAGCAACAAAGGACCTTAGTGAGTGTAGTACGTATGATTTAAAATCTGTTTGTGTGTATATATAAATTGGGTTGCTGGAATTTCAGATTAGTGGTGGCTGGAAAATCTGTTTTCTTCAAGCTGGTTGCTTGGTAAAACATTGAGATGTGATATTGAAATATTTCCTTTTGTTCTAATTCAAGTTTACTTATTGCAAAATTCACTTCCTCAAACATTCAGAAACTTCTAGAAGTTTTACATGGAGCCCTGCCAAAGATGTCTTTGATTGCATCAGATTTCAGTTTCCTTCATGATGTGAAAGTACCAGGTGAAAGAGCTCCATTGGTTTCAACCAAGGTACATTCTTTCCATGTCTTTGAGTAATTTGGTGTACTGCCTCATGTTTTTTAAAATTTTTTTTTTTTTTTGAATGCTTGCCCCAAATATTCTAACATAAGGGTCCTGCATGGTGAATGCAACAGTGTAATTCAATTACGACTTAATTCTGTTTTTTGTATATATAAAATCTGTTTGTGTGTATATATAAATTTGGTTGTATAATTCTGTTTGTATATATATAATATGTTTTATATATGAATATTGTTATAATTTTGTTTCCCTATTAATTATTAACTTTGTTTTATCATTGTTATAATTTGTGGGGATGAATTGCATTGTAGAGGTTGGATTAGATTAGAGGGGACTTAATTTTCAACTGTGGCAAGGCATCTAATGTATTCTAATCTTTGATCTAGGCAAGTCTTAGTGTATTTTTTTCTTCCTGGTTTGTTTGGTATTAGATACTGGGGACACCAACTATTTATTTATAGAAAAGCAAGTACTATAGGAAAGCAAAATAAATATCTCCATTAAAATATAGGTAGAAGACAATGGTGAATCAGAAGTAGGTGAGAAAACCAAGCAGCTTGGAACCCAAAAATAGGAATGCATATGAAAGATAGAGAATTCAAAGTGTGATATAAGAACTCAAAGGCAGAGAGTGGAAAACCAATTCCACATTAGAACTCAAAACAAAACAGGAACTCACTTGATCTTTGACCACAAGATTGTCGACTTTCACGTTATCTTGACTAAGGAAGCCAGAAACTGATCAAGATCCATAATGTATTGCAATAGATTTTCCTGTAATACAAATCAACAAAAGCTAATTCAGCCTAAATATGATAATAATCTCTAAATGTCACATGCTTTTCTTATGTTAAACAATTTGAGTTGGGACTCAATAATGGCCAGGCCAAGCATTTATCAACATTATAAAAATCGGGAAAGGGTATATTTTGGCGACTAAATGTATTGCCCTTTTTTTATTTATTTATTATTATTGTTCAATTATTTATTTATTTATTAATAGTTAGTTCCAATTTTGTGTAGCAGGAAGCCAGTTTGCTCGCACTAAAAGATTTGAGAGAGAATTGCAAGACAGAGTTGGAGATGGTTAATGGGATGCCTTTGGAGAAACAATAATTGCTTCTGATGCTTGTAAGATTGGAAGAGAGGTGGGATTGTGGTGGTTTGTTGATCTCATGCTCAGTGGTGAGGGTATGCTGGACAGTATGAACAAGAGCAAAGAACATGGGTTCTTGGGTTTTAGGAACTCGAAATCTTCGTTCGTTTATTTACTAATTTTAGGATTGATTATCAGGTTGATATTTTGTATTACATATGTCGAATGGAGGGAATATATTTTGTATTACTAAATTTTTGTCTTTCGAATATACTTGGGTCGTATGGAATTTGTATTACATATGTCGAATGGAATGAAATTGGATGTCGAATGGAATTTTTGGCATTTACATTGTCGAATGGTTGATAATATATATTTAGTATTGATGGATTTTATTGTTTATACATTGTATAGGTTGTACTAATAATGGATATAGGTGGTTCAGAAATTAAAAAAAAAAAATTCGAATATAGTAGTTGACTACTAATTATTTTGGTAGCCAAAAACTATTTTCAAATGTTTTGGCCACTAAAAATATAGTAGCAAAATGAATAAAAGTTGCCATCTTTTGGCGACTAAATTCCATGGTCGGCAAATAGTGCAATTAGTGGTCGGTTCAAATAGTTCAAATAGTTCAATTGTTATACCTTTCGGCGACTAATATTTTGGTCGCCAAAAATATCACTTTTGCCGACTAACCCAACTTTAGTAGCCAAATGTTGACGTTTGGCGACCAATAATGTAGTAGCTAAAGATTATGCTTTTCGACGACTATTTTTTTAGTAGCCAAATGTTGCCTTTTCAGCGACCAAACACGATTTAGTCGCTAAAACATTCGCCGACAGGGTTTAGGCGACTAAATTGGCGACGAAAAAAATTAGTCGCTAATTGTTTTGGCTACTAAAAAAGTGACCTTTGGCGACTATTCTTTTGGTCGGCGAAACTGTCTTTTCCTGTAGTGTATATATATATATATATATTTAATAAGAATTTATATTTATTTTAGATATTTTTTTTAATATATAAATTATATTTTATAAATTTTTTATAAAAATAATTTAAGAGACTCATCACTAATCATAGTGTATAAGCGAAGTTGAAAATAGTGTAACAGTAGGTATGAGAAAAGTCAAAAAAACTTATGGGTTGGAAAAAATCAATAAATGCTGAGGGGTTGAAAGAAGTCAATAAATGCTGAGGTTTTTAAAAAAAAAATCAAAAAATCAAAAAATTAAGATTGAGATATTAGAGCTCCCATAAGGCTTGTGGATTAGAAACCTCTTTTTCCTTATATAATACTAGTTTATCACCCGTGCTATGCACGGGATAATTATAGATATTTATATTTGTTTTAATTTTTTTTAATATATAAATTATGTTTTTAAAGATTTTTTTATAAAAATAATTTAACAATCTTATCACTAACTATAGTGTACAGGAGAAATTAAAAAGGTTACTGCAGTAACTATGCACAGGCTGTATCTATAATTATTTGTATGAGGGGATTTTAAATGTTAATCAGGAATTTTGACTAAATCAATAAATGTAGGCATCTGGATTGGAAAAAGTTAATAAATGCTGATCAGAGGATTTTGACCAAATCAATAAATGCTGAGGTTTTTTTTTAAAATTAAAAATTTAGAAAATTAAGATTGAGAGATTGGAACTCCCACAAGACTTGGGGTTTAGAAACCCCATTTTTCTTAATATATTTACTAGCCTGTCACCCGTGCTATGCACGGGATAATTATAGATATTTATATTTGTTTTAGATTTTTTTTAATATATAAATTATGTTTTTCAAGATTTTTTATAAAAATAATTTAACAATCTTATCACTAACCATAGTGTATAGGAGAAGTTGAAAAGGGTATTACAATAACTATACACAAGTTGTATTTATAATTATTTGTATGAGGCGATTTTAAATGCTGATAAAGAGATTTTAACCAAATCAATAAATGCAGGCATGTGGAAAGACATGTGGATTGAAAAAAGTTAATAAATGCTGATCAGAGAATTTTGACCAAATCAATAAATGCTGATTTTTTTTTTTAAAATAAAAAATTTAGAAAATTCAGATTGGGATATTGAAGCTCTCACAGGCCTTGGGGTTAAAAACCCCCATTTGCTTAATATATAGATAGATAGATAGATAGATAGATAGATAGATATAGATATAGATATTTATATTTGTTTTAAATTTTTTTAATATACAAATTATTTGTTTTGGAAAAGGTACTGTAATAATTATGAAAGAAGTCAAAAAGTCTTGTGGGTTGAGAGAAGTTAATAAATGCTGAGGTTAATTTTTTTTTTTTTAAAAATCAAAAAATTAGAAAAGGAGATAACTTCAATCATACAAATCACAATTTTTTTAATGCTATCTAATCATCATCAACAATTAAAAAAATCAATCACAAATTAAGTTAATTAATAATTAAAAAACAATAATTTATTTTCAAAAAACATAGTGAGTTAAAAAGATCAATTACAAATTTTTTTGGGGTTAAAATATAATCTAATCATCATCAATAAATGGTACATTATGTGACCCTAATGAGTACAATCCATTTTATTTTTCAAAAAACACAATGAGTTAAAAATCAAATCACAAATTAAGTGAATTGATAGTTAAAAAAACACAATTTTTTTTCAAAAAATACAATGAGTAAAAAAATCAATTAAATTTTTTTTTTCAAAATACAATTTAATCATTATCAATAATTGGCACTTTAAAAATCAAATCACAAAAAAAAATCAAATCAAATCAAATCACAAATATTTTTATGCCATCTAATTACAATCATATTTTTTCATAAATAATTGTAAAGAAAAACCATTAAACACAGTAAATAAAAGATTAAATCACATTAAAAAAGAACCACCGAACAAACTACAATCACATCACATTTTTTTCATAATAAAAAAATAAATAAATGAAAAAAAGAACTATTGACTAACTACAATCACATTAAAAAAAAAAGAACCATTAAACTAACTACAATCACATTTTTTTCTTTGTGAGTGTTTATGTTTATCTAACTTCAATCATATTAAAAATAAAATTAAAATAGTAAATAAAAATATTAAATAACATTAAAAAAAAATCATTGAACTAACAACATCAATCATATTTAAAAAAGAGTCATTAAACAAACTACAATCACATCACATTTTTCCCATAATAAAATAAATAAATAAATAAAAAGAACTATTAAACTAACTACAATCACATTAAAAAAAAAAAAAAAATCATTCAACTAATTATAATCGCATTTTTCTGTTTGTGAGGGTTTATATTTATCTAACTTCAATCATATTAAAAAATCAAAAATAAAATTAAAATATTAAATAAAAAGATTAAATAACATTAAAAAAAAAAACCATTGAACTAACTACAACAATCATATTAAAAAAAGAGCCATTGAACAAACTACAATCACATCACATTTTTCACATAATAAAATAAATAAATGAAAAAAAAAACTATTAAACTAACTACAATCACATTAAAAAAAAAAAGAATCATTCAACTAATTATAATCACATTTTTCTCTTTGTGAGGATTTATATTTATCTAACTTCAATCATATTAAAAAATCAAATTATAATTTTTTATTCGCTAGACAAATTACAAATATTTTTATGCGCTATCTTACTATAATATTAAAACAGTAAACAAAGGAAAAGTCAATAAGGAAAAAACAAAAAGAAGACTTACTGTTTGCATACGTGGTCACTGAAGTTGAAAGTGCATAAGTGAGAAGTCAAGGAGGAGAAAACAAAAAGGAGACTCACTATTTGCAATAAGTATGTGAAAAGTTAAAAATAGTGTGTATTGGAGAAGTTAAAAAGACTTGAAAGAATTTAATAAGTGCTAAGTTTTTTTTTTTCAAAAAAAATCAAAAAAATTAAGAAATTAAGGTTCAGATATTGGAACTCCTACAAAACTTGTGAGTTAGAGATAGATATAAATAAATAGATAGATATAGATATAGATATTTATATTTGTTTTAAATTTTTTTAATATACAAATTATTTGTTTTGGAAAAGATACTGCAGTAATTATGAGAGAAGTCAAAAAGTCTTGTAAGTTGAGAGAAGTTAATAAATGCTGAGATTATTTTTTTTTTTTTAAAAAAAAACAAAAAATTAGGAAATTAGGATTAGCATATTGAAGTTCCCACAGGCCTTAGGGATTAAAAACCCCATTTTGCTTAATATATAGTATAGATAATTATCTATATATGTGAATTGCGATTTTTTTAAATATCTTTTTTTTTAATGTCTTTTTTTTTTTTTCCTTTTTTGTATTATATTAAAGTTTAATATTTTGATATAATCAATATGTATGTGTTGGACTGTTTCAGAAATTAAATGTCTTCTTTTTTTTATTATATTATATTAAAATTTAATAATTTGATAATAATCAAATGTGTTGGATTTTTCAAGAAATTTTTTTATACTTGTTCTTAATGCATTAAAGTGTTATTATGAGGGATAATAATCATATGTGTTGGTACTTTTCAAGGAATTCATATGTGTTGGATTTCAAAGAATTTTTTTTTATGTTTGTTCTTAATGCATTAAAGTGTTATTATGGTGGTAAGACTTAGGTGTTGGAGAAGTTAATAAATGCAAGTTTTTTTTTTTTTTTTAAATAAAAAAATCAGGAAATTTAAATTGGGAGATTGGAGCTCCCACAAGATTTGGGATTAAAAACCCCCTTTTACTTAATATATAGTATAGATACTAGCATATCACCTGTGCTATGCACGGGTTGTGTTTCACCACTGTCTTTTTTTTTTCTTTTTTTTATACTATATTAAAATTTAATATTTTGATACTAATCATATGTGTTGGACTTTTCAAGAAATTTATATGTGATGGACTTTTCAAGGAATTTTTTTCATGCTTGTTCTTAATGTATTAAAATGTTATTATGAAGAATAATAATCATGTGTTGGATTTTTCAAGAAATTCATATGTACTTCACAATTATTTCTATATATGTGAATTGTGATTTTTAAATGTCTTTTTTTTTTTTTTTAAATGTCTTCTTTTTTTAATATTATATTAAAGTATAATATTTTGATAATAATCATATGTGTTAGACTTTCAAGAAATTCATATGTGTTGGACTTTTCAAGGAATTTTTTTTTTTATGATTGTTCTTAATGTATTAAAGTGTTATTATGAGGGATAATAATCGTATGTGTTGGGACTTTTCAAGGAATTCATATGTGTTGGACTTTTCAAATTTTTTTTTTTATACTTGAGGGTTGGGAGAAGTTAATACATGCTAAGGTTTTTTTTTTTAAAATAAAAAATCAAGAAATTTAAATTGGGATATTGAAGCTCCCACATGACTTGGGGGGTTAGAAACCCCATTTTTCTTAATATATATATAGATAAATAGATAGATATATCTTTTTATTTTTATTTTTATTTTTGTGTGGTTTCTATTTGGGTAATTTTTTTTTCAATTTATTTAAGATGGAGTTGTGGGTTTTATTTTTTTTTTTTAATTTAATTTATCTGTGGTTTCCATTTGTTTTTAATTATTATTATTTAGGTAAATTATGATGTGAGTTAGATATGTTATAAACATGTGAGTTTTATTTATTTAAAGTTTATTTAGATAGACTTTAAAGATTTTTTTTTTAGTTTTTTAGTTTTTTTTGTTATGTTATAATATAATATATAAAATATAGGTAGATATCTACAACTTTAATAAAAAATATTATCTGATTTTTTGGGGAAGAGAAAAGGAATGCAAGTTTTAATATTTTTTTTTGAAAATTTGTGAGAGAGATTAGGAGTGAGAGATTATGAAAATTTTTGTTATTAAATAAATAAATCAGTCAATATTTTTTAATCTATTTTGTAAATTAAAAATCAATAATTTTGAAAAATTGATTAATTTGTCCCATTAAGTGATTTAAAATTTTGATAGATATACATAATAAAAAATACATAATTATATTATTAAATCATAATTCAAATTTAGATGTTATATCTTTTTGACATCTATAGCTAAATTCTTATCTTTTTTTATTTTTATTTTTGTGTGTAACCATAGTGTATGAGAGAAATTGAAAAGGGTGTTGCAATAATTATGAGAGAAGTCAAAAGGAATTATGGGTTGGGAGAAGTCAATAAATGCTGAGGTTGGGTTGGGAGAAGTCAATAAATGCTGATATTTTTTTTTTAAATCAAAAAATTAGAAAATTAGGATTAGGAGATTGGAGCTCCCACAAGCCTTGGGGTTAAAAACCCCTTTTTGCTTAATATATAACTAGCATATCACCCGTGCTATGCACGGGATTAAATTTAAATAAAAAAAAAAAAAACCATTCATAGTTATGTTAAACATATTTTTAAATTGTTAGCATAAAATATATGTAATTTTAAAAGAAAATATTGACGTTGCATAATTAAAGTAATAAAAATAAGAATTTATTACATTTGTTCGAAATTCACTGAATAAGTAAAACAAAAAATAACTAAAATCTAAATTGTTGTGGGCCTTCCATCAGCATTCCTGCATTGTCAACATGATAGTTAGTATCATAATTAATGAACAATACATATATTATGTATTTATAAAATGTTATAAAGTAAAAAAGTTATACTTACATTTTTTTTTTTACTTTCTGAAAGATATAGACATTCTTCAGGCCAATCTATATTTAAAACAAAGGTGACGCACGGTGCACAATCTAGTTGACGTGGCATTGTTGGTACAGGTATGATAAATGCATAGGCACGGTCTTACATGACGCAATATAATCTTTAATCATTCTAACGCCATTATCCTATAAAATTTTGGAATTATAAGTTTGTGTTTGAAAAAGTAAGAATAAGTTATTTATAATAAATTTTATAATTTCCTACCTTTGATCTCATATTCTTCAAATATGATGGTTGACATCGCAAAATAAACTCTGCCCGTTTATCTTGAACAGTAAGATTTATTGAACCAGTATTGTCTTTGACCACAAGGTTAACATTGTATCTTATCAACCAAAAAAAAAAAGGACGCTTATTAAAAGGAAATATTGTACCTAATAAAAAATTAAAACACTTATTAAGTTTGAATTATTATTGTACATAGTAATTATTTACCTAAAGAAAATTACCTTGTTATAATATCAATATCATCATGTAGGCAGTGACGACAAACAATGTGACCATAATGATATTCAACTTTTTGATAGCAACTTTTGCACAAATTAAAAATAAAATTAAAATAGTAAATAAAAAGATTAAATAACATTAAAAATTAGTTAATCACATTTTTTAACTATTAAACTAACTACAATCACATTAAAAAAAAGAATCATTCAACTAATTATAATCACATTTTTCTTTTTGTGAGAGTTTATATTTATCTAACTTTAATCATATTAAAGAATTGAAAATAAAATTAAAATAGTAAATAAAAAGATTAAATAACATTAAAAATTAGTAATCACATTTTTTTAACTATTAAACTAACTACAATCACATTAAAAAAAGAATCATTCAACTAATTACAATCACATTTTTATTTTTGTGAGAGTTTATATTTATCTAACTTTAATCATATTAAAAAATTGAAAAATTAAAAATAAAATTAAAATAGTAAATAAAAAGATTAAATAACATTAAAAATTAGTTAATCACATTTTTTAACTATTAAACTAACTACAATCACATTAAAAAAAAGAATCATTCAACTAATTACAATCACATTTTTCTTTTTGTGAGAGTATATCATATTAAAAAATTAAAAATAAAATTAAAATAGTAAACAAAAAGATTAAATAACATTAAAAATTAGTTAATCACATTTTTTTAACTATTAAACTAACTACAATCACATTAAAAAAAGAATCATTCAACTAATTACAATCACATTTTTTTTTGTGAGAGTTTATATTTATCTAACTTTAAGCATATTAAAAATTTAAAAATTTAAAATAAAATTAAAATAGTAAATAAAAAGATTAAATAACATTAAAAATTAGTTAATCACATTTTTTTTAACTATTAAACTAACTACAATCACATTAAAAAAGAATCATTCAACTAATTACAATCACATTTTTATTTTTGTGAGAGTTTATATTTATCTAACTTTAATCATATTAAAAAATTGAAAAATTAAAAATAAAATTAAAATAGTAAATAAAAAGATTAAATAACATTAAAAATTAGTTAATCACATTTTTTAACTATTAAATTAAATACAATCACATTAAAAAAAAAGAATCATTCAACTAATTATAATCATATTTTTCTTTTTGTGAAAGTTTATCATATTAAAAAATTAAAAATAAAATTAAAACAGTAAATAAAAAGATTAAATAACATTAAAAATTAGTTAATCACATTTTTTTTAACTATTAAACTAACTACAATCACATTAAAAAAAAGAATCATTCAACTAATTATAATCACATTTTTCTTTTTGTGAGAGTTTAAAACATTATTTATCTAATTTAACCATATTAAAAAATTAAATAAAAAGATTAAATAACATTAAAAATTAGTTAATCACATTTTTTTAACTACTAAACTAACTACAATCACATTAAAAAAAGAATCATTCAACTAACATTAAAAATTAGTTAATCACATTTTTTAACTATTAAACTAATTACAATCACATTAAAAAAAAGAATCATTCAACTAACATTAAAAATTAGTTAATCACATTTTTTTAACTATTAAACTAATTACAATCACATTAAAAAAAAGAATCATTCAACTCATTATAATCACATTTTTCTTTTTGTAAGAGTTTATATTTATCTAACTTTAATGATATTAAAACATTATTTATCTAACTTTAATCATATTAAAAAATTAAATAAAAAGATTAAATAACATTAAAAATTAGTTAATCACATTTTTTAACTACTAAACTAAATACAATCACATTAGAAAAAAGAATCACATTAAAAAAAAGAATCATTTTTCTTTTTGTGAGAGTTTATATTTATCCAACTTTAATCATATTAAAAAATTAAAAATAAAATTAAAATAATAAATAAAAAGATTCAAAAATAAAATCAAAAAAACCATTGAACAATATTAAAACAGTAAACAAAAGAAAAAGTTAAGAAGGAGAAATTATAATCACATTTTTCTTTTTGTGAGGGTTTATAAAAAGATTAAATAACATTAAAAGTTAAGGAGAAAACAAAAATAACACTTACTGTTTGCATACGTAGTCACTGAAGTTGGAAGCGTAGAAGTGAGAACTAAAGAAGGAAAAAGCAAAAATAAAATCAAAAAAACCATTGAACAATATTAAAACAGTAAACAAAAGAAAAAGTTAAGAAGGAGAAATTATAATCACATTTTTCTTTTTGTGAGGGTTTATAAAAAGATTAAATAACATTAAAAGTTAAGGAGAAAACAAAAATAACACTTACTGTTTGCATACGTAGTCACTGAAGTTGGAAGCGTAGAAGTGAGAACTAAAGAAGGAAAAAGCAAAAAGGAAAATCACTGTTAATATTAAAACAGTAAACAAAAGAAAAAGTTAAGAAGGAAAAAATAAAAATAACACTTACTGTTTGCATACATAGTCACTGAAGTTGAAAGTATGAAAGTGAGAACTCAAGAAGGAGAAAGCAAAAAGGAAAATCACTGTTTACAATAGGTATGTGAAAAGTTAAGAAAAATATGTGTATTGGAGAAGTTATAAAGGTTTGAAAGAATTTAATAAGTGTTTATTTATTTTTTTTTCAAAAAAAAAAAACAAAAAAATTAAGAGGGAAAAAAATTAAGAGCCATTTACACAATAGTTACATGGGTCTCTTGGAGATGCAAAAAAAATTATATCTATTTCTAACCCATAAATTTTTGTGGAGTCCCAATATAATATTGGGGTTGCTTGGTGATTGGTTCAAAGATTATAATTACACTATTGATAAATATGGCTCTTAATTTTTTCTCTCTTAATTTTTTTGTTTTGTTTTTTGAAAAAAAAAATAATATTGGGGTTGCTTGGTGATTGGTTCAAAGATTATAATTACACTATTGATAAATATGGCTCTTAATTTTTTTCTCTCTTAATTTTTTTCTTTTGTTTTTGAAAAAAAAAACACTTATTAAATTCTTTCAATATAATTTTTTCTCTCTTAATTTTTTTGTTTTTTTTTTGAAAAAAAAAAATAACACTTATTAAATTCTTTCAATATAATATTGGGATTGCTTGGTGATTGGTTCAAAGATTATAATTACACTATTGATAAATGAAGGAGATGCAAAAAAATTTATATCTATTTCTAACCCATAAATTTTTGTGGAGTCCCAATATAATATTGGGGTTGCTTGGTGATTGGTTCAAAGATTATAATTACACTATTGATAAATATGGCTCTTAATTTTTTCTCTCTTTTTTTTTGTTTTGTTTTTGAAAAAAAAAACACTTATTAAATTCTTTCAATATAATTTTTTCTCTCTTAATTTTTTGTTTTTTTTTTTTTGAAAAAAAAAATAACACTTATTAAATTCTTTCAATATAATATTGGGATTGCTTGGTGATTGGTTCAAAGATTATAATTACACTATTGATAAATGAAGGAGATAGAGGGTGGGGAAATAAAACAATAAATGAAATGTGAGAGAGAGAGAGGCTATGGCTCTTAATTTACACCACTTTTGCTTCCCCAAGGGACCCATGTAATGATGGTGTCAATGTAATTATTATAATCTTAATTTTTTTGTTTCGTTTTTTGAAAAAAAAAAAACACTTATTAAATTCTTTCAATATAATTTTTTTCTCTCTTAATTTTTTTGTTTTTTTTTTTTGAAAAAAAAATAACACTTATTAAATTCTTTCAATATAATATTGGGATTGCTTGGTGATTGGTTCAAAGATTATAATTACACTATTGATAAATGAAGGAGATGCAAAAAAAATTATATCTATTTCTAACCCATAAATTTTTGTGGAGTCCCAATATAATATTGGGGTTGCTTGGTGATTGGTTCAAAGATTATAATTACACTATTGATAAATATGGCTCTTAATTTTTTTCTCTCTTAATTTTTTTGTTTTGTTTTTTGAAAAAAAAAAACACTTATTAAATTTTTTTGTTTTGTTTTTTGAAAAAAAAAAACACTTATTAAATTCTTTCAATATAATTTTTTTCTCTCTTAATTTTTTTGTTTTTTGAAAAAAAAAATAACACTTATTAAATTCTTTCAATATAATATTGGGATTGCTTGGTGATTGGTTCAAAGATTATAATTATACTATTGATAAATGAAGGAGATAGAGGGTGGGGAAAACAAACAATAAATGAAATGTGAGAGAGAGAGAGAGAGAGAGAGAGAGAGAGAGAGAGGGGCTATGGCTCTTAATTTACACCACTTTTGCTTCCCCAAGAGACTCATGTAATGATGGTGTCAATGTAATTATTATAATCTTTGAACCAATCACCAAGTCAATTTTTTTTTTAAAAAAAAATAAAAAATCAGGAAATTAGGATTAGCATATTGGAGCTTCCACAGGCCTTGAGGGTTAAAACACCCTTTTGCTTAATATATAGTATAGATATAGATAGATAGATAGATAGATAGATAGATATTAGTGGTAACCCGTGCTATGCACGAGACTTTATAAATTTTAAAAAATCATTATAAATATGTTGAAGTAATTTAATATTTTATTTTGTGGTATACACGAAATTTATAAGTTAATTTTTATGTTTATAACTTTTTAAATTATTAGCTTAAAAAAATTAAAATATATATATATATATATATAAATCTATTTAGTGCAATTTTGATAATTTGTAATAATAATAATAATAATAATAATAATAATAATAATAAAAGTTAAACCTAATTAAATGAGGTTACATAAGTTATGATATACCTTTTCTTGTTATGAAAATATACAAATTTAAAAGTTATAACTAAGACAAATATACAATTTTATTATTAAATGTGAAGTGAAGTGATATTTAACAATAATTGATATGATGTTTCTATTATTAATCCAATAATTAGGGGTGTACACGGTCCGGATTGGTTCGGTTCTGAGAAAATCCAAGAACTGAACCGATCCTAACGGTTCTGTGATTTTGAGAACCAGACCAGACCGTTACACTTGTAAAACCGGACCAGAACCAAACCGAAAAAACGATTCGGTTTCGGTTTGGTTTACGGTTCCAAAAATTTCTATTTACAAGAATAAATTATTAATATTAGCAAAATAATTACTCAAACTAATTACATTTAACTCATGATAAAAACTAATAATATTAAGGTATTACTTAATATTACATATATATACCATCCTAATATCATTAAAATTATAAAAAACCAATTAATAAAAATAAAACTTGATATTATATATATATATATATCTTTTAAAATTCGGTTCGGTTCGGTTCGAACCGCGGTTTTTTCATAAAATCCATTAACCGAACCGTTTTTACGGTTCTCATATTTTTTAATCCGAAACCGAACCAATTCTTAATAGAACCGAACCAAACCGTATGATTCGGTCTGGTTCGGTTCGGATTACCGGTTTGAACGGATTTTTGAACAGCCCTACCAATAATTTAAGTTACATTTCTTTTGGTTTTAATTTCATAACTAAAATTACAATATGAATATAATACGCACACAGATTTCTAGTTTTCAAAAATAAGAAGGTTTTAGAAATTTCCAACCTTTCATCATTTTCTTTTAATTTTTTTTTATCTAATATGATTTA
This sequence comes from Camellia japonica, assembly GCA_030407325.1. Taxonomy (NCBI): domain Eukaryota; kingdom Viridiplantae; phylum Streptophyta; class Magnoliopsida; order Ericales; family Theaceae; genus Camellia; species Camellia japonica. The sequence goes on from JAPPVO010000014.1 coordinate 138,555,625, forward strand.
AAATTTGAATAAAAAATTTGATTTGATATATGTAATATTATGTTTATTTTTTTAAGTATTTATATAGAAGTAAAAAAATGTCGTTAGGAATAATTTTTTTCTTAATTTAGTAATAAATTTTGCCCGTACATTATTTTTAAATTTTGAATAAAAGTAAATATAAAAATAATTGATTGAATAAATGTTGCATTTGTTATATTTGTTTTTCTTTGTGCAAAAAAAAAAAAAAAAGGAAAAAGAAAAAAAAAAACATTTAAAAATCGCAATTCGCATATATATAAATAATTATAAACACAACCCGTGCAACGGGTGGAACACTAGTCTTTAGAGAAAGAAAGAGTGAGGAAAATTTAAGGGCGGTTTGGTTTAGTTTTATATACGGGAAAGAAATACACCTTCTCGTATAACCCTGTTGACCAAGTCTGCGCTCCTCCATACGACGTCGTTCAACTACCTGAAAATACACACGTGAGCTAGCCGGCGGGTGTGTGCCGGAAACCTCTCTGATGCCTAGGTCAGTCAGCTTGACAAATAGACAAAAGCACTATGTATTCAGGGAGCAAAGTTGCATTACCTCTCCAAAGGTGACATGGGTGAGCTTTTATAGGTTTCGTGTGGCACAATCCTAATAGGACTCTTACCCCTTCATGTAGAGTCCTCCTAGGATTCATACTCCTGGAAGATAACGCTTTATCCTCCAACACCCCCCTCACTGCTTAAATCAAGTGAGATGGTTTTACTTCGGAAAGATATCACATAATCGAAATAGCACTTCCCTGTCAGATCGGCTTTACGACTGAACTAACCAGTAGCTCGGATTCGCCTTCCCATGTTCTTACTTCGGCTCCTCATGCCGAAGCCGTGTTAGCCGCACCATGCCTCGACCGGTCTAACGATTACACCGGTTCTTCGTAACCCTTCTCCTACCTCGGCCTCACATGCAAAGGCCGAGCTATCCATAGAAGAATTAAGCGAGCTAACCTTTACTTAGGTCCTAAAATAAGCCCAACGTACCTCGTTCAGACAGAGCGACCGAGCTAACCAACAATAAAGGCCGAACTAAGCCCAATACACCGGTGGCAATCTCTTACTTCGGACCGGACTACCGTATGGCCCATCTTCTAAGCCTTCTTAACACGGCCCATAGTGCGGCCCACTATCCCAGCTCGGCCCAATTTATTTGTATAAAACCCCTCAATTGCCCCTTAATCCATCTGCGTAGCATGATAGGGATTACCTGTCCATATAGCCGAGCTAGAGTTTTAACCTCCCCCGCCGAACTAAAAACATCCATTAGTTATTCCAGCCAGCTAAAAACCCCCTTAGCTTTTCCAGCCGAGCTAAAACCCCCTTAGCTTTTCCAGCCGAGCTATACTCAAGCCGAGCTGTGCACGTCCGGTCAAAACGTCTATTCAGTTTGCAGAAACTGAATCGATCGTCCTTCCAATGGCACGTGGCATGCTCTGGTTGGCCAACACAGCTGTCACGCGTCTTCGTATTTCACACCTTTTGAATAGTTCCCATCATTTTTCACTTTACACAAAACATTCCTTTCATTCTCTCGATCTACCTTTACTCTTCACTTCTTGTGCTCTTTCTCTCTTCAATCTTCTTGCAACCTCTGAGCTCTCGCTTTTTTACTGTTGCCGTTTCATTTCCAGCTCTTCTGCCTTCCCTGGTAAGTAACACAAACCTTGTTTTTATTTTGTTTTGGCCTTTGTTTGCTCCAATCAATCTGTTTCAAGTGTTTTTGCCAAATGCTTTTTCATGCTTAGCTTTGTTTCTGGAAAGAACATCGTAAGAACTTCTTGAATATCAAGTAATAGCTAGTAGAACACTCGTTTGATCCACCAACACGTCCGAACGAACTAGGAACTTGTTTTGCTGTACATAGATTCAGGCAAACTAAAACCGAACTAGAACTTGGTGCAATACAACAGTAGTTTTAATAGATCGCCCACTTATTCATATTAGCCGAAATAAAAACGTACCGAACTAGAAATCCTGGCCCTCAACCGGGCTAAGCCTGGGGCCAAGCCAGCTTTCTCAGTTTCTAAACGAACTCAGAAAGCTACCCTAGAAGCAAACCGATGTAACCAAGCTCATAGATAGAGCCGATATAACAAGCACCTTGCTTGAGCCGAAATAGATCCTGTAGTGCCCTGTGTAGCCGAAGTAAGACTTCCTTTTCTTGCTTTGTTTTTGTAGCACGGTCAATGATCTGTGCTTAACCCTTTTTTCTTCCACTTTGCAGACTTTAGGTTGCCCAAGCCATTCTCTTTGAAGGCTCGACCGAGCCTCTGAGCAAACTTCTTCAACCGAAGTAACTTATTTATAACTTATACAATAAATGGGGAAATATAGGTTCCTAGTAGAAACCCCAGGGAGGCCTAGCCGAATTCCGCAAGGATACAATATTCCTGCCGGACGTCAAACCTTACCTTAGCCGAACTAGACGTTGACCCATGGGGCAACCAGGCTTTGTTCCCTTCACCATTCAATCAATAATAAGAACCGACTACGATTCCCAGTCCAACCACTAATCTGTGAGTTTCTAAGGCAACCAGACTATGCCCAACCCAACTCTTCACCACACTTACCGAATCATAATGGGAATAGACGCACTGAACCGCCAAAACGGTCTCAACCTCGCTTAGCCGAAATATTGCCCAATACTCCATAGGATCCAAAGACGACGGCTGGTGCTATTATTTGAGAATACGCCGTGGCCGAGAGAAAATAATTAAGAATACACCGGACAAGACTTAAATGATGATGATTACTTCTGGGTGTCTGGGAACTTTGAGGACCACCAGGCCCAGATCCCAGGCGAAGCATAAACTGGAAAAAGGAATCCCTGGTATACTTACTTCGGTTTTACATGCATTCTTATCTTTTACTCCGATTTCTACTTTTGCACGGACTAAACAGTTGTCTTCTTTTGCAGATAAAGCCCATCTCCTATCAAATTACGGCTACCCCAACCTAGGTATTCTCCGTGCACTACGTGTTAAGGAGAGAAGTTGGGCAAACTTCTAATTTCGAGCCGACCTACCGATATAGCAGTCGTCGAAAAGCGAGGGTAACTGACTTTCTTCTAGAGGAAGCACCGCAACCAGACTCCTCCTTGCCCGAAATCAACCTAATACCTCTCACGGCCGAAAAGAATGGCGAAAAGGAACAGGCTGAAGGCAATGCTGACCGCGACAACCAGAGCTGAGGTACCACAACCCGGTCAGGCAACTGAGACCGTGGTAGCACTCCCTCTCAACAGCTATCCTCATCTCGTCCAGGCAAGCGCGCCCGGACTAGCCAAACCGAGCGTCGCCTTGCTGATAAGGATGAGACCGTTTGCCACCAAGCCTTTCCTCCAAGCCCTCAGCAAAGCCACCAACCCGAGCACTCTGATCGAGCTACCCACTCTAAATGGGTCCCCGAACTGTCCCTTCACAACCGAGATATCTCTGCTTCTGATTCGGTTGTCACCCGAGAAGGACCACCTGATGGCCTTAATCTTGCCAAAAGTGTGTGCCTTCCAAAAGATATGGAGCACCACTATAAGTAACTTAACACCGAACTGAAGTCCATTCGGTCTTCAACCAAGTCAATGATTCTGGTACATAGCTTTCTTCTTTTACGTAATTCTCTCCACTTTCATTTCGGCTAACGGTAAAGTCACTACTCCTTTGCAGGCCATACAGAAAAACCATGTTACTCACGGAAGGTGATGGAGCTAAGAGAAATACCCAGGGAGGCCATGGCAGAGGCCGAAGCTAAAACGGCCGAGCTGGAGAAGCAAAAAGGCAGCTGGCCGAGATACGCGCTGAGAACGGTCGACTGACCGAAGTGGTGAAATTCGGTTGAAGCCGAAAAGCAGAAGGTTGCCAGCGAGGCGAAAGACAAATACCCTGCCGCATTTTGGCCAAAATTGAGAAGAAAAAAGATGCCGAAATAAACCAATTGAAAGGGGAGCTGAAAAAGGCCGAGAAGCGGGGCTTTAAGGAGGCCGAGCAGCATACACCCTGCAATGTGACGCAGCCAAAGATCTTTTTTCAAATGTGGCTGGAGAAGTTGGGTGGAGAAGCTCGGTTGTACGCCCGACACCGAGTCTACAATGCTCCACCGTACTCCATTCCGGCTTCACTGTCGCAGTATGCTGCCGATTTTCAAAGGCAATTTTCTAGAGGATCTGATGATGAAGAAGATGACGATGATGACGAAGAGGATGGAGGAGCCAACTCTGGACCCCGGCCGTCAACGAGCACCCAGCAATCAGGCAGCTCGGTTTAGAGCCAGTAGTTGAAGACTTGACTAATGAGATACCAGCTGATACCGTGCTCGATTGACACCACAGTCCAAACCGAGCTCCCTCCTCAAACCGACTCCCAGCCGACACCGGACTCCAAGCAAATGTTGAGGATGAATTTGATGCCGTACTGGATGCACTTCTTCGTTGATTTTTTCTCTTTTGTTTTTGAACTTTGTAACCGGGCTACGGCCCCCCAATGTACTTGCTTTGCTCTTAATGAAAAAATCAACTCTTCCGGTTTGAATATGCTTGCATTTGTAATGAAATTTCCATGAATTCATTTGCTTAACTGTGATTTCGGTTTTAGCTGTCTAACTTACTAGCCAACCACTCTTCAGCCGATATAGCTACTTCGGCTGGAGAGTATCCAGTGTTGGTTTTAACCCAGCCAACCATTCTTCCAGCCGATATACTGACTTCTGCTGAAGAGTACAAAGTGTTGGTTTAATCCAGCCAACCGCTCCTCAGCCATACATTTACTTCGGCTGAGGAGTACAAAGAGTTGGTTTAATCCAGCCAACTGCTCCTCAGCCATACACTTACTTCGGCTGAGGAGTACAAAGAGTTGGTTTAATCCAACCAACCACTCTTCAGCCATACACTTACTTCGGCTGAAGAGTACATAGTGTTGGTTTAATCCAGCCAACCACTCTTCAGCCATACCCATACTTCGGCTGAAGAGTACAAGTGTTGGTTTAATCCAGCCAACCACTCTTCAGCCATACCCATACTTCGGCTGAAGAGTACAAAAGTGTTGGTTTAATCCAGCAACCTCGAAGTTGGTTTTTTCCAGCCAACTTAGAATATATTGTTTGGTTATTTCGACCAAACATCCTGCAGCCTGGATCCTTATCCTGGGCTTAGGAGGAGGTGTTGGTTTAATCCAGCCAACCTCTAAGTTGGTTTTTCCAGCCAACTTAGAATAAAGTTTTGGTTATTCCGACCAAAACGTCCTGCAGTCTGGATTCTGATCTGGGCTAGGAAGGGTCATAGTTGGTTATTCCGGCCAACTATGTTTACAATCGCTATTAATCTATTAAAAGGTACTGTCTACTGAAAACAATTATACTGAAAAAGAATCGACTTGGTTTTATTGAGAAAGTAAAAAAATTACACATACTTAAAAGGGAAAAAGCTAAAAATAAACAACTTGAGATTTGCTGTGTTCCATGGCCTGGAATTGCTTTGCCGTCCTCATTCTTCTAAGTGGTATGCCCTTTGCCTGCTAATCCGACCACTTTGTAAGGTCCTTCCCAGTTAGGTCCTAGCTTGCCATCTCCTGGAACCCAAGGTATTTCCCATCACTTTGCGAAGCACCCATTCTCCGATCTTGAATTCCCTTGGATGCACTGTTTTGTTATACTTTCTGGACAACTCTTGTTGGTAGGAGGTGATGTGAACCAATGCTCTGTCTCTTCTTTCTTCCGCAAGGTCAAGTTCCAATGCTATGGCTTCGCCATTTAAGTCTGGATCAAAGTTTTCGCTTCGAATTGTGGGGAGGCCAACTTCTAATGGGATGACTGCTTCCATGCCATAAGCTAAGGAGAATGGTGTTTCTCCTGTTGATCGTCGAGGCGTGGTGCGGTAAGCCCATAAAACATGGGGAGCTCTTCTGCCCACTTGCCTTTGGCTCTTTCTAACCTTTTCTTCAATCCATCCAAGACTACCTTGTTTGACGCCTCTGCCTGTCCATTTGCTTGGGGATATGCCGGTGTAGAATTGTAGAACTCTATCTTGTACTTCACAAAAGCCTCTGAAAATCCTACCATCGAATGAGTGCCGTTGTCTGATATCAGTGCCTTTGGTATGCCAAATCGAGTGATGATATTCTGCCAGACAAACTTCTTCACATCTTTTTCCTTGATTGACGCCAAGGCTTCTGCTTCTACCCACTTTGTAAGTAGTCGGTTGCGGCAAGAAAGAACTTCCTGTTGCCTGGAGCTGTTGGAAGTGGGCCTACTATGTCCAATCCCCACATTGCGAAAGGCCATGGACTGGTTAGAGGTAGAAGTTCTCTGGCAGGTTGGTGTATTTGGTGTGCGAATTTTGACACTTTTCGCACTTTTTAACATACTTCTCTGAATCCGCTTGCATGTATGGCCACCAATATCCTTGTGAAATCGCTCTGTATGCCAATGATCTTCCTCCTTGATGGCTGCCGCATACACCCTCATGTATTTCGAATAGGAATGCTTCCACTTTGCTGGGGTGAACACACTTTAAGTAAGGTCCTGAGAACGACTTTTTGTATAATGCCAAGGATGGAGAGAGCCAAAATCGCTGCGACTTTGCTCTTATTCTGTTGGCTTCTTTCTTCTCTTCTGGTAAGGTGCCGTCTTTCAGGAACAGTATGATGGGATCCATCCAAGAAGGGCCTAATCTGCGCAACATACCTCTTCTGCTTCTGGGTCTTCAATGCTTGGTCTAGGCAGATAGTCGATTAGTAGTGGGTGAGGAATGGAGGTGTCTGCCATTGAGGCGAAGCCTGCTAGTTCGTCTGCTCTGCTGTTTTCCTCTCTGCCGATCTGTTCTATCCTCACCACTTCAAACTTCTTTATTCTGTTCTGACCAATTCTTGGTACTTGGCCATTCTATCATCCTTTGCCTCGTAGTCGCCAGATATTTGGTTTACCACCAACTGTGAGTCGCTGTAAACCATTAGCTCGGTGGCCTTCATGTAGAATGCTGACTTGAGGCCTGCCAGAAGCGCTTCATACTCCGCTTCGTTGTTTGATGCTGGGAAGCCAAGGTTGATTGCCTGCTCCACTACTAGGCCGTCTGGAGAGATGAGGACTATGCCAAGTCCTGCTCCATGCCGGTTGGATGCTCCATCCACGAAGAGCTTCCACATCTCTCCAACGAACAACTTCCAGCAGGTGGAGGGATCAGATGATGCCTTGGGATCTTCCATGATGCTGGTGTCTTCTTCAGAGTCCATGCTCGTTGTCTGCCCCTTGCTTTCTGTTTGCACCAAGTCTTTATTTGTTGGCGAGTCCTGACTTGGTGTAGCATGGTTTTCTTCTTCCTTCCTTTCTTACTCTGGTCTGCCTTGGGGCCTGACTGAGTAACCATACTAGGGGTTGCGTTATTCCGACGTCAACTTCCATCCCTAGTTCGGTTGTTTCAGTTAGGTCGACTGGGCAGATGTGATGACTTCCTGGTGTGAATTCTGCGACAAAATCTGCCAATGCTTGTGCTTTTATTGCGGTCCTAGGTTGGAACTTGATGTCGTATTGTCCCAACTCTACTGCCCACTTTCAGAATTCGCCCAGAGAAGTTTGCTCTTTCAAATAAAGCCTTTAATGGGAAGGCTGTGAGAACAACTATGGTGTGGGCGTGAAAGTAGTGCGACAACTTTCTTGAGGCCATCATCAAGGCCAATGCCAGTTTCTCCAGTGGCAAGTACCTTGTTTCGGCGCCCAGTAATGTCTTGCTGACATAATAGATGGGAAGATGTTGGATTCCTTCTGCGCGGACCAACACTGCGCTATTGCATGCTGGGAAACTGCGAGGTACAAGAAAGTTCTTCTCCAGGAATTGGGGTTACAAGTAGTGGTGGAGAAGACATGTATTCCTTCAAGCTTTCCAGAGCTTGGTCGCATTCGTCGTCCCATTCAAACTTGGCTTTCAGAGCATGGAAGAATGGTCGTAGTCTATCTGACGACCGGCTTATGAATCGATTGAGCGCACGGCCATGCCGGTGCTAGATGCTGCACTTCTTCACTGAGTTTGGTCTCTCCAGATCCTGAATGCCTTGATCTGGGAGGGGTCTGCTCTATACCCCGGTTGGTCACCAGGAAGCCCAGGAATTTGCCAGATCCTACTCCGAATGCACACTTCGACGCGTTGAGGCGTAACTTATGCTTCTTCAGGATCTCAAACATCTCACCTAGGTCTTTGAGATGGTCATTCTCATCCTTGCTTTTGACCACCATGTCGATGTAAGCCTCCATTGTCTTGCCTAACAATGGTTCAAACATCTTGGTGACCATCTCTGGAATGTCGCCCCTGCGTTCTTTAGGCCAAAGGGCATGACCTTGTAGCAGTATAGTCCTCTTGGAGTGGTGAAGGATGTGACCTCCTGGTCTGGTTCGTGCATGGCAATTTGGTGGTAGCCTCTGTATGCGTCCAGAAAACTAAGTCGGTTGTGCCCTGCCGTTAAGTCTACCAGTTGATCTATCCTTGGTAGAGGAAAGCTATCTTTTGGGCACGCCTTGTTGACCGTTTTGTAGTCGACGCAAACACGCCACTTGCCATTCTTCTTTGGCACTACGACGGTGTTGGAGATCCATCTTGGGTAGTGCACCTCTCTGATTGCCCCTGCCTCCAGCAGGTTTCCTACTTCTTCTGCCACTATTTCGGCGTGGTGGAGTGCCGATCTGCGGGTGCGCTGAATGATTGGTCTGGCAGAAGGGTGGACGTTGAGTTGGTGACAGATGAAGTTGGGATCAATGCCTGGCATGTCGTATGGGGTCCAGGCGAACACTTCGATGTTGGAGGTCAAAAATTCCAAGACCTCCAATCTCTCAGTGCTGGACAACGACGAACCAAGCAAAAAGAACTTATCCGGGTTCTTTTCATCTATTCTGACCTCCACCAAGTCCTCCACTGCTTTCTGACTAGCCGCTTTGCCAACATCTGCGAATAGTTCATTACTCTCAGGTTCTTCCACCGAATGAACGTATCCTTTGGCAGCGCGGCTGCCGTTTACTGTGACAAAGCACTGCTTCGACATGATCTGATCTCCATATACTTCTTCTATTACTCCGGTGTTGGGAAACGCATCACTTGGTGGTAGGAGGACGCCACCGAGCGCATGGCATGCAGCCATGTTCTGCCCAAGATAATGTTGTAGGTGGAGGGGACCTTCAACACCCAGAACTCCACTTGTTTCGTCACACTCCCTGCTCTGACTGGGAGGATAATTTTGCCGACGGGCCATTCTGGCATGGAGTTGAATCCGATAAGGGGAGATACGGCAGGCGCCAAGTCTTTATCTTGCAACTTTAGTTGTTTGAAGGTTTCATAGTACATGATTTCACAGAACTACCTTGGTCAATCAGAATCCGCTTGACGTCAAAATCCTTGACTCGGAGAGTGACGACCAAGGCATCGTTGTGAGGGCAATAAATCCTTGCCAAGTCTTTATCCGAAAAAGACATGACATTTGTGGCCTCTGTCTTCCCCTTTTTGACGACTGGTTGGGCACTTAGCACCTCTCTTAAGTGCTCAGCCTTTTTGATTGAACCTCTGAGCTCGCATACACGCTCAGGTTCAAAGACTCCATGTATTACGTTGATGACGCCTTGAGGTGGGGCGTCGATCGGCATTCCATTGGGCATATTCTGGTCCTGGGGGGCTGGCTGTGCCCCTCCCTTATGTATTGTCCAGGTGGCCTGCTGCCACCAACTCTTCCAGATGCTGCCTCAATGGCGTGCAATTCTCAGTGCGGTGCCCCTTTTCTTTGTGGAAGGTGCACCTCGATCTGTCATCGTAGTCCTTCTGTGCCTCGCCTAGCTTGGCTGGCCACTTGACGAAAGGCTCGTCTCGAATCTCGCTAAGTATGCGGTAGATCGGTTTCTTGAAGACCGTGGTTATGGCAGTGCGGACTCTCAGCCATCTCTTGTCCTGGTCTTCTCCATTGTCTCTTTTGCCATCGTCCGTTTCTGTTCGGACGGTCTACCGCGTTGACCTTTGCTGAGGCCTTCTTTCTGGTGCTGCGGTCGCGCCAGATTTTGCTTTGGCACGTGCGCCATCCTCTTCTACCCTGATGTGCTGATGCACTCTCTCCATCAGGGCTTCCATGGTGAGGGGCGGTGTCATGGTGATAGAGTCCCTCAGTCTGTTCCCGACTGGAAGGCCTCTTTTGTATTGCGCAATGGCGAGATTGGTTGGGCAGTCCCCAATCTGGTTGAATGTCTCCCAGTAGCGACTGTTGTATGATCTCAGGGTCTCCTTGTCGCCCATGTCGATGGAGAGTAGCTGGTCGATCTCCACCGGGTTTTGTGTTTGTTCGGAACCTTGTCACGAACTCCGCCAATTGCGCCCAGGAGGCTATGCTGCCTTCTGGAAGTTTCTCAAACCAAGTCAGGCCTAGGTCGCCAAGGCTTGAAGGGAATAGGATGCACATCAAGGCCTCATTCCGCCGGTATACAGCCATGACCTGGCGAAAGTGGCTCAAGTGTGAGTAGGGGTCCGTCTTCCCCTCATATGTTGTGAATTTGGGCTGTAGGAAGCCTGACGGTAGGGGCGCGTTCTCTATTGCTGGGACGAATGGTGAGGTCTGCAGCCTCGCCAATGCCTTGTCCGTTGGTTCGTAGGCCGGGCGCGGTATTGGCATTCCAACCTCGACGCTTCCATGCGTCCGAGGAGCCAACCGCTGTAAGGCAGAAACTCTGTGTGGATCGCGCCCTGGCGTCCTCCTTCCATCGTGCCTTTCTTCTAGCACGGTTCGTAGGTCGGACGATCTGGGCAACTCTGTCTGCCTGACCTTGTCTGGTGCGTATGCGAGGGCCAATATGTGCTTCCCTCGGTGTATGACCTCTCAGACCTCGTCCTCTCAGACCTGGAGTGACGAGTTCTGGAAGATCTGGATTGCGTGTCGCCTGTCCTGAGGCTCTTGTTCTCTGCTTGAGAGGGTGTAGTATCTGACTACGACTTTCCGAGTGGCGAGGGGGCGTCTTGTTTGTGCGCCCCTCTCCTGTCGCCACTTCTTTTCCTTTCACCTGGCGCTTTAGAGATTCCATGTCCGCTGCCATCCGACGGATCAGTTCGTCTTGTTCCTTGACGCGATCTCCAAAGTTTGAGGATCAATTCTGCGTCTTTGTCTTTCTGGGCTTTGCGAACGAGAGTGATGGGGGCTGTTATTCCGCCTTCGTCCCCTTGCATCCCTCCTGGAATTTTGTCTGTGTGGTTCCAGGTTCGCCATGGGAGTGACCACGGGTAGGCCTTCGCGCCTTGCACCCCCTTCTGGAGTTAGTCCGTCAACGGCGGACTGAGGTAATTCTTCGTTGTTCGCCATTGATTTTTGGGAGAAAAAGCTTGATCAAGAGGTTGTTCTTGTCTGATTCCCACAGACGGCGCCAATTGTACGGGAAAGAAATACACCTTCTCGTATAATCCTGTTGACCAAGTCTGCGCTCCTCCGTACGACGTCGTTCAACTACCTGAAAATACACACGTGAGCTAGCCGGCGGGTGTGTGCCGGAAACCTCTCCGATGCCTAAGTCAGTAAGCTTGACAAATAGACAAAAGCTCTATGTATTCAGGGAGCAAAGTTGCATTACCTCTCCAAAGGTGATATGGGTGAGCTTTTATAGGTTTCGTGTGGCACAATCCTAGTAGGACTCTTACTCCTCCATGTAGAGTCCTCCTAGGATTCATACTCCTGGAAGATAACGCTTATCCTCCAACACCCCCCTCACTGCTTAAACCAAGTGAGATGGTTTTACTTCGGAAAGATATCACATAACCGAAATAGCACTTCCCTGTCAGATCGGCTGTACGACCGAGCTAACCCATAGCTCGGATTCGCCTTCCCATGTTCTTACTTCGGCTCCTCATGCCGAAGCCGTGTTAGCCGCACCATGCCTCGACCGGTCTAACGATTACACGGTTCTTCGTAACCCTTCTCCTACCTCGGCCTCACATGCAAAGGCCGAGCTATCCATAGAAGAATTAAGCCGAGCTAACCTTTACTTAGGTCCTAAAACAAGCCCAACTGTACCTCGGTTCAACAGAGCGACCGAGCTAACCAACAATAAAGGCCGAACTAAGCCCACTACACCGGTGGCAATCTCTTACTTCGGACCGGACTACCGTATGGCCCATCTTCTAAGCCTTCTTAACACGGCCCATAGTGCGCCCACTATCCCAGCTCGGCCCAATTTATTGTATAAATTACCCTCTCATTTTAGAATAATGATTTGAGTTTGGCATTGTATTTTGTGTTTTGAGTTTTTGAATCATGATTTGAAAAGAAAAAATTATTTGGTTATGGGTTTTGAAAATAATTATAGGATGGTTATAATTTTTTTTAAAATTTTTTGATTGATTGATGTATAGAATGTTAGAAAATGTGAGAGGAGAGAGGAGAAATGAGAGAGAAAAAGTGATTGATTGATTAATTAATAATAATTATAAAAAAAAAAAGAAGAAGAAGAAAGGAGTTTTGAAAATAATTTTGAGTTGTATTTTAAAAATATATTTGGTTAAATTGTTTCATCCAAATCATGATTTAAAAACAAAATCATGATTGAAGAATAAATCAAACACTACCTAAGGTATGTTTGGTTCTCTTTTGGAATTGTAATTATAATTAAAAAAATTATAATTTTTTTTTTCAAAACTCATAACTAAACACAAAATTCAAAATTCAATTCAAAACAATTTTCAAAATTTATAACCAATTTTTTTTATTTTGTTTTTAAAAATTATTTTTATAATCATGATTTAAGTGTAGAGTTATGTTTTGAGTTAGTATGAGTTTTGAAAAGTAGAAAATTTGTTTGGTTATGAGTTTTGAAAATAATTTTGAGTTATATTTTTAATGTGCATTGTATTTCATATAATTGTGATCTATATTTGTTTTTTAAATATTTGAGTTGTATTTTTTTTAAATTTTATTTTTTTATTTTAAATATATAATTTCTATTTTAAATATTTTTTTTTTTTTATTTTAAATATTTTATTTTATTTTATAAATATTTTTTAATATTTTTACTTTTTTTAAAAGTTATTTATTTTTTAAATTTGAAACAAATTTGGATCGCCATATATATCTAAATCATAGCAAATTATTTGGTCAATACTTAAAAAAATATCAAAAATTATTTGTCAAAAAAATAATTTTAAAGAACAAAAAAATAAATTTTTTGAATTTTTTTAATAGAATTTTGATTTTTTTTTTAAAAGAGTTTGATTATATGTTTTGAAAAGAGTTTTTAAATTGAAGCTTCGTTTGGGAAGTTGGGTTAGCTTTTTGGCTATTTTAGCCTTGGCTAAAAAGTTCGTTTGAGTTGACTTTTTTGGCTCTTTTGACTTTTATGAGAAAAAAATTAAAATGATTATGATTTAGATGCGACATTTTGTCTTATTGATTTTTTAGCATGTTTTGTATTTTTTTGGCTAATTTAGCCAAAAAGCCAACCCATTACATCCCAAATGACACTTGAGTTTTGAGTTATGTGTTTGCTTTTGAGTTTTGAAAATAATTTTCAAATTGAGTTTTAAGTTATTTGTTTAGTTATGATTTGAATGTTTAGTTGTATTTTGAGTTTGAAATATTAAAAAAATAATAAAATATTTAAAATAAAAAAATAAGATTTTCTTAAACATTTTTAAATATTAAAAAAAAAATCCAAAAAATTTCAAAATACAACTTAAAATTCAAAAATTCAAAACTCAAAATCTAACTCAAAATTCTTTTCAAAATTCAACATTCAAAAAGTCAACTCTTTCAAAACTCATAACTAAACAAATTTTCTCTTTTTAAAACTCAGTTCACTACTTCACAGTCTTCATTTGGGATATGAGTTGGCTTTTTGGCTTGTTGTTGGGATGAATTTTTTAGTTTTTTTGATTTTTGTAAGAGAAAAAATGAAATGATTATGGTTTGGATGTAATATTTTGGAGTGTTTTGGAAAAATGGTGTAAATCCTTAATTTTTCGTAAGTTATTATTTATTATTATTTCTTTTTTTATTTTTTTTGATTTTATTAAATGCGTGACTACATGAGAATTTAATGTAATATTTAATTAATTTAATGTGTTATTTAATTATATATAATTAATTCGAATATTGATATATTTATATTGTTTATAAAAAAAAAGTGTTTATATATTGATAAAATATATATATTTATATTTATATATATTGTATTTATGTTGCATTTGTATAATAAAAATTTGTAACCCTTTTATTTACATATATAAATAATATATATAGGCCTCTAGGTTTCCTATACAATTTAGAGAGGAGCGGGGTGAGAGGAGAGATTGAGAGAGAGAGAGAGAGAGATTAATCAAAACCAAGTACAAACTGTGGGAGAGAGTGAACATGGGGACGGCAAAGAAGAGTGGAGAAAAAAAGAAAGAGGTTAGGGTTTTGTTTTAGTGGTTTTATTAATTTTTTAAATATTTTTTTTGATTTTTAAAAAATAATTGTGAGTGCAAAATTCAATTCCTTTGATTTATATTTAATTGTTGTTTTTATTTATTTATTTTTATTTATTTGATGTTGAATTGATTTCGTATTTGTATGCAGATGATTGATCGATTTTAATTATTTGGATTAGTTGTGTATGCAAGGTTTAGGGTTTTTAGATGATTGATTGATTTTAATTATTTGATTAGTTGGATATGCCATGTTTAGGGTTTTATATGGATTTATTTTATGGTTGTAATCACACTCATAAATATATGAAATTAAAATTAATTAGGAACCCATAGATAAATTCTTTATACTCTACCATAATTCCATGGATTGTTATTTTATTTGAGTGATAGTGAGAAAGAGTGTATAAGAAAAAAAAGTCAAGATTATGAGATTTATTTGAATGTCATACGTTTGGCATTATTATGTTTGTTCTCATGAGTAGATGAGAAATTGTATATATATTGTTGCATTGTTCTCATGAGTAGACGAGTGCTTTGATTTACGTGCGTACGTATATGCTAACCATCCGGGAAGTGTGGGTCAAACTCGGGATGATATCCCTGTGTAAGTTTGGTTTCGGAGCGGTGTTAGGTATTCGGGAGGCACATGAGATATATGTATAGGCCGGAAGTGGAGGCCGAAGTGGTAGAGTTAAGGTACAAAGAATTAAATACGAGTTTATTGTTATAGTGTGAATTGTATTGATTTGTACATCTTGAAAAATAGTAAACAACCTTGATAAATTATGAAATTTTAGCAGAGGCATGTATACGTGATTCTAGACAACTTTTGTGTTTTAATTTTTTATTAAAAAGATCGATTAGAACTTGTAATCTGATGTAATCGGATGATCTTGATTACAATAGTTTTTATTCATTTTAGCAGTGCAGGCTTTAGATGTTGTTTTAACCCACGAAATGAGCTCATTTTTATTGGTTTTGCTTAAACTGAAGTAAAATATTATTCTGTACATTTTTTGTGTTTTGAACTTTTCCCAAAAAAATTATCTTAGGGCAGTTTCTGTTAGTTTTCAATTTCAGATTTTTCGGTTGAATTCCGTCTAGGTTCTTCTATCCAATTTTTCTCTCAACCTGTTCAGTTTTTACTAAATTCGTTCGCTTTGTCTTTTAGGAAATTTGATTTTGTACAATTTTTGTTCTTTGAATTTTGGTCAATTCGAATTATTTAAGTATGAAACGGTACATTTTGATACTTCTTTACCAAGTTACTTATGATTAAATTATATTAACTTCATTTTTTTGCAAGATGGTAGTCTTACTAACTTTTTATGCAGGGCTGACCTACCATATTTTTATTTCTATTTTGTTTATTTTATACTCAATTTATATTTCGTTGTGTACGGACAAGAAACTAAATGTCACTGTATCTTGGGAAACTACCCATTCGTCTCGGTGCAGATAGAACTACTTGTCTTGTCCCGTAACAAGAATTAAATGTATTTTTGTTTGTATCTGGTGGACACGTGAGTGTTAAATCTTGTACTCATACCAGTATACCTGTATATTGACCTGTTTTGTCTCTTGACAACTCGGGTGTGTTCTGTTTGAGCGCAGCCGAACTTTCTTTGTAGGATTAGTAGGATTACGGTGGTGAAGAGAAATAACTATAGTTGTTGGACATGTCGTTTGGACTTCTTTTGTTTTCTTGAGCTTAGGGTTGATATTAGTTTATGTATTTATTATTTTTTTTTATGACTTTAGTATTTGGATAATTTGGCATGGTTTGTAACCTTACATTATTTAAGTTATTTTGACTATTTATTGTTACTTTAATGTTGAAGGTATTGAATAGTTATGAAATTTTATGATGGATGGTTTGATTGGAGTTTTGTTAGTTTTTTTTTTAATCCTTTGTAAGTTTTTGAGCATGAGAATTTATTTAAATCTTATGAAGATGTGAACGTTTAAATTTTGTTTCATCCTAGGATTTGAATGATGGAATATTGATTGGGGTTTAGTCCTGATTTAATATTTAATGTCTAAATTTTGGGGTGTGACAAATGGTTGAAAGTCGACTTTTTTGGTTTTTTTCTTTTTTGAAAGTGTAAAAAATGTGAGAGATGATGTGATCCAAAATGGGTTAAAAGTTGAGAAGTGACTTTTAACTCACTTTCCAAAAGAGGCCTTTGTCTTATTGATTTTTGAGCCTATTTTATTTATTTGTAGCTAAAATAACCAAAAAACCTTATGCCAAATGAAGTCTTAAATCACAAATCTACTTTCAAATCATAATTTTAAAACTAAACCAATCAGAGACTAGTTCGCATTGGCCTCGTTTGGAGAGTGATTACTTTTGACTTTTTAATTATTTGACTATTTTAGTAGGCTATTTTAATTTTTGTGTTTAGAAAGATGGGTTAAATATTTTATTTGATTGTTATATTGAAAATTGTGTTTGAAATAATGTTGGGATGTAAAATGACAAAATTGTCCCTAATAATAAAATATCCTTTTTCCAACAAAGAAGCATTTGCTGACGTGGTATGCATAGTTCAAAGGGTAAAATGGACATTTGCTCACCTATGTTGATGGTGCCGTGAAGCACGTGATCTGTCATGCCACAGTAGAGGCTTTTGGGCTATTTTATTCCACGAGGCTAAAATAGCCCCCTCACCCCACTTTCCAAACGGTGCCAATTTTGTGGATATTATTACCTAGGTATTTGTTTTGTGAATTAAATATTTGACACCCGTAAAAATCTCTTCCAACTAGACTAATATGATATGGTAAGTGTTAATTTTTAATTTGTTACGTATTCAATCATAAAACCAATTCATATGTCATATGTTAGCTTAAAATTATAAATCTCTAGTATTTTCCTTAGTTTTTAACCATAGAACAAAGTGAACAAGGAATAGTCTATTTGCACAGCACATTCTCCCAATATATGCTATTTATTTGAATTTTACATTTAATTTTTCAATTCATACAATTATTTTTTAAATAACGTCAAGACATCTTCTTCAATCATAAATCCTAACCCCAACTCTAACCTTGGCCCCTAGCCCCCTTCCTCTGCTGAAGCCGCGATCCCCCAGCTCTTAATTCTAATCTCTTCCCTAGCCACCATTGCAAATTATAACGTTGAAAAATGTAATTAACCTTTTAGTTTTTTTGAGATTGAAATATTTAATTAATACATGTTCTTTAAAAAATCTAATATAAATTTCAAAGTCGAGTGAATTGCACCATTGCAAATCTAATATATTAATCAACTCAGTTGGAGCAATTAACTCAAATTTAAAATTAAGAGTTAAAATTGAGTGAATTTTAAGTGTAGAGATGAAAAAGACATAATGGGCAAAATAGAGAGACTACGTGTAATTTGCTCTAAATCTTAATAAGTTGAACAAAAATTTAAAATAAGTTATTTTTTACCTGTTTAGCTTAATAGTTATAGGTCATGTTTGATTCAAAAGATTAATAGTGAAGTATTAAAATCCTATTAAATTAGTGTGGTATTCACTATCCAATTGGATTATATCCATTGGATTAATAATCTCACCCCTACCCCATTACTAATAATCCACAAATTTGTTGGATTAATTATCCGTTGGATTAATTATCCTAAACCAAAATGTTAAAACAACATAGGATAATTGGGCCCACGGATTAATAATCGCAATCCCATGCTCTAATCCACCCAATCAAATATGTCCATATAGTATTATTTTATAATGCGAAATTGTGGGTTTAACTCTCACGAAGAGGATTTTGAATTCTTTGTGAATTTAGAAGTTATGAATTCCAACTTTAAGATTTTTTTAGGTTGCTCTAAGATTTCGGTTCAGTTGTTATATATTTGGGATGAATATATTGGAGCAAAACTTTGGGAGAAAAACTATGGTATACACCCTTTAAAAAGTGTGTATCATATGCATTTTATAATTAAAGAAGAAAATTACATCATTTTATACTTTTTGAGGCCTAAAAAAAAATATCATAATTAAATACAACATGAGATACAACTAAAGAACTTATAAGTCATAGCTAAAGAAAAAAAACTAGTTATAATTAAAGAAAAAAATAGTATAACTAAGGGTGCATATAATACACTATTTTTAAGGATGTTTATATTAAAATTTCCCAAACTTTAGACACCCAATTAGTTATGGTTTTTTTTTTCCCTTTATTTTTTTATTTTAACAAATGTCCTATTGTCCATTACAAATTTGGGGTACTTACGTGTATGTCATAATAAGTGGACATATTATCTCGTAAGTCCTATGGGAAAAAAATTGTCATAAAAAAAGTCATTAATTGCAAGTTTTAGTGACAATTTATAAAAATCATGACTAAAAAAAGTCGCTAATAGTTAATTTTTAGCGACGTATGTAAAAAATTGTCACAAAAAATTACTTTTAGCGACAATTTTATCAAGACTTATTTTTAATAGAACTTGATGAGAATTAAGTTCAACTATTAAAACCTATTGGTAGTTTACCCTACAAATTTTAACCAATAACATTTAAATAAGGGCATCACATACGGCAAATGCTTCGGTGTACAATGTAAACCATATACAATTTTATTATAAGATTACGTAAGTTGAACATAAGTTCGTAAAAACTCAAGACTTACACGAATTTGTATTTAACTTAATTATTTTTGTAAGATAAGTTATGTAAATTCATGAAAACTTACGTAATATTGTAATAAGATTGCATATGATATGCATTACACAACAACTAATTTTCCATCACGTATATTCACTTTAGAAAATTGTATAGTGTGAATAATTTTATTTTTATAATAATGCAATTTATGTATAGTGTAAATTTAAAAAAAAAAAAATTTGGTTCAAACTTTTCTTCTATGTTAGATTTATATAAATTTTAAAGTTAGGGAAAATAACTATACCATGGATGTAGCAAAAAAATTACAAAAATATAAAAAAGTATAATATTTCAATTATTAAAAAATAGAACTTTTCAATATTTTTGTAATTATTTTTGCAGCACCCAGTGTGCAATTATTTCCCTTTAAAATTATTCCACCTAATTGTAATTGTGCATTATAATTTAAGGAGGAGTGACATGCAGGTGAGAAATAGAAAAACAAAAAAATTATAAAAACATGAGAATACAAGTATGTCTGTGATAGATTGTAAATAAAAATTTATGAGGTACAAGTGTTACTTACATTTTTGATGTGTTGATAAATTTTTTTTTCTTTTCTCATATACATGTAGTAATTCTCTTTATAATTTATCATTCTCCAGCCGCATTGGAAAATCAATCACCTGTCCATCAACTTCATCCCCCAAGAGAGCGAGAGTATCTGGGGGTGGTGGGGGATGGATGGTTGTTGTAGTAATGATTATGCATACGTGACGGACCTGACTGTTCAATGGTTCATGCAAACACAGTATGACTCAGAGAGATTGAAACAGAGAGACAGAGAGAGATATAAGGAATTTTGCAGATCGATATGTCCAAATCACTCACTCTCACACTCACTCACTCACTCAAATCAATCAAAAACTATATACATAACACAACATACATCATATGAAACTGTTGGCAACCCAGTGCACGTAATTTATCTGCACACACTCAACCCTAAACCCCTCTCTCTCTCTCTCTCTCTCTCTCTAGTCTCTGTAAATGTATAAATAGGCCATTTTAGCATTGGATTGGAAAAAAAAATTAGATATTGAGAAAAGCCAGTGTCATGCAGTTATGGGAACAAAATGGTTAATTAAAGAGAGACAAGTGGCTCCTGATATTCTGTGAAACATTAACTCCATTTCCGTTCATGGGGCACACCCTTCTTATTCCTGCTAAAATGGAAGATACGCTTTCAAACTACACTACTATCTATCACACAGACATACATTACATACAGTCAAATACAGAGTACAGATTATTCGCTGATCCATACTTGACAATCAGTGGTGTTTGGAAAGAGTTTTTTTTTTGTTTTTTTTGTTAGTTTTTTTGCTAAAACAAAATAGGTTAAAAAATTAAAAAAAATAAATCTAGACAAAATATAACATTAAATCCATAATCATTTTACTTTTTCTCTTACAAACATCACATTTAAATACAAAACAATCCATTATCTTTTCAAATATAAAAATTTTTCCTCCAAAAATAATCAAAGACTAAAAAAAACTACTACAATAACAATTTCTCAAACACCCATTCTATATCATTTAACACATGGCACTTATTATGTTACCTCTTATAAATCAAACGCAACGTATTGTCACTCTGTCATTTACAATGCGGCATGACAATGTCAAAAGTTGGGCGTTGTTATGTATAAAAGCTCAGTGATATAATTTTGATTGGAAAATAATATAAAAATTTATTTTTAGACCTGTTTTCTAATGATATGTAAGTAAGATGATTTGTTAATAATTAATAAAAATATTTTATATAGAGTTATTTTGAATATTTTAATTGATTATCAAATCATTAAATTTGAAAAGTGATTATAATTTGCAGATTTGAATAGGAATGTCCATTTGGGTACGTATGATGCAATTACTGAGTAAATTATTAATGTGGGATATAATGATATTTTCAAGTCAAATCTCACGGAATTACTAATACCCTGGAGGGAATTTGAAACCTTTTTGTTTTCAAAGTTACGTTGGGTGGAATTGTTAATGTAGAAACTATTAGTGGGGAGATTGTTAGTGAGGGTAAAAATTGGGTTTGTTTGTGATATATTTTAGCGAGGGGATTAACTATATGAAATAACGTAAATATCTTTTGGTGTTTTTGATATATTTTAATATATATAATGACATAATACTAAAATAAAAAAAACACACACACACACAAATACACAAAACACAATATGGGTAAAAAAGTCTTTTTCCAAGCTAGCTAATCCCTTCACTAGTTTTGAAACCCAACCCTTGGAGGTTGGGAAATTCTATTTCCACACACCACATTGTCTTTGTGTATATTCTTTCTCACTCCACACACTAAGGTTTTTTAGTAATTTGATTATTAGGTATTTATCTCAGTCCACATACTCCACATTCCATATATACCCATTTAATAAAAAATGTGTTTGCTTAATGCACACTATCAATTTTCAAAAATTCCTAAAATATCCCCATATTCCTCAACTCAAACTATCCCAACTCTAATCTTACCCCTAACATCTCCCTACTGCTGGCGTCGCCCCTGCAAACACCATTTCACCGCTGCCTCTCTCTAGTTGAGGTCATCCCCTTCCTCATCTTCCTAACTACAGTTATAGCCACATTCAGATCTCCATATGTCCGAGCATTAGGACACCAATTCTCACACCAAGTTACATTTTTAAGCTCCTATTGTTACCATAGAAGAAAACTGATACCAGAGAGAGAGAGAGAGAGAGTAAATTGATACCTACCCAGAGACAAAAACACTAGTCCCAAGGCAAAAAAACAGAGCAAGAACAGCTCCCAAGATGTCAACAATTTTATCAGGTCTAACTGAGAAGGGCTTCGACTGCGGAGGCTTGAAGTTGAGCGGCGACGAAAACCCTAAATTGGGTGCTTTTTTGGTGCTCACTGAAGAGGAATTCGAGGCGTTTCGGAGAAGTCTACCGATAACCTGATTGAAACTCTGGTCTTGGGTATTCTTCGAGTCAGAAATTGCTAGAAAATCGGATGTGGAGCGAAGTTCAAAACTTCAGCCATAGGGTTCCGGCGAGAGAGGCTGTGGCTATGTCGATGGTGATAGTGGTAGTTAGTGTGGTGTGTGAACTGAGAGTAAGATTTTGGGTTTTGTCTAAAAGGGTAATTTAGTTGAGGGATAGAATAAATGGTGTACACTGAGAGACTTTGTGGTGTGTAAATAGAATTTCCCTTGGAGGATTTTACTAATTCTCTCCTCCAAGACCTATCATAGTCCCAAGGTATAGCGACCCCGGTCTTTTCCCATTTGGTTGTTGTATCCGGACTTAGGTTCCGTGGATCCTATTGTTATAAAATTGTTGTTGTCGTCCTTTAATTTCTTATTTCTGAGTTATGGGATGCAATGGGCAGGTTTGTTACAGGTTGGTAGTGTTTGGGAGCAAAGGGTTGCTGCCCAGAATTTGGACTCTTCGCTCGAGCGAGCAGTTCTTCGCTCAAGCGAGCTCCTTGTTTTTGGTCCGTCGCTCGAGCCAGGGTTTCTTCGCTCGAGCGAGAGATTGCGTCTAGGTATAGACCTGAGAGTTATGTTTCTTGGCTCGAGCGAGCTTTTCTTCGCTCGAGCGAGCTGGTTTGTTCTTCGCTCGAGCGAGCGTTCCTTCGCTCGAGCGTGCGT
The DNA here is from genome assembly GCA_030407325.1 of Camellia japonica. Taxonomy (NCBI): domain Eukaryota; kingdom Viridiplantae; phylum Streptophyta; class Magnoliopsida; order Ericales; family Theaceae; genus Camellia; species Camellia japonica. The sequence goes on from JAPPVO010000014.1 coordinate 138,578,365, forward strand.
TGGTTGCAGACCTGAGGGGTTGAGTTGTTGGCTCGAGCGATCTTTTCTTCGCTCGAGCGAGCTTCTAGGTTGTTGGCTCGAGCGAGGCTTTATTAGCTCGAGCGAGGGTTTTCTGTGTCTGGTCGCTCGAGCGACCAAGTCTTCGCTCGAGCGAGCCTGTTTTATTTAAATAGGCAGCAGCGGTTTTTAAAACAGTTTTTCAGCCTCTTTTTGATTTTAAAACCCTAGGTCCGTCTTCTCTCTCCCTCTACACATCTTCTCTCTTAGGTTTGATCTACTTAGAGTGTATTTCTACCCTAGATCCTTTGTTAAAAAGATAGAGTGGGTCGAGGGCTACTTTTTAATCTGAACAATCTTGGATTTGGAGCACATTGGGTTTTCGCCATCTTCACTATTTGAGTTCTTCACTTCGAGGTAGGGATTTCCTACTCCATATTATAGGTGTTGTTCTAAGTTTTGGCGTTTTGATATGTTGGGGTTGTTTGGTAATTTTGGGAAAAACCCTAGTTGTTGTAATAAATTAATTTGTATAATTAATTTAAGGAAAATTGGGGAATTTAGTTGAATTCATGGAATTGGGAAATTATAAGCTTAAATGGTGTAGTTGGATAGTTTAATAACACACCCATGAAATTGTTGAGTTTATATTTGTTGTAACATTTATTTCCTGTTTAGAGATAATTGTTTTGGGCTATCGGTGGAGGATAGTCATGATTGTTGTAGACATTGCATGTGGATTAGGGAAAACTGAAACTAATCACATTGGTTAAGTCATCGATATTGACTATTGAATTAATACAGAAAATACGTGTATTGATTGAGTATTGTATATGGCAAGTGTTTAATACATTGTATATGCATATTGTTGGGAGGAGATAGGGGATGTACTCCACGGTTTGGGAGGAGATAGGGGATGGACTCCTAAACCGATATTGTTTGGGAGGAGATAGGGGATGGACTCCATTAGCACCACTATATGTGTGCTTATTGATTTATGGAAGTGTTTTTACATGTTATTGATACATCACTAAAATGTGTATCAATTGGGAAGTATGGAAGTGAATTTTGGTTGAGGTTGATACAACACCAACATGTGTATCCATTATGATATAAGAAATGTTTAATGATTTGATGTCCCCATTGAATTGGAAATATTGTTAATGTGAGATGTAGTCTCACTGTTATAGTTTGGCCAGGTTCTGAGCCATATTGATAATAATGGAAAGTGAAACGTGTCATAGACATTAGTGTCATGAGACTGTGTAATGATGTAATTGATTATCTTGGTTAATCATCTATCGAATGCTATTGCTTTATTCAATGCTTATATTTGGTTTAGTATATTTCTACTGGGCTGTGGCTCACCCTATACGGGAACATCATTTTCAGGTCCAGGGGATATGCTACCTCCAAGGACTTAGCTTGGATGGATTTGGAGTTGAAGACTCTGTTTAGATTAGTTGTTTATTTTGTCTTATTTTGATGTTACATGTAAACTCAAGCCTAGGGCTTAATGTGTAAATGGGTTAGTACTCATACTTTTGTGTCCAAGTGTTGGCTTGGAAAGATGTAAGCCCGTAGGGCATTTACTTTCGTTATTACATGTAATGTCTTTTAATAAGATTACTCTGATGAATGAAATAATATTTTGTTTTCTTATATCGATGCATGTTAATATTATATATTATGGGTTTAATTTTGAGGGCGTGACAACTTGGTATCAGAGCGTACCGGGTTCGAATACTTTGGGTACGTGGGAAGTGATTAGTATCACAATGGGTTCGTCTCGCTTGATAGAGACTTAGATGTACTGTTATATGCTTATATGATAACATGTTTATGTGACTATGTGGGTATGGAATGTAATTTCTAGGATGTTGATTGGACCCTTGAGTTTCTGAAAGTCTTGTTGGAAAGGCACTTGATCAATGTTGTTTCCAACCGGAACTTTAGTGACGCCTCGGGACTATCATTATCCAGGAATGAAATTCGTAGGTGCTTATGTGATTATGTGCTTACGTGGAGTGAATTATTGTTGTCCAATGCATTAGGACGCAAGTGTTATAGTTTTGGCACACTTATTAATGTGCTAACGTCTTTGTTACCTTTATTAGGATGTCAGGACGAGGACGTCGTGGTAGGCGTGGTGGGCAGGAGATGCCTATACCGGATGAGATTCCGGCAGTACAGGAGGGAGTTGGCCAGGCCAATGTGGCCGAGCCGGTAGGACAGGCTATGGGCGCTTTGGCCCGAGAGATAGCAGGGGCATTCAGGGAGTCAGTAGGCATTCTCAGAGCTGAGAATCAGGCTCAGGTTCATGTTGCGGATGCAGGGCCTTCTTTTCTGAAGAGGGAGTTCTTCCGGTCTAATCCGGACGAATTTTTGGGTGATCCTAAAGAGCCACTTAAGGCAGATGAATGGCTCGAACAGACAACGAAGACGTTTGAGATGCTAGGCATCGAAGACGAGGTACTGAAGGTGACCTTGGCATCTTTCCAGCTTAAGGGGGATGCGGGTCAGTGGTGGAAGTTCACTAAGACGTATAGGAGGGACTTGGAAGGCTTTTGTTGACGCTTTCCAGGAGAAGTTCCTGTCTCCAGCTGTTAAGGAGAGGTTGAGAGATCAGTTCTGCCAGCTTAAGCAGAACAGTTCTTCATGGCCGAGTTTGAGGCCGCATTTACTAGCTTGTCCAGGTTTGCACCCGAGTTGGTGGCGTCTGAGGAACGCCGTTGTATAGAGTTTGAGAAGAAGTTGAGGCGCGGCCTCAAGCTGAGAGTTGGAGGGACTATGATTCGGGATTATGGGCGTCTGGTTGATGCTGCAGCCCATATGGAGATTATGATGCAGGAGGAGGAGAAGGGCAGAAAGGCTCCAAGAGGAGTCAGGATGGCCAGAGTGATGGTAGGAGACAGAAGGGTTTTAACCCTCAGCAGTCTCAGAGTAGCTTTTCTAGATCGACTTTTCCTGTGCCGAGTGCTAGTTCTGGGAAAGGCAGCCAGGGAGACATTACCTGTTTCAAGTGTGGTCAGCTGGGCCACAAGTCTCCAGCTTGCCCGCAGAAGGGAGGAGGACAGAGAGCAGCGTCATCTTCGGCTCGATCTCAGAGCCAGAGTCAGGGTAGAGGCCAGCCGCTCTCTTGTTTTCAGTGTGGTCAGGCAGGGCACATGAAGAGGTTTTGCCCGCAGTTGAGTGGCACATCTGGTGCATCTAGTTTGAGGCAGACTCAGAGTCATCAGCCAGCTCAGTCTGTTCAGGCCTCGAGGGCCAATCAGGGGGCTTCATCGTCCCAGTCTGTGCAGCAGTCTTATGCTCCTAGGGGTGAGCAGGTTGATCAGAGACCGTCTGGGCGCGTGTATGCTGTTACCGCGCAGGATCTTGTACCGGCTCCATCAGTTGTGAGAGGTACCTTCTTGTTTTGCAATTCGGTTGCTAGTGTATTGATTGATACGGGTGCATCTCATTCTTTTGTGTCTGCTGCATTTGCATCTGTTTTGGAGTTGGAGTTAGCACAGTTAGCATCTCCTATTTGTGTAGTGTCACCCCTTGGGGGTGAATTGATCTTGAAACAAGGTGTTAGGTTGTGATATAGAGGTCGCGATCATAGGCTTCCGTTTCCTTTTGTAGTTATGCCCATGAAGGGCTTTGATGTTATTTTGGGTATGGACTGGTTATCGTCATACCGGGCAGTTATTGATTGCTACCGCCAGAGGGTCACTTGTTGTACCGTGAGCGGGGAATGTTTCCATTTCTTGGGGGACCGGGTTGGTAGTGTTTTGCCACCGGGGTATGATCCGCGAGGGCGGAGTGAGCTTAGTGGTCTACTTGCTAGCTTTGAGAGTGGTGAGTGTGATGAGACCCAGACTGTGTTGCCAAGAGTGGTTTGTGAGTACTCGGACGTCTTTCCCGAGGACCTTGTTAGTTTGCCACCTCACAGAGAGATTGAGTTCTCTATTGACTTAGTGCCCGGCACGGCGCCGATTTCTATGGCACCTTATCGTTTTGCCCCAGCCGAGTTAGTTGAGTTGAAGATCCAACTCCAGGAGTTGCTAGATAAGGGCTATATACGTCCAAGTGTTTCGCCGTGGGGCACCGGCCCTCTTTGCTAAGAAGAAAGGTGGTGCTTTGAGACTGTGTATCGATTACCGGAAGTTGAATCGGGCTACGGTCAAGAATAAGTACCCTATGCCTCGTATAGATGATCTGTTCGATCAGTTGAAGGGTTCCCGTTGTTTCTCTAAGATAGATTTGAGATCGGGTTACCACCAGTTGAGAGTCAGGGAGGAGGATATTCCGAAGACGGCATTCCGTACGCGGTATGGCCACTATGAGTTTCTGGTGATGCCATTTGGGCTCACCAATGCACCTGCAGTCTTTATGGACTTGATGAACCGGATATTCCGGGAATTCTTGGATCGTTTTGTAGTAGTCTTTGTAGACGATATTCTTATCTATTCACCTTCAGAGGAGGAGCACGAGGAGCACTTGAGAGTGGTGCTTGAGTTACTTAGAGCCCATAAGCTTTATGCAAGTTTGGGAAGTGTGAGTTCTGGCTAGAGGAAGTCAAGTTCTTAGGCCATGTGGTTTCCGGGGAAGGGTGTCTGTTGATACATCCAAAGTTGAGGCAGTGCAAGATTGGGCACAGCCTAAGAGTGTGTTTGAGATCCGCAGTTTTCTGGGATTAGCTGGGTACTACCGACGGTTTGTGAAGGATTTCTCCAGGTTAGCTTCGCCGTTGACTAGACTGACTCGGAAGGGAGTCAAATTTGTATGGAGTGAGACTTGTGAAAAGTCGTTCCAGAGTTGAAAGTTAGACTGACCACCGCTCCGGTCTTGATTATTCCGGAGAGAGGGTTGGGTTATGCAGTCTATTGTGATGCCTCACGAGAGGGTTGTGTGTTGATGCAAGAGGGGAAAGTGGTAGCCTATGGCTCACGTCAGTTGAAAATACACGAGAAGAATTACCCTACCTGTTAGCAGCTGTGATCTTTGCCTTGAAGATTTGGAGGCATTACCTTTATGGTGAGAGATTCGAGGTATTCTCGGATCATAAGAGTCTGAAATATCTGTTTACACAGAAAGACTTGAACTTGAGGCAGAGGAGGTGGATGGAGTTTATTGAGGATTATGACTTCGAGTTGCATTATCATCCGGGGAAGGCCAATGTGGTGGCCGATGCCCTTAGCAGGAAATCTGTTGGTGACATAGCTAGTATAGCCATCCGGGAATGGGAGATGTTGGGTGCACTTGGGGAGTTTGATTTGCTTCTGGGCGAATCCGTTGAGGCTGCGGCCTTTTTTCTGTTGTTGCGCAGCCTACACTTGTGACTCGAGTGTTAGAGGCACAGAGAGGTGACCTTGAGGTGGAATCTCTCGAGAGAAGATCTATATTGAGAAGTTTGACGGTGTATCCCGACCAGAGTGTGAGATACCGAGACCGTCTGTTTGTGCCGGAGTCTTGCCGAGAGGAGGTACTCCGAGAGTTTCATCATTCACGTCTTGCGGTGCATCCGGGAGGCACTAAGATGTATCGGGATTTGGGTCGCCAGTTTTGGTGGCGGGGTATGAAGAGAGATGTGGCAGCTTTCGTGTCTAAGTGCCTTACTTGTCAGCAAGTGAAGGCCGAGCATCAGAGGCCAGCGGGTTTGTTACAACCCTTGCCTATTGCCGAGTGGAAGTGGGAGCATGTCACTATGGACTTCGTTGTAGGTCTTCCGAGGACTCAGCGGGGTAGTGATGCTATTTGGGTGGTTGTAGACCGGTTGACTAAGTCGGCGCACTTCATTCCTATGCGCGTGAGAGAGATCATCCGACTTGACATTCGGGACATAGTGAGGTTGCACGGGGTCCAGTGACGATCGTCTCAGATAGAGATCCTCGTTTTACTGCTAGGTTGTGGCAGAGTTTGCAGAGTGCCTTAGGCACTAAGTTGACCTTTAGCACGGCTTATCATCCTCAGACTGACGGGCAGTCCGAGCGTACTATTCAGATCCTTGAGGATATGCTTCGGGGTTGTGTTCTTGATTTCAGTGGGTCGTGGGAGAGGCACTTGCCTTTGGTGGAGTTTGCCTACAACAACAGTTTCCAGTCTAGTATCGGTATGGCACCGTTTGAGGCCTTGTATGGCCGACCGTGTAGGTCTCCAGTTTGTTGGGCCGAGGTGGGTGATGCACCTTTGTTGGGTCCGGAGTTGGTGAGGGAAACGACGGAGAAAGTTGAGCTTATCCGTAGGAGGCTTGTTACAGCCCAGAGTCGTCAGAAATCTTATGCCGACCGTAGGAGGAGACCTTTGGTGTTTGAGGTGGTGATCATGTCTTTCTGAAATATCACCTAGGCGGGGATTGATGAGGTTTGGGAAGAGCGGGAAGTTGTCCCCTCGGTTTATTGGCCCTTTTGAGATCCTTGAGAGGATTGGCGAGGCTGCCTATCGTTTAGCTTTGCCGCCACAGTTATCCGGAGTTCATGACGTGTTTCATGTGAGTATGCTTCGGAAGTATGAGCCGGATCCATCACATGTGTTGGATTGGACCGACTTAGAGGTTGACGAGATGTCTCGTATGAGGAGAGACCGGTTCGGGTTTGGATAGGCGGGATCAAGTTTTGCGAGGCAAGACCATCCCTTTGGTAAAAGTTTTGTGGAAACATCACGGAGTGGAGGAAGCCACTTGGGAACGTGAGTTGGAAGTCCGCGAGAAATATCCGGACATGTTTGTTGATGTGTAATCATGTATTGAGATTTTGTAATTTTAATGAACTTAAGAACTTATATATATGTCTTAAGTTGTAAAACATTGTGAATGTTTTGGTTTAATGGAAGTATTTTGAAACTTGCCTCATAATGGAAGTTTATGGAACATTGCATATGTTGAATGTTGTAGAATTGGAGTTATATCATGAAATTGAATATGATATGGAAATGGGAATCATGTATTGAAAACTGTTGAAATTGAAAGGAATGCATGTTGATAATGCAAGTTGAAAATATATTGTTTTACTTATTGTAAGATGCCTCTTGATAAGAGATGAAATGACCGGTATTGGGTCAAGTTGTTTATTATTGTAATGTAATATCATTGGAAGTTGAGAAAAACCTGTTTTTGAAAACTATGCTTAATTTCGGGGACGAAATTCTTTAAGGGGGGGAGGTTATAGCGACCCCGGTCTTTTCCCATTTGGTTGTTGTATCCGGACTTAGGTTCCGTGGATCCTATTGTTATAAATTGTTGTTGTCGTCCTTTAATTTCTTATTTTGAGTTATAGGATGTTGGGCAGGTTTGTTACAGGTTGGTAGTGTTTGGGAGCAAAGGGTTGCTGCCCAGAATTTGGACTCTTCGCTCGAGCGAGCTCTTGTTTTTGGTCCGTCGCTCAGCCAGGGTTTCTTCGCTCGAGCGAGAGATTGCGTCTAGTATAGACCTGAGAGTTATGTTTCTTGGCTCGAGCGAGCTTTTCCTTCGCTCGAGCGAGCTGGTTTGTTCTTCGCTCGAGCGAGTTCCTTCGCTCGAGCGTGCGTCTGGTTGCAGACCTGAGGGTTGAGTTGTTGGCTCGAGCGACTTTTCTTCGCTCGAGCGAGCTTCTGGTGTTGGCTCGAGCGAGGCTTATTGCTTGAGCGAGGGTTTTCTGTGTCTGGTCGCTCGAGCGACCAAGTCTTTCGCTCGAGCGAGCCTGTTTTATTTAAATAGGCAGCAGCGGTTTTTAAAAACTTTTTCAGCCTCTTTTTGATTTTAAAACCCTAGGTCCGTCTTCTCTCTCCCTCTACACATCTTCTCTCTTAGGTTTGATCTACTTAGAGTGTATTTCTACCCTAGATCCTTGTTAAAAAGATAGAGTGGTCGAGGGACTTTTTAATCTGAACAATCTTGGATTTGGAGCACATTGGGTTTTTGCCATCTTCACATTTGAGTTCTTCACTTCGAGGTAGGGATTTCCTACTCCATATTATAGGTGTTGTTCTAAGTTTTGGTTTTGATATGTTGGGTTGTTTGGTAATTTTGGGAAAAACCCTAGTTGTTGTAATAAATTAATTTGTATAATTAATTTAAGGAAAATTGGGGAATTTAGTTGAATTCATGAATTGGGAAATTATAAGCTTAAATGGTGTAGTGGATAGTTTAATCATTGTTGAGTTTATATTTGTTGTAACATTTATTTCCTGTTTAGAGATAATTGTTTTGGGCTATCGTGGAGGATAGTCGTGATTGTTGTAGACATTGCATGTGGATTAGGGAAAACTGAAACTAATCACATTGGTTAAGTCATCGATTTTGACTATTGAATTAATACAGAAAATACGTGTATTGATTGAGTATTGTATATGACAAGTGTTTAATACATTGTATATGCATATTGTTGGGAGGAGATAGGGGATGTACTCCACGTTTGGGAGGAGATAGGGGATGGACTCCTAAACCGAATATTGTTTGGGAGGAGATAGGGGATGGACTCCATTAGCACCACTTATATGTGTGCTTATTAATTTATGGAAGTGTTTTTACATGTTATTGATACATCACTAAAATGTGTATCAATTGGGAAGTATTGGAAGTGAATTTTGGTTGAGGTTGATACAACACCAACATGTGTATCCATTATGATATAAGAAATGTTTAATATGATTGATGTCCCCATTGAATTGGAAATATTGTTAATGTGAGATGTAGTCTCACTGTTATAGTTTGGCCAGGTTCTGAGCCATATTGATAATAATGGAAAGTGAAACGTGTCATAGACATTAGTGTCATGAGACTGTGTAATGATGTAATTGATTATCTTGGTTAATCATCTATCGAATGCTATTGCTTTATTCAATGCTTATATTTGGTTTAGTATATTTCTACTGGACTGTGGCTCACCCTATACGGGAACATCATTTTTCAAGTCCAGGGATGCTACCTCCAAGGACTTAGCTTGGATGGATTTGGAGTTGAAGACTCTATTTAGATTAGTTGTTTATTTTGTCTTATTTTGATGTTACATGTAAACTCAAGCCTAGGGCTTAATGTGTAAATGGGTTAGTACTCATACTTTTGTGTCCAAGTGTTGGCTTGGAAAGATGTAAGCCCGTAGGGCATTTACTTTCGTTATTACATGTAATGTCTTTTAATAAGATTACTCTGATGAATGAAATAATATTTTGTTTTCTTATATCAATGCATGTTAATATTATATATTGTGGGTTTAATTTTGAGGGCGTGACACATATACAATGTATTTATAATATTGTCATATTCAATGACACAAACAATGGATTAGCATTAAATCACCTAATCCTCATGTAATTTCTACACAATCATAGCTATCCTCCACTGATAGCCCAATGCAATTATTTCTAAAGAAATGTTTAATATCAAAATAGATAGTTTATTCAAAACTTTCATAGGTGAGATAATACATATCTAATATCACCATTTATAACCATAACCTTCCAATTTCACATTTTCAATGTTAATCCCACTTATTTATGCAAAATAATGATTTAATCAAATTAGGGCAAAATCCCCCCTTTTACCAAATATCAACCCAAACACTAAAAATAACTATTTTGGCACAATATAACCTTGTATCCAAACCTCAAGCCTATTTATGCCACTTTCATCAAAAACCCCTCTTTTCCGTATAACAACCAAATCTTAGATTTGTCCAAACCACAACCCAATCTCATTATCTATACAGAATAGCAAATAACTAAACTAAAAACCATATTAGAGTGTAGAAAATCCCTACCTCAAGTTTAAATAAGAAAAGAGTTGAAACCCCCAAAATCAACGACGATGAAAATTGATCTCCACTGCACACAACGAAACCCTCGAGAAGTTACACAACTTTGACGAAGGAACTATGGCCAAAATCCCAATGGATTTGGAGAAATTAAAGAGAGAAGATGGTTTCTAGAAAGAGAGGCTCTAGATCTGGATCTTGGAGACTTTTAGAGAGAGAGAGAGAGTATTGCAAAAAAGTAATCTGAAATGTCACTTTCGCGAGCTGATAAAACGCGATCCGTTCGAGCGTGGAAAGCCCCGCTCGAGCGTAAGACACAGACTCCCACTTGAGCGTGAAACCCCGCGCTCGAGCGTGAAATACGCTCTCCTGGTATTTTTGCAGACACAGTCCCTGCTTGAGTGCCCGAATTCCCGCTCGAGCGTGGAGCGAAATTTATGAAGCCCGCTCGAGCGGAAGAGCCAAATTCTTGGCAACAAAGGCTTAGAAAAACAAACAACCAATCTGTTCCAAACACACAACTACAACTCAATAGCCAACATTAAGGGGAAGACAAGGGAAGCAAGACATGAACCACCATCCAAACCATACAAACCCGAGTCCGGAACACCACAAGAGACGGGTCAAAACCAAAGTCGCTATAACCTCTCCCCCTTAAAGAATTTCGTCCCCGGAATTACAAATCATGTTTCAAAACCATGTTTTAGCCAATTTCCAAAATGATTACCAACAGCATATACGATGCTTCCAAGAGTGATACAACACCCACAATATTCTATATTCTCAAAACATATACAATGTTTATATTGAATCCATGTTCTTCCCAAACAATTATAACATATACAATGTTCTTATAAGTTAAAACATAGACAATGCTTATACTTCTCATTAACAAAATTAATTCTCAATACATACTTATGCATCAACAAACAAATTTGGATATTTCTCTCGGACTTCCAATTCACGTTCCCAAGTCGCTTCCTTGACTCCGTGATGTTTCCACAATACTTTTACCAAGGGAATTGTCTTGTCTCGCAAGACTTGGTCCCGTCTATCCAAGACTCTTACCGGTTTCTCCTCATACGAGGCATCCTCATCTACCTCTAAGTTGGTCCAATCCAACACGTGCGATGGATCCGGTTCATATTTCCAAAGCATACAAATATGAAACATGTCATGAACCCCGAAAATCTATGGCGGTAACGCTAAACGATAAGCAACCTCCCCAATCTGTTCAAGAATCTTAAAAGAGCCAATAAACCGAGGGGACAACTTCCCACTCTTCCCAAACCTCATCAAACCTCGTCTAGGTGATATCTTCAAAAAGACATGATCTCCTACGGTCGGCAAAACTTTTCTGACGACTCTGAGTCGTAGCTAACCTCTTACGGATAAGTACTACTTTCTCCGTCGTTTCCCGAACCAACTCTGGACCTAACAAAGGTGCATCACCCACCTCGGCCCAACACATAGGGGATCTACACGGTCGACTATACAAGGCCTCAAATGGTGTCATACCAATAATCGATTGGAAACTATTATTGTAGGCAAACTCCACTAAGGGTAAATGCCTCTCCTACGAACCCGTGAAGTCAAGGACTGTGATAACCCTGTTCCGTATTATGCTAATTGATCTTAATTATGATTGTGATTATGTGTTTAATATGATCTTGAGTGCCATTTATATGATTATATGTGATTTTGAATTTCTATCTGTTCATCGTAGGAAAATCTGTTCAACTTGCTGTTGTAAACTGAAAATTGAAGGTCTTATCGGCCACAGAAACTGAAATTGACTACGCCATTGTGATTGGCGTAATTTTTAGAGCCTATAGTGAAATTTAATTGAAAACTGATTCGGAACGAAATAATTAGATTCAGAACGATTAAATTAAGCTCTATTACTTGGCCTAAATCAAATTTGATTAGGCCATCCTATATAAAGCCTATATAGCCTCATGTTATTGTTTTGAGCTCATATTTGCTGAGATTACCCTCTAGAGAGAGAGAGTGTATGCTGAATGTAGAGGGAGAGGGAGCACAAAATTGGAGATTTGAGTTGGGAACTTGGGAATTTGGAAGCTAGGCTCAAGAGCTAGCTAGATTTTGGGAGATTAGAGCTCCTAGGTAAGCATTTGAGCATAAATTCATGAGTATAAGTTTGTAATTTTGTGTATTCAAGCTAGTTGGGTAATCAAGAACATAAATTAAGATGAATTTGATGAATTTAAAGCTTTTATGTACATGCATGTATATGATTGACATGATTCTACACACTCAAGCATGAAGCATGTTGTATATGAAGAATTGAGCACCAAACTTTGCATGCATGAGTAATTTTGTGTAGCTTCATGATTTTAATCACCACTTGTACCATTTGAAATGGAATTAAGTTAACATTTTACATGCATGCAAGATCCATGTAGGTAAGGAGCTTAATCATTTGAGTTTTGAAATCAATAAGAAGAATTTGAAAGGATTTGGGAAATGAACCATGATTTTAGTCAATTGGTTCCAAATTAATTATGTCCTTGTGTTATATGATGTCCTTCCATGCTTTTGCATAAAAAATATGAGTTTTGGAGCCTTTGGGGTTGAGTTTGAAGTTCAAATAGAGTTCTAGAAAACCCAGAATTCGACCTATCCGCTCGAGCGGGGAAAGGGCCGCTCGAGCGTGAAATGTTAGTTCCCAGAACTTTTGCAGACATTGATATCCGCTCGAGCAGGGAGAGTCACGCTTGAGCGGGGAGAGTCACGCTCGAGCGTCAGTCACATGTGTTGACCCTCAGCTCGAGCGTCCCAAATCACGCTCGAGCGTAAAAATAAGGAACCAGTACTTTTGCAGACCAAAGGGGTCTGCTCGAGCGGCAGAAACCGTGCTCGAGCGGAGAGCCCTATTTCAGAAATTTTGTAAAGTTGATTTAAGTTTTGTTTTCCGTTCTCTTTCATTTCTAAACACTCTTAGACATGTATTGAACATTATAAATGAGTTAAAAAGGATAAGAAAGAAGCCTAAGAGGGATATATGAATTAATAACGGATTGAATCATTTGTGACCCATATATGTGTTATGCATTATGTAGGGTCGAGTACAAAGACGAATCCACCAGCAGAACACTATGAGTAATATCTTAATAAAGATATTTTGAAGTATACTATTTGTCCAATTATTTACTCCTATTTGAGTTTCGTAAGCTTGTTAATTTGGAAGGTGGACAATATTTGTTATGCCATATGATTGGGCCAGAGGCCGTTGGATGTGAATGATTGGGCCAAAGGCTGTTTGACACGAATGATTGGGCCAAGGGCCGTCGGACATGAATGATTGGGCCAAAGGCTGTCGGACATGAATGATTGGGCCAAAGGCCGTTTGATATGAATGAATGGGCCAAAGGCCGTTTGATACGAATGAATTTGGCCCGAGGCCATTTGATACGTCTGGATTTGTAGTCGTTTGATACACTAGATAGAAACATGAATTGGGCCTAAGGCCGTACGATGCATCTATTTCAAATTTCGTTCATGTACCTTCTTTATTTGATATTATTCACTGGGCTTTCGCTCACTGTCATTCATGTGTCTGTAGGTGAGCCAAGAGATGTCCAAACCCAGCCCTAGTAAAGTATGTGAGAAACAGTCAAAATTTTGAGGAGTCAGGCCTTACGTCTTACGCACGAGACTTGTTTTCGCCCTTTTGTTCTTTTGTTATATTTTTGCTATGTTGACGAAAACTTTGGATCACCTTTGTATATAAGCTTTTAGTTTGGCTGACTAGAACTTGAATGATTGTGTGTATGGAACCTTAAGATATTTTCTCTAGGTGTGAGTCATTAATGAATATATTTTTGTGATATTTTGCTATACCATGTAAGCACAGCTCTATGGACAAAGTTTTAAATTTGCTTCCGTTTTGGTCCCTTAACTCTGCTGAAATATATCCAATCTGGATTGAGGTCGTAGGTAATCTCTTGATTACTGGCTGGTTATGACCTTAATCCATGGGGGCGGGTTCAGGTCATGACAAGGACACAGCCTCGAAGCATACCCTCAAGGATCTGAATAGTACGCTCGGACTGTCCGTCAGTCTGAGGATGATACGCAGTACTAAAAGTTAATTTAGTGCCCAAGGCACTCTGCAAACTCTGCCACAACCGAGCAGTGAAACGCGGATCTCTATCCAAAAAAATCGTTACAAGGACCTCGTGCAACCTCACTATGTCCCTAATATACAGGTCGGCAAGATAATCTACTGAGTCACTTACGCGCATGGGAATAAAATGTGCTGACTTAGTCAAACGGTTAACTACCACCCAAATGGCATCATTACCCCGTTGAGTCCTCGGAAGACCCACAACAAAATCCATCGTGATATGTTCCTACTTCCACTCAACTATAGGCAAGGGTTGCAACAAACTCGCTGGCCTCTGATGCTCGGCCTTCACTTGTTGGCAAGTAAGACACTTTGATACGAACACAGACACATCCTTTTTCATACCTCTCCACCAAAACTGGCGACTAAGATCATGATACATCTTTGTGCCTCCGGATGCACAACAAGGCGCGAATAGTGAAACTCTCGGAGTACTTCCTCTCGGCAAGACTTTGGTACAAACAGGCGGTCACGGTATCTCACACTCAGGTCGGGATACAAAGTCAAACCTCTTTCTACCTTCCCATTGGAAATCTTCTCTCGGAACGATTCCACCTCAAGGTTACCCTTTTGCGCTTCCAACACTTGATTCACAGGTGTAGGTTGTGCAACTACTGAAAACAAAGCTGCAGACTCAACAGACTCGCCCAGATACAAGTCAAACTCATTAAAAGTACCCAACATTACCTATTCTCGAATGGCGATAAAAGCTACATTGCTAATAGGCTTTCTACTCAAAGCATCTGCCACAACGTTGGCCTTACCTGGATGGTAATGCAATTCAAAGTCGTAATCCTCTATGAATTCCATCCACCTCCTTTGTCTCAAATTCAAATCTTTATGTGTAAACAGATATTTCAGGCTCTAGTGATCAGAGAACATCTCAAATTTCTCACCATACAAATAATGCCTCCAAATCTTCAAGGCAAAAATCACCGCTGCTAACTCTAAGTCGTGAGTAGGGTAATTCCTCTCATGTATTTTCAACTGCCGTGAGCCATAGGCTACTACTTTCCTTTCCTGCATCAATACACAACCTAGACTTTCTCATGAAGCATCACAATAAACTGAATAACCCAAACCCTTCTCTAGAATAACCAATACTGGAGCTGTGGTGAGTCTAACCTTAAGCTCTTGGAATGGCTTCTCACAAGTCTCACTCCACACGAATTTGATTTCTTTCCTCGTTAACTTAGTCAAAGGTGAAGCTAGTCTAGAGAAATATTTCACAAACCGACGGTAATACCCGGCCAACCCCAAGAAACTACGAATCTCGAAAGCATTCTTAGGTTGTGCCCAATCTTGCACTGCCACTATCTTGAATGTGATAACAAAGAACATCTATTTCATATATCTTGAACAATCATTGAGTACAATATATATAACCTAAATGAAATAAACCCTAATAATCTAATAGACGAAACTACCCTAAATAACTAATAGAAAATACAATAATCTTCACCCCTCCCCCCCCCCCTTCAACTGAGGATGCGAGCGCAGAAAGCATCGAAAGTTTGCTAAGAAGAAAACGAAAACGATCAGCAGTATGAGTCTTCGTAAAAAAATCGGCCAACTGAAGAGAGGATGGAACAAAAGGAAGAGAAATAGTGCCAGCCTGAAGATGCTATCGGACAAAGTGACAATCGATTTCAACATGCTTGGTCCACTCATGGAAGACTGAATTATGAGCAATCTGAACAGCACTCTGATTATCACAATACAACGGAGTCGGATCAGAAAGAGAGATGACCATATCAAAGAGAAGCCAACGAAGCCAAACTATCTCGGAAGTAGCATGAGCCATGGCACGATACTCAGCCTCAACAGTGGAACGAGCTACAACAGACTGTTTCTTACTTTTCCAAGATATGAGAGAATCACCGAGGAAAACACAAAGACCAGAAGTGGATTTGCGATCAGAGATGTCACCGGCCCAATCAGCGTCAGCATAGGCACAGGAGTCAAGTCCAAAGAGGCAGATAACAGCAAACATTGCAACAAAGTGCCCCAAAGGTAGCACAGAGTACGGAGTAAGGCAGCCCAGTGTGCGGAGCGAGGAGCAGAAACAAACTAACTGAGAATGTGCACAGCATAGGAGATATCTGGACGAGTAACGGTGAGATAAACAAGGCACCCAACCAACTCACGATACAAAGTGGGATCCTCAAGAGGAACGCCATCAGAAGTAGAAAACTTAGCATGCAACTCAAGAGGAGTGTCGACAATCTTATCATCAGTGAGATTGGCACGAGAAAGAATATCAGGCATATTTAGTCTGAGAAAGAAGATACCCAGTAGGAGAAGTAGCAACCTCAATACAAGAAAATATCGAAGAGACCCCAAATCTTTCATCTCGAACTCCTGAAACAACTGATGCTTAACCTCCTCAATAGTATTACAATCAGAGCCAGTGATGATCATATCATCCACATATAAGAGAAGAAGA